>CM062517.1:50148007-50257782 GCA_031439585.1 Pterocarpus macrocarpus
TTGAAGTTCCTTTTGCCATTGATTGGATGCAAGACTTAATCCTTAAGGAATTGGTTTATCTTTCTTCTTTATGTTCTTTTGCCATTGAGTGGAATCAAGTCTCAATTCAAAAGGAATTGGTTTCTAATGCTCCTTGAAGTTCCTTTTGCCATTGATTGGATGCAAGACTTAATCCTTAAGGAATTGGTTTATCTTTCTTCTTTAAGTTCTTTGCCATTGAGTGGAATCAAGTCTCAATCCAAAAGGAATTGGTTTCTAATTCTCCTTGAAGTTCCTTTTGCCGTTGATTGGAAGCAAGACTTAATCCTTAAGGAATTGGTTTATCTTTCTTCTTTATGTTCTTTTTGCCATTGAGTGGAATCAAGTCTCAATTCAAAAGGAATTGGTTTCTAATGCTCCTTGAAGTTCCTTTTGCCATTGATTGATGCAAGACTTAATCCTTAAGGAATTGGTTTATCTTTCTTCTTTAAGTTCTTTTTGCCATTGAATAGAATCAAGTCACAATCCAAAAGGAAGTGGTTTCTAATTCTCCTTGAAGTTCCTTTTTGCCGTTGATTGGAAGCAAGACTTAATCCTTAAGGAATTGGTTTATCTTTCTTCTTTATGTTCTTTTTGCCATTGAGTGGAATCAAGTCTCAATTCAAAAGGAATTGGTTTCTAATGCTCCTTGAAGTTCCTTTTGCCATTGATTGGATGCAAGACTTAATCCTTAAGGAATTGGTTTATCTTTCTTCTTTATGTTCTTTTTGCCATTGAGTGGAATCAAGTCTCAATTCAAAAGGAATTGGTTTCTAATTCTCCTTGAAGTTCCTTTTGCCATTGATTGGATGCAAGACTTAATCCTTAAGGAATTGGTTTATCTTTCTTCTTTAAGTTCTTTTTGCCATTGAATAGAATCAAGTCACAATTCAAGAGGAATTGGTTTCTAATTCTCCTTGAAGTTCCTTTTGCCACTGATTGGAAGCAAGACTTAATCCTTAAGGAATTGGCATATCTTTCTTCTTTATGTTCCTTTTGCCATTGAGTGGAATCAAGTCTCAATTCAAAAGGAATTGGTTTCTAATGCTCCTTGAAGTTCCTTTTGCCATTGATTGGATGCAAGACTTAATCCTTAAGGAATTGGTTTATCTTTCTTCTTTAAGTTCTTTTTGCCATTGAGTGGAATCAAGTCTCAATTCAAAAGGAATTGGTTTCTAATGCTCCTTGAAGTTCCTTTTGCCATTGATTGGAAGCAAGACTTAATCCTTAAGGAATTGGTTTATCTTTCTTCTTTATGTTCTTTTTGCCATTGAGTAGAATCAAGTCTCAATTCAAAAGGAATTGGTTTCTAATTCTCCTTGAAGTTCCTTTTGCCATTGATTGGATGCAAGACTTAATCCTTAAGGAATCGGTTTATCTTTCTTCTTTATGTTCTTTTTGCCATTGAGTGGAATCAAGTCTCAATTCAAAAGGAATTGGTTTCTAATTCTCCTTGAAGTTCCTTTTGCCATTGATTGGATGCAAGACTTAATCCTTAAGGAATTGGGATATCTTTCTTCTTTAAGTTCTTTTGCCATTGAATAGAATCAAGTCACAATTCCAAAAGGAATTGGTTTCTAATTCTCCTTGAAGTTCCTTTTTGTCATTGATTGGAAGCAAGACTTAATCCTTAAGGAATTGGTTTATCTTTCTTCTTTATGTTCTTTTTGCCATTGAGTGGAATCAAGTCTCAATTCAAAAGGAATTGGTTTCTAATTCTCCTTGAAGTTCCTTTTGCCATTGATTGGATGCAAGACTTAATCCTTAAGGAATTGGTTTATCTTTCTTCTTTAAGTTCTTTTTGCCATTGAATAGAATCAAGTCACAATCATAAAGGAAGTGGTTTCTAATTCTCCTTGAAGTTCCTTTTGTCATTGATTGGAAGCAAGACTTAATCCTTAAGGAATTGGTTTATCTTTCTTCTTTATGTTCTTTTTGCCATTGAGTGGAATCAAGTCTCAATTCAAAAGGAATTGGTTTCTAATGCTCCTTGAAGTTCCTTTTGCCATTGATTGGATGCAAGACTTAATCCTTAAGGAATTGGTATATCTTTCTTCTTTATGTTCTTTTTGCCATTGAGTGGGATCAAGTCTCAATTCAAAAGGAATTGGTTTCTAATTCTCCTTGAAGTTCCTTTTTGCCATTGATTGGAAGCAAGACTTAATCCTTAAGGAATTGGTTTATCTTTCTTCTTTATGTTCTTTTTGCCATTGAGTGGAATCAAGTCTCAATTCAAAAGGAATTGGTTTCTAATTCTCCTTGAAGTTCCTTTTGCCATTGATTGGAAGCAAGACTTAATCCTCAAGGAATTGGTTTATCTTTCTTCTTTAAGTTCTTTTTGCCATTGAGTGGAATCAGGTCTCAATTCAAAAGGAATTGGTTTCTAATCCTCCTTGAAGTTCCTTTTGCAGTTGATTGGAAGCAAGACTTAATCCTTAAGGAATTGGTTTATCTTTCTTCTTCAAATTCTTTTTGCCATTGAGTGGAATCAGGTCTCAATTCCAAAAGGAATTGGTTTCGAATCGTCCTTGAAGTTCTTTTTGCCATTATTTGGAAGCAAACCTTAATCCTTAAGGAATCGGTTTATCTTTCTTCTTTATGTTCTTTTTGCCATTGAGTGGAATCAAGTCTCAATTCAAAAGGAATTGGTTTCTAATGCTCCTTCAAGTTCCTTTTGCCATTGATTGGATGCAAGACTTAATCCTTAAGGAATTGGTTTATCTTTCTTCTTTAAGTTCTTTTTGCCATTGAGTGGAATCAAGTCTCAATTCAAAAGGAATTGGTTTCTTATTCTCCTTGAAGTTCCTTTTGTCATTGATTGGAAGCAAGACTTAATCCTTAAGGAATTGGTTTATCTTTCTTCTTTAAGTTCTTTTGGGCATTGAATAGAATCAAGTCTCAATTCAAAAGGAATTGATTTCTAATGCTCCTTGAAGTTCCTTTTGCCATTGATTCGATGCAAGACTTAATCCTTAAGGAATAGGTTTATCTTTCTTCTTTATGTTCTTTTTGCCATTGAGTGGAATCAAGTCTCAATTCAAAAGGAATTGGTTTCTAATTCTCCTTGAAGTTCCTTTTGCCATTGATTGGATGCAAGACTTAATCCTTAAGGAATTGGTTTATCTTTCTTCTTTAAGTTCTTTTTGCCATTGAATAGAATCAAGTCACAATTCAAAAGGAATTGGTTTCTAATTCTCCTTGAAGTTCCTTTTGCCACTGATTGGAAGCAAGACTTAATCCTTAAGGAATTGGCATATCTTTCTTCTTTATGTTCTTTTTGCCCTGGAATGGAATCAAGTTTCAATTCAAAAGGAATTGGTTTCTAATTCTCCTTGAAGTTCCGTTTGCCATTGATTGGAAGCAAGACTTAATCCTTAAGGAATCGGTTTATCTTTCTTCTTTATGTTCTTTTTGCCATTGAGTGGAATCAAGTCTCAATTCAAAAGGAATTGGTTTCTAATGCTCCTTGAAGTTCCTTTTGCCATTGATTGGAAGCAAGACTTAATCCTTAAGGAATTGGTTTATCTTTCTTCTTTAAGTTCTTTTTGCCATTGAGTGGAATCAGGTCTCAATTCAAAAGGAATTGGTTTCTAATTCTCCTTGAAGTTCCTTTTGCCATTGATTGGAAGCAAGACTTAATCCTTAAGGAATTGGTTTATCTTTCTTCTTTATGTTCTTTTTGCCATTGAGTGGAATCAAGTCTCAATTCAAAAGGAATTGGTTTCTAATGCTCCTTGAAGTTCCTTTTGCCATTGATTGGATGCAAGACTTAATCCTTAAGGAATTGGTTTATCTTTCTTCTTTAAGTTCTCTTTGCCATTGAATTGAGTAGAATCAAGTCTCAATTCAAAAGGAATTGGTTTCTAATTCTCCTTGAAGTTCCTTTTGCCATTGATTGGAAGCAAGACTTAATCCTTAAGGAATTGGTTTATCTTTCTTCTTTAAGTTCTTTTGCCATTGAAGTGGAATCAAGTCACAATCCAAAAGGAATTGGTTTCTAATTCTCCTTGAAGTTCCTTTTGTCATTGATTGGAAGCAAGACTTAATCCTTAAGGAATTGGTTTATCTTTCTTCTTTATGTTCTTTTTGCCATTGAGTGGAATCAAGTCTCCATTCAAAAGGAATTGGTTTCTAATTCTCCTTGAAGTTCCTTTTGCCATTGATTGGATGCAAGACTTAATCCTTAAGGAATCGGTTTATCTTTCTTCTTTAAGTTCTTTTTGCCATTGAATAGAATCAAGTCACAATCCAAAAGGAAGTGGTTTCTTATTCTCCTTGAAGTTCCTTTTGTCATTGATTGGAAGCAAGACTTAATCCTTAAGGAATTGGTTTATCATTCTTCTTTATGTTCTTTTTGCCATTGAGTGGAATCAAGTCTCAATTCAAAAGGAATTGGTTTCTAATGCTCCTTGAAGTTCCTTTTGCCATTGATTGGATGCAAGACTTAATCCTTAAGGAATTGGTTTATCTTTCTTTAGTTCTTTTGCCATTGAGTGGAATCAAGTCTCAATTCAAAAGGAATTGGTTTCTAATGCTCCTTGAAGTTCCTTTTGCCATTGATTGGATGCAAGACTTAATCCTGAAGGAATTGCCTTATCTTTCTTCTTTAAGTTCTTTTGATATTGAATAAAATCAACTCTCAATCCAAAAGGAATTGGTTTATAATTCTCCTTTAAGTTCCTTTTGCCATTGATTGGAAGTAAGACTTAATCCTTAAGGAATTTGTTTATTTTTCTTCTTTATGTTCTTTTGCCATTGAGTGGAATCAAGTCTCAATTCAAAAGGAATTGGTTTCTAATTCTCCTTGAAGTTCCTTTTGCCATTGATTGGAAGCAAGACTTAATCCTTAAGGAATTGGTTTATCTTTCTTCTTTAAGTTCTTTTTGCCATTGAGTGGAATCAAGTCTCAATCCAAAAGGAATTGGTTTCTAATTCTCCTTGAAGTTCCTTTTGACATTGATTGGAAGCAAGACTTAATCCTTAAGGAATTGGTTTATCTTTCTTCTTTATGTTCTTTTTGCCATTGAGTGGAATCAAGTCTCAATTCAAAAGGAATTGGTTTCTAATTCTCCTTGAAGTTCCTTTTTCCATTGATTGGATGCAAGACTTAATCCTTAAGAAATCGGTTTATCTTTCTTCTTTATGTTCTTTTGCCATTGAATGGAATCAAGTCTCAATTCAAAAGGAATTGGTTTCTAATTCTCCTTGAAGTTCCTTTTGGCCATTGATTGGAAGCAAGACTTAATCCTTAAGGAATTGGTTTATCTTTCTTCTTTATGTTCTTTTTGCCATTGAGTGGAATCAAGTCTCCATTCAAAAGGAATTGGTTTCTAATTCTCCTTGAAGTTCCTTTTGCCATTGATTGGACGCAAGACTTAATCCTTAAGGAATTGGTTTATCTTTCTTCTTTAAGTTCTTTTTGCCATTGAATAGAATCAAGTCACAATCCAAAAGGAATTGGTTTCTAATTCTCCTTGAAGTTCCTTTTAATTGATTGGAAGCAAGACTTAATCCTTAAGGAATTGGTTTATCTTTCTTCTTTATGTTCTTTTGCCATTGAGTGGAATCAAGTCTCAATTCAAAAGGAATTGGTTTCTAATTCTCCTTGAAGTTCCTTTTGCCATTGATTGGATGCAAGACTTAATCCTTAAGGAATCGGTTTATCTTTCTTCTTTAAGTTCTTTTTGCCATTGAATGGAATCAAGTCTCAATTCAAAAGGAATTGGTTTCTAATTCTCCTTGAAGTTCCTTTTGCCATTGATTGGAAGCAAGACTTAATCCTTAAGGAATTGGTTTATCTTTCTTCTTTAAGTTCTTTTTGCCATTGAATAGAATCAAGTCACAATCCAAAAGGAATTGGTTTCTAATTCTCCTTGAAGTTCCTTTTGCCATTCATTGGAAGCAAGACTTAATCCTTAAGGAATTGGCATATCTTTAATCTTTATGTTCTTTTGCCATTGAGTGGAATCAAGTCTCAATTCAAAAGGAATTGGTTTCTAATGCTCCTTGAAGTTCCTTTTGCCATTGATTGGATGCAAGACTTAATCCTTAAGGAATTGGTTTATCTTTCTTCTTTAAGTTCTTTTTGCCATTGAATAGAATCAAGTCACAATCCAAAAGGAATTGGTTTCAAATTCTCCTTGAAGTTCCTTTTGCCATTGATTGGAAGCAAGACTTAATCCTTAAGGAATTGGTTTATCTTTCTTCTTTATGTTCTTTTTGCCATTGAGTGGAATCAAGTCTCAATTCAAAAGGAATTGGTTTCTAATGCTCCTTGAAGTTCCTTTTGCCATTGATTGAATGCAAGACTTAATCCTCAAGGAATTGGTTTATCTTTCTTCTTTATGTTCTTTTTGCCATTGAGTGGAATCAAGTCTCAATCCAAAAGGAATTGGTTTCTAATTCTCCTTGAAGTTCCTTTTGTCATTGATTGGATGCAAGTCTTAATCCTTATGGAATTGGTTTATCTTTCTTCTTTAAGTTCTTTTGCCATTGAATAATCAGGTCTCAATTCAAAAGGAATTAGTTTCTAATTCTCCTTGAAGTTCCTTTTGCCGTTGATTGGAAGCAAGACTTAATCCTTAGGGAATTGGTTTATCTTTCTTCTTTAAGTTCTTTTGCCATTGAGTAGAATCAAGTCTCAATTCAAAAGGAATTGGTTTCTAATTCTCCTTGAAGTTCCTTTTGCCGTTGATTGGAAGCAAGACTTAATCCTTAAGGAATTGGTTTATCTTTCTTCTTTATGTTCTTTTTGCCATTGAGTGGAATCAAGTCTCAATTCAAAAGGAATTGGTTTCTAATTCTCCTTGAACTTCCTTTTGCCATTGATTGGATGCAAGACTTAATCCTTAAGGAATTGGTTTATCTTTCTTCTTTATGTTCTTTTTGCCATTGAGTGGAATCAAGTCTCTAATTCTCCTTGAAGTTCCTTTTGCCATTGATTGGAAGCAAGACTTAATCCTTAAGGAATTGGTTTATCTTTCTTCTTTAAGTTCTTTTTGCCATTGAATAGAATCAAGTCACAATCCAAAAGGAAGTGGTTTCTAATTCACCTTGAAGTTCCTTTTGCCGTTGATTGGATGCAAGACTTAATCCTTAAGGGATCGGTTTATCTTTCTTCTTTATGTTCCTTTTGCCATTGAGTGGAATCAAGTCTCAATTCAAAAGGAATTGGTTTCTAATGCTCCTTGAAGTTCCTTTTGCCATTGATTGGATGCAAGACTTAATCCTTAAGGAATTGGTTTATCTTTCTTCTTTAAGTTCTTTTTGCCATTGAATAGAATCAAGTCACAATCCAAAAGGAAGTGGTTTCTTATTCTCCTTGAAGTTCCTTTTGCCATTGATTGCAAGCAAGACTTAATCCTTAAGGAATTGGTTTATCTTTCTTCTTTATGTTCTTTTTGCCATTGAGTGGAATCAAGTCTCAATTCAAAAGGAATTGGTTTCTAATTCTCCTTGAACTTCCTTTTGCCATTGATTGGATGCAAGACTTAATCCTTAAGGAATTGGTTTATCTTTCTTCTTTAAGTTCTTTTGCCATTGAGTAGAATCAAGTCTCAATTCAAAAGGAATTGGTTTCTAATTCTCCTTGAAGTTCCTTTTGCCATTGATTGGATGCAAGACTTAATCCTTAAGGAATCGGTTTATCTTTCTTCTTTATGTTCTTTTTGCCATTGAATAGAATCAAGTCTCAATTCAAAAGGAATTGGTTTCTAATTCTCCTTGAAGTTCCTTTTGCCATTGATTGGATGCAAGACTTAATCCTTAAGGAATTGGTTTATCTTTCTTCTTTATGTTCTTTTTGCCATTGAATAGAATCAAGTCTCCATTCAAAAGGAATTGGTTTCTTATTCTCCTTGAAGTTCCTTTTGTCATTGATTGGAAGCAAGACTTAATCCTTAAGGAATTGGTTTATCTTTCTTCTTTATGTTCTTTTTGCCATTGAGTGGAATCAAGTCTCAATTCAAAAGGAATTGGTTTCTAATTCTCCTTGAAGTTCCTTTTGCCATTGATTGGAAGCAAGACTTAATCCTTAAGGAATTGGTTTATCTTTCTTCTTTAAGTTCTTTTTGCCATTGAATAGAATCAAGTCTCAATTCAAAAGGAATTGGTTTCTAATGCTCCTTGAAGTTCCTTTTGTCATTGATTGGAAGCAAGACTTAATCCTTAAGGAATTGGTTTATCTTTCTTCTTTATGTTCTTTTTGCCATTGAGTGGAATCAAGTCTCAATTCAAAAGGAATTGGTTTCTAATGCTCCTTGAAGTTCCTTTTGCCATTGATTGGATGCAAGACTTAATCCTTAAGGAATCGGTTTATCTTTCTTCTTTAAGTTCTTTTTGCCATTGAATAAAATCAAGTCACAATCCAAAAGGAAGTGGTTTCTTATTCTCCTTGAAGTTCCTTTTGCCATTGATTGGATGCAAGACTTAATCCTTAAGGAATCGGTTTATCTTTCTTCTTTATGTTCTTTTTGCCATTGAGTGGAATCAAGTCTCAATTCAAAAGGAATTGGTTTCTAATTCTCCTTGAAGTTCCTTTTGCCATTGATTGGATGCAAGACTTAATCCTTAAGGAATTGGTTTATCTTTCTTCTTTAAGTTCTTTTTGCCATTGAATAGAATCAAGTCACAATCCAAAAGGAAGTGGTTTCTTATTCTCCTTGAAGTTCCTTTTGTCATTGATTGGAAGCAAGACTTAATCCTTAAGGAATTGGTTTATCTTTCTTCTTTATGTTCTTTTTGCCATTGAGTGGAATCAAGTCTCAATTCAAAAGGAATTGGTTTCTAATTCTCCTTGAAGTTCCTTTTGCCATTGATTGGATGCAAGACTTAATCCTTAAGGAATTGGTTTATCTTTCTTCTTTATGTTCTTTTTGCCATTGAGTGGAATCAAGTCTCAATTCAAAAGGAATTGGTTTCTAATGCTCCTTGAAGTTCCTTTTGCCATTGATTGGATGCAAGACTTAATCCTTAAGGAATTGGTTTATCTTTCTTCTTTAATTTTTTTTGCCATTGAATAGAATCAAGTCATAATCCAAAAGGAATTGGTTTCTTATTCTCCTTGAAGTTCCTTTTGTCATTGATTGAAGCAAGACTTAATCCTTAAGGAATTGGTTTATCTTTCTTCTTTATGTTCTTTTTGCCATTGAGTGGAATCAAGTCTCAATTCAAAAGGAATTGGTTTCTAATGCTCCTTGAAGTTCCTTTTGCCATTGATTGGATGCAAGACTTAATCCTTAAGGAATTGGTTTATCTTTCTTGTTTAAGTTCTTTTGCCATTGAATAGAATCAAGTCACAATTCAAAAGGAATTGGTTTCTAATTCTCCTTGAAGTTCCTTTTGCCATTGATTGAAGCAAGACTTAATCCTTAAGGAATTGGTTTATCTTTCTTCTTTATGTTCTTTTGCCATTGAGTGGAATCAAGTCTCAATTCAAAAGGAATTGGTTTCTAATTCACCTTGAAGTTCCTTTTGCCATTGATTGGATGCATGACTTTATCCTTAAGGTTTCGGTTTTTCTTTCTTCTTTATGTTCTTTTTGCCATTGAGTGGAATCAAGTCTCAATTCAAAAGGAATTGGATTCTAATTCTCCTTGAAGTTCCTTTTGCCATTGATTGGAAGCAAGACTTAATCCTTAAGGAATTGGTTTATCTTTCTTCTTTAAGTTCTTTTTGCCATTGAATGGAATCAAGTCAGAATCCAAAAGGAAGTGGTTTCATATTCTCCTTGAAGTTCCTTTTGCCATTGATTGGATGCAAGACTTAATCCTTAAGGAATTGGTTTATCTTTCTTCTTTATGTTCTTTTTGCCATTGAGTGGAATCAAGTCTCAATTCAAAAGGAATTGGTTTCTAATTCTCCTTGAAGTTCCTTTTGCCATTGATTGGATGCAAGACTTAATCCTTAAGGAATTGGTTTATCTTTCTTCTTTATGTTCATTTTGCCATTGAGTGGAATCAAGTCTCAATTCAAAAGGAATTGGTTTCTAATGCTCCTTGAAGTTCCTTTTGCCATTGATTGGATGCAAGACTTAATCCTTAAGGAATTGGCTTACCTTTCTTCTTTATGTTCTTTTTGCCATTGAGTGGAATCAGGTCTCAATTCAAAAGGAATTGGCTTCTAATTCTCCTTGAAGTTCCTTTTGCCATTGATTGGAAGCTAGACTTAATCCTTAAGGAATTGGTACATCTTTCTTCTTTATGTTCTTTTGCCATTGAGTGGAATCAAGTCTCAATTCAAAAGGAATTGGTTGCTAATTCTCCTGGAAGTTCCTTTTGACATTGATTGAAAGCAAGACTTAATCCTTAAGAAAGTGGTTTATCTTTATTCTTTAAGTTCTTTTTGCCATTGAATGGAATCAACTCTCAATTCAAAAGGAATTGGTTTCTAATTCTCCTTGAAGTTCCTTTTGCCATTGATTGGAAGCAAGACTTAATCCTTAAGGAATTGGTTTATCTTTCTTCTTTAAGTTCTTTTGCCATTGAGTAGAATCAAGTCTCAATTCAAAAGGAATTTGTTTCTAATTCTCCTTGAAGTTCCTTTTGCCATTGATTGGAAGCAAGACTTAATCCTTAAGGAATTGGTTTATCTTTCTTCTTTATGTTCTTTTGCCATTGAGTGGAATCAAGTCTCAATTCAAAAGGAATTGGTTTCTAATTCTCCTTGAAGTTCCTTTTGCCATTGATTGGATGCAAGACTTAATCCTTAAGGAATCGGATTATCTTTCTTCTTTAAGTTCTTTTTGCCATTGAATGGAATCAAGTCAGAATCCAAAAGGAAGTGGTATCTTATTCTCCTTGAAGTTCCGTTTGTCTTTGATTGGATGCAAGACTTAATCCTTAAGGAATTGGTTTATCTTTCTTCTTTATGTTCCTTTTGCCATTGAGTGGAATCAAGTCTCAATTCAAAAGGAATTGGTTTCTAATGCTCCTTGAAGTTCCTTTTGCCATTGATTGGATGCAAGACTTAATCCTTAAGGAATTGGTTTATCTTTCTTCTTTAAGTTCTTTTTGCCATTGAATAGAATCAAGTTATAATCCAAAAGGAAGTGGTTTCTTATTCTCCTTGAAGTTCCTTTTGTCATTGATTGGAAGCAAGACTTAATCCTTAAGGAATTGGTTTATCTTTCTTCTTTATGTTCTTTTTGCCATTGAGTGGAATCAAGTCTCAATTCAAAAGGAATTGGTTTCTAATGCTCCTTGAAGTTCCTTTTGCCATTGATTGGATGCAAGACTTAATCCTTAAGGAATTGGTTTATCTTTCTTCTTTAAGTTCTTTTTGCCATTGAATAGAATCAAGTCACAATCCAAAAGGAATTGGTTTCTAATTCTCCTTGAAGTTCCTTTTGTCATTGATTGGAAGCAAGACTTAATCCTTAAGGAATTGGTTTATCTTTCTTCTTTATGTTTTTTTGCCATTGAGTGGAATCAAGTCTCAATTCAAAAGGAATTGGTTTCTAATGCTCCTTGAAGTTCCTTTTGCCATTGATTGGATGCAAGACTTAATCCTTAAGGAATTGGTTTATCTTTCTTCTTTAATTTTTTTTGCCATTGAATAGAATCAAGTCATAATCCAAAAGGAAGTGGTTTCTAATTCTCCTTGAAGTTCCTTTTGTCATTGATTGGAAGCAAGACTTAATCCTTAAGGAATTGGTTTATCTTTCTTCTTTATGTTCTTTTTGCCATTGAGTGGAATCAAGTCTCAATTCAAAAGGAATTGGTTTCTAATGCTCCTTGAACTTCCTTTTGCCATTGATTGGATGCAAGACTTAATCCTTAAGGAATTGGTTTATCTTTCTTCTTTAAGTTCTTTTTGCCATTGAATAGAATCAAGTCACAATCCAAAAGGAAGTGGTTTCTTATTCTTCTTGAAGTTCCTTTTGTCATTGATTGGAAGCAAGACTTAATCCTTAAGGAATTGGTTTATCTTTCTTCTTTATGTTTTTTTGCCACTGAGTGGAATCAAGTCTCAATTCAAAAGGAATTGGTTTCTAATGCTCCTTGAAGTTCCTTTTGCCATTGATTGGATGCAAGACTTAATCCTTAAGGAATTGGTTTATCTTTCTTCTTTAAGTTCTTTTTTCCATTGAATAGAATCAAGTCATAATCCAAAAGGAAGTGGTTCCTTATTCTCCTTGAACTTCCTTTTGCCATTGATTGGATGCAAGACTTAATCCTTAAGGAATTGGTTTATTTTACTTCTTTAAGTTCTTTTTACCATTGAGTGGAATCAAGTCTCAATTCAAAAGGAATTGGTTTCTAATGCTCCTTCAAGTTCCTTTTGCCATTGATTGGATGCAAGACTTAATCCTTAAGGAATTGGTTTATCTTTCTTCTTTAAGTTCTTTTTGCCATTGAATAGAATCAAGTCAATCCAAAAGGAATTGGTTTCTAATTCTCCTTGAAGTTCCTTTTGACATTGATTGGAAGCAAGACTTAATCCTTAAGGAATTGGTTTATCTTTCTTCTTTATGTTCCTTTTGCCATTGAGTGGAATCAAGTCTCAATTCAAAAGGAATTGGTTTCTAATGCTCCTTGAAGTTCCTTTTGCCATTGATTGGATGCAAGACTTAATCCTTAAGGAATTGGTTTATCTTTCTTCTTTATGTTCTTTTGCCATTGAGTGGAATCAAGTGTCAATTCAAAAGGAATTGGTTTCTAATGCTCCTTGAAGTTCCTTTTGCCATTGATTGGATGCAAGACTTAATCCTTAAGGAATTGGTTTATCTTTCTTCTTTAAGTTCTTTTTGCCATTGAGTGGAATCAAGTCTCAATTCAAAAGGAATTGGTTTCTAATGCTCCTTGAAGTTCCTTTTGCCATTGATTGGATGCAAGACTTAATCCTTAAGGAATTGGTTTATCTTTCTTCTTTAAGTTCTTTTGCCATTGAGTGGAATCAGGTCTCAATTCAAAAGGAATTGGTTTCTAATGCTCCTTCAAGTTCCTTTTGCCATTGATTGGATGCAAGACTTAATCCTTAAGGAATTGGTTTATCTTTCTTCTTTAAGTTCTTTTTGCCATTGAGTGGAATCAAGTCTCAATTCAAAAGGAATTGGTTTCTAATTCTCCTTGAAGTTCCTTTTGCCATTGATTGGATGCAAGACTTCATCCTTAAGGAATTGGTTTATCTTTCTTCTTTAAGTTCTTTTGGGCATTGACTGGAATCAAGTCTCAATTCAAAAGGAATTGGTTTCTAATTCTCCTTGAAGTTCCTTTTGCCATTATTTGGAAGCAAGACTTAATCCTTAAGGAATTGGTTTATCTTTCTTCTTTATGTTCTTTTTGCCATTGAGTGGAATCAAGTCTCAATTCAAAAGGAATTGGTTTCTAATGCTCCTTGAACTTCCTTTTGCCATTGATTGGATGCAAGACTTAATCCTTAAGGAATTGGTTTATCTTTCTTCTTTAAGTTCTTTTTGCCATTGAATAGAATCAAGTTTCAATTCAAAAGGAATTGGTTTCTAATTCTCCTTGAAGTTCCTTTTGTCAATGATTAGAAGCAAGACTTAATCCTTAAGGAATTGGTTTATCTTTCTTCTTTATGTTCTTTTTGCCATTGAGTGGAATCAAGTCTCAATTCAAAAGGAATTGGTTTCTAATGCTCCTTGAAGTTCCTTTTGCCATTGATTGAATGCAAGTCTTAATCCTTAATGAATTGGTTTCTCTTTGTTCTTTATGTTCTTTTTGCCATTGAGTGGAATCAAGTCTCAATTCAAAAGGAATTGGTTTCTAATGCTCCTTGAAGTTCCTTTTGCCATTGATTGGATGCAAGACTTAATCCTTAAGGAATTGGTTTATCTTTCTTCTTTATGTTCTTTTTGCCATTGAGTGGAATCAGGTCTCAATTCAAAAGTAATTGGTTTCTAATTCTCCTTGAAGTTCCTTTTGCCATTGATTGGAAGCAAGACTTAATCCACAAGGATTTGGTATATCTTTCTTCTTTATGTTCTTTTTGCCCTAGAGTGGAATCAAGTTTCAATTCAAAAGGAATTGCTTTCTAATTCACCTTGAAGTTCCTTATGCCATTGATTGGATGCAAGACTTAATCCTTAAGGAATTGGATTATCTTTCTTCTTTATGTTCTTTTGCCATTGAGTGGAATCAAGTCTCAATTCAAAAGGAATTGGTTTCTAATGCTCCTTGAAGTTCCTTTTGCCATTGATTGAATGCAAGACTTAATCCTTAAGGGATCGTATTATCTTTCTTCTTTAAGTTCTTTTGCCATTGAATAGAATCAAGTCTCAATTCAAAAGGAATTGGTTTCTAATTCTCCTTGAAGTTCCTTTTGCCGTTGATTGCAAGCAAGACTTAATCCTTAAGGAATTGGTTTATCTTTCTTCTTTATGTTCTTTTTGCCATTGAGTGGAATCAAGTCTCAATTCAAAAGGAATTGGTTTCTAATGCTCCTTGAAGTTCCTTTTGCCATTGATTGGATGCAAGACTTAATCCTTAAGGAATTGGTTTATCTTTCTTCTTTAAGTTCTTTTTGCCATTGAGTGGAATCAGGTCTCAATTCAAAAGGAATTGGTTTCTAATTCTCCTTGAAGTTCCTTTTGCCATTGATTGGAAGCAAGACTTAATCCTTAAGGAATTGGTGTATCTTTCTTCTTTATGTTCTTTTTGCCGTGGAATGGAATCAAGTTTCAATTCAAAAGAAATTGGTTGCTAATTTTCCTTGAAGATCCTTTTGCCATTGATTGCATGCAAGACTTAATCCTTAAGGAATTGGTTTATCTTTCTTCTTTATGTTCTTTTTGCCATTGAGTGGAATCAAGTCTCAATTCAAAAGGAATTGGTTTCTAATGCTCCTTGAAGTTCCTTTTGCCATTGATTGGATGCAAGACTTAATCCTTAAGGAATCGGTTTATCTTTCTTCTTTAAGTTCTTTTTGCCATTGAATAGAATCAAGTCACAATCCAAAAGGAATTGGTTTCTAATTCTCCTTGAAGTTCCTTTTGCCGTTGATTGGAAGCAAGACTTAATCCTTAAGGAATTGGTTTATCTTTCTTCTTTATGTTTTTTTGCCACTGAGTGGAATCAAGTCTCAATTCAAAAGGAATTGGTTTCTAATGCTCCTTGAAGTTCCTTTTGCCATTGATTGGATGCAAGACTTAATCCTTAAGGAATTGGTTTATCTTTCTTCTTTATGTTCTTTTTGCCATTGACTGGAATCAAGTCTCAATTCAAAAGGAATTGGTTTCTAATTCTCCTTGAAGTTCCTTTTGCCATTGATTGGAAGCAAGACTTACTCCTTAAGGAATTGGTTTATCTTTCTTCTTTAAGTTCTTTTGTGTATTGAGTGGAATCAAGTCTCAATTCAAAAGGAATTGGTTTCTAATGCTCCTTGAAGTTCCTTTTGCCATTGATTGGATGCAAGACTTAATCCTTAAGGAATTGGTTTATCTTTCTTCTTTATGTTCTTTTGCCATTGAGTGGAATCAAGTCTCAATTCAAAAGGAATTGGTTTCTAATGCTCCTTGAAGTTCCTTTTGCCATTGATTGGATGCAAGACTTAATCCTTAAGGAATCGGTTTATCTTTCTTCTTTAAGTTCTTTTTGCCATTGAATAGAATCAAGTCACAATCCAGAAGGAAGTGGTTTCTTATTCTCCTTGATGTTCCTTTTGCCATTGATTGGAAGCAAGACTTAATCCTTAAGGAATTGGTATATCTTTCTTCTTTATGTTCTTTTTGCCATTGAGTGGAATCAAGTCTCAATTCAAAAGGAATTGGTTTCTAATGCTCCTTGAAGTTCCTTTTGCCATTGATTGGATGCAAGACTTAATCCTTAAGGAATTGGTTTATCTTTCTTCTTTATGTTCTTTTTGCCATCGAGTGGAATCAAGTCTCAATTCAAAAGGAATTGGTTTCTAATTCTCCTTGAACTTCCTTTTGCCATTGATTGGATGCAAGACTTCATCCTTAAGGAATTGGTTTATCTTTCTTCTTTAAGTTTTTTTCTCCATTGAATAGAATCAAGTCACAATCCAAAAGAAAGTGGTTTCGTCTTCTCCTTGAAGTTCCTTTTGTCATTGATTGGAAGCAAGACTTAATCCTTAAGGAATTGGTTTATCTTTCTTCTTTATGTTCTTTTTGCCATTGAGTGGAATCAAGTCTCAATTCAAAAGGAATTGGTTTCTAATGCTCCTTGAAGTTCCTTTTGCCATTGATTGGATGCAAGACTTAATCCTTAAGGAATTGGTTTATCTTTCTTCTTTAAGTACTTTTTGCCATTGAATAGAATCAAGTCACAATCCAAAAGGAAGTGGTTTCTTATTCTCCTTGAAGTTCCTTTTGTCATTGATTGGAAGCAAGACTTAATCCTTAAGGAATTGGTTTATCTTTCTTCTTTAAGTTCTTTTTGCCATTGAGTGGAATCAGGTCTCAATTCAAAAGGAATTGGTTTCTAATGCTCCTTGAAGTTCCTTTTGCCATTGATTGGATGCAAGACTTAATCCTTAAGGAATCGGTTTATCTTTCTTCTTTATGTTCTTTTTGCCATTGAGTGGAATCAAGTCTCAATTCAAAAGGAATTGGTTTCTAATTCTCCTTGAACTTCCTTTTGCCATTGATTGGATGCAAGACTTCATCCTTAAGGAATTGGTTTATCTTTCTTCTTTAAGTTCTTTTTGCCATTGAGTGGAATCAAGTCTCAATTCAAAAGGAATTGGTTTCTAATGCTCCTTGAAGTTCCTTTTGCCATTGATTGGATGCAAGACTTAATCCTTAAGGAATTGGTTTATCTTTCTTCTTTTGGTTCTTTTGACCATTGAGTGGAATCAGGTCTCAATTCAAAAGGAATTGGTTTCTAATTCTCCTTGAAGTTCCTTTGCCGTTGATTGGAAGCAAGACTTAATCCTTAAGGAATTGGTTTATCTTTCTTCTTTGAGTTCTTTTTGCCATTGAGTGAATCAAGTCTCAATTCAAAAGGAATTGGTTTCTAATGCTCCTTGAAGTTCCTTTTGCCATTGATTGGATGCAAGACTTAATCCTTAAGGAATTGGTTTATCTTTCTTCTTTATGTTCTTTTTGCCATTGAGTGGAATCAAGTCTCAATTCAAAAGGAATTGGTTTCTAATGCCCCTTGAACTTCCTTTTGCCATTGATTGGATGCAAGACTTCATCCTTAAGGAATTGGTTTATCTTTCTTCTTTAAGTTCTTTTTGCCATTGAGTGGAATCAGGTCTCAATTCAAAAGGAATTGGTTTCTAATTCTCCTTGAAGTTCCTTTTGCCATTGATTGGAAGCAAGACTTAATCCTTAAGGAATTGGTTTATCTTTCTTCTTTAAGTTCTTTTGGCCATTGAGTGGAATCAAGTCTCAATTCAAAAGGAATTGGTTTCTAATGCTCCTTGAAGTTCCTTTTGCCATTGATTGGATGCAAGACTTAATCCTTAAGGAAGTGGTTTATCTTTCTTCTTTAAGTTCTTTTTGGCATTGAGTGGAATCAGGTCTCAATTCAAAAGGAAGTGGTTTCTAATTCTCCTTGAAGTTCCTTTTGCCGTTGATTGGAAGCAAGACTTAATCCTTAAGGAATTGGTTTATCTTTCTTCTTTAAGTTCTTTTTGGCATTGAATAGAATCAAGTCACAATTCAAAAGGAATTGGTTTCTAATTCTCCTTGAAGTTCCTTTTGCCATTGATTGGACGCAAGACTTAATCCTTAAGGAATTGGTTTATCTTTCTTCTTTATGTTCTTTTGCCATTGAGTGGAATCAAGTCTCAATTCAAAAGGAATTGGTTTCTAATGCTCCTTGAAGTTCCTTTTGCCATTGATTGGATGCAAGACTTAATCCTTAAGGAATTGGTTTATCTTTCTTCTTTAAGTTCTTTTTGCCATTGAATAGAATCAAGTCTTTATCCTTAAGGAAGTGGTTTCTTATTCTCCTTGAAGTTCCTTTTGTCATTGATTGGAAGCAAGACTTAATCCTTAAGGAATTGGTTTATCTTTCTTCTTTATGTTCTTTTTGCCATTGAGTGGAATCAAGTCTCAATTCAAAAGGAATTGGTTTCTAATGCTCCTTGAAGTTCCTTTTGCCATTGATTGGATGCAAGACTTAATCCTTAAGGAATTGGTTTATCTTTCTTCTTTATGTTCTTTTTGCCATTGAGTGGAATCAAGTCTCAATTCAAAAGGAATTGGTTTCTAATGCTCCTTGAAGTTCCTTTTGCCATTGATTGGATGCAAGACTTAATCCTTAAGGAATTGGTTTATCTTTCTTCTTTAAGTTCTTTTTGCCATTGAATAGAATCAAGTCACAATCCAAAAGGAAGTGGTTTCTTATTCTCCTTGAAGTTCCTTTTGCCATTGATTGGAAGCAAGACTTAATCCTTAAGGAATTGGTTTATCTTTCTTCTTTATGTTTTTTTGCCATTGAGTGGAATCAAGTCTCAATTCAAAAGGAATTGGTTTCTAATGCTCCTTGAAGTTCCTTTTGCCATTGATTGGATGCAAGACTTAATCCTTAAGGAATTGGTTTATCTTTCTTCTTTAAGTTCTTTTTGCCATTGAGTGGAATCAGGTCTCAATTCAAAAGGAATTGGTTTCTAATGCTCCTTGAAGTTCCTTTTGCCATTGATTGGATGCAAGACTTAATCCTTAAGGAATTGGTTTATCTTTCTTCTTTAAGTTCTTTTTGCCATTGAATAGAATCAAGTCACAATCCAAAAGGAAGTGGTTTCTTATTCTCCTTGAAGTTCCTTTTGCCATTATTTGGAAGCAAGACTTAATCCTTAAGGAATTGGTTTATCTTTCTTCTTTATGTTCTTTTTGCCATTGAGTGGAATCAAGTCTCAATTCAAAAGGAATTGGTTTCTAATGCTCCTTGAAGTTCCTTTTGCCATTGATTGGATGCAAGACTTAATCCTTAAGGAATTGGTTTATCTTTCTTCTTTAAGTTCTTTTTGCCATTGAATAGAATCAAGTCACAATTCAAAAGGAAGTGGTTTCTTATTCTCCTTGAAGTTCCTTTTGTCATTGATTGGAAGCAAGACTTAATCCTTAAGGAATTGGTTTATCTTTCTTCTTTCAGTTCTTTTTGCCATTGAGTGAATCAAGTCTCAATTCAAAAGGAATTGGTTTCTAATGCTCCTTGAAGTTCCTTTTGCCATTGATTGGATGCAAGACTTAATCCTTAAGGAATTGGTTTATCTTTCTTCTTTATGTTCTTTTTGCCATTGAGTGGAATCAAGTCTCAATTCAAAAGGAATTGGTTTCTAATGCTCCTTGAAGTTCCTTTTGCCATTGATTGGATGCAAGACTTCATCCTTAAGGAATTGGTTTATCTTTCTTATTTAAGTTCTTTTTGCCATTGAGTGGAATCAGGTCTCAATTCAAAAGGAATTGGTTTCTAATGCTCCTTGAAGTTCCTTTTGCCATTGATTGGATGCAAGACTTAATCCTTAAGGAATTGGTTTATCTTTCTTCTTTAAGTTCATTTTGCCATTGAATAGAATCAAGTCACAATCCAAAAGGAAGTGGTTTCTTATTCTCCTTGAAGTTCCTTTTGCCATTGATTGGAAGCAAGACTTAATCCTTAAGGAATTGGTTTATCTTTCTTCTTTAAGTTCTTTTTGCCATTGAGTGGAATCAGGTCTCAATTCAAAAGGAATTGGTTTCTAATGCTCCTTGAAGTTCCTTTTGCCATTGATTGGATGCAAGACTTAATCCTTAAGGAATTGGTTTATCTTTCTTCTTTATGTTCTTTTTGCCATTGAGTGGAATCAAGTCTCAATTCAAAAGGAATTGGTTTCTAATGCTCCTTCAAGTTCCTTTTGCCATTGATTGGATGCAAGACTTAATCCTTAAGGAATTGGTTTATCTTTCTTCTTTAAGTTTTTTTTGCCATTGAATAGAATCAAGTCACAATCCAAAAGGAAGTGGTTTCTTATTCTCCTTGAAGTTCCTTTTGCCATTGATTGGAAGCAAGACTTAATCCTTAAGGAATTGGTTTATCTTTCTTCTTTAAGTTCTTTTTGCCATTGAGTGGAATCAGGTCTCAATTCAAAAGGAATTGGTTTCTAATGCTCCTTGAAGTTCCTTTTGCCATTGATTGGATGCAAGACTTAATCCTTAAGGAATTGGTTTATCTTTCTTCTTTATGTTCTTTTTGCCATTGAGTGGAATCAAGTCTCAATTCAAAAGGAATTGGTTTCTAATGCTCCTTGAAGTTCCTTTTGCCATTGATTGGATGCAAGACTTAATCCTTAAGGAATTGGTTTATCTTTCTTCTTTATGTTCTTTTTGCCATTGAGTGGAATCAAGTCTCAATTCAAAAGGAATTGGTTTCTAATGCTCCTTGAACTTCCTTTTGCCATTGATTGGATGCAAGACTTAATCCTTAAGGAATTGGTTTATCTTTCTTCTTTAAGTTCTTCTTGCCATTGAATAGAATCAAGTCATAATCCAAAAGGAAGTGGTTTCTTATTCTCCTTGAAGTTCCTTTTGTCATTGATTGGAAGCAAGACTTAATCCTTAAGGAATTGGTTTATCTTTCTTCTTTAAGTTCTTTTTGCCATTGAGTGGAATCAGGTCTCAATTCAAAAGGAATTGGTTTCTAATGCTCCTTGAAGTTCCTTTTGCCATTGATTGGATGCAAGACTTAATCCTTAAGGAATCGGTTTATCTTTCTTCTTTATGTTCTTTTTGCCATTGAGTGGAATCAAGTCTCAATTCAAAAGGAATTGGTTTCTAATGCTCCTTGAACTTCCTTTTGCCATTGATTGGATGCAAGACTTAATCCTTAAGGAATTGGTTTATCTTTCTTCTTTTAGTTCTTTTACCATTGAATAGAATCAAGTCACAATCCAAAAGGAAGTGGTTTCTTATTCTCCTTGAAGTTCCTTTTGCCATTGATTGGAAGCAAGACTTAATCCTTAAGGAATTGGTTTATCTTTCTTCTTTAAGTTCTTTTTGCCATTGAGTGGAATCAGGTCTCAATTCAAAAGGAATTGGTTTCTAATGCTCCTTGAAGTTCCTTTTGCCATTGATTGGATGCAAGACTTAATCCTTAAGGAATTGGTTTATCTTTCTTCTTTATGTTCTTTTTGCCATTGAGTGGAATCAAGTCTCAATTCAAAAGGAATTGGTTTCTAATTCTCCTTGAAGTTCCTTTTGCCATTGATTGGAAGCAAGACTTAATCCTTAAGGAATTGGTTTATCTTTCTTCTTTAAGTTCTATTTGCCATTGAGTGGAATCAAGTCTCAATTCAAAAGGAATTGGTTTCTAATGCTCCTTGAAGTTCCTTTTGCCATTGATTGGATGCAAGACTTAATCCTTAAGGAATCGGTTTATCTTTCTTCTTTATGTTCTTTTTGCCATTGAATAGAATCAAGTCCCAATTCAAAAGGAAGTGGTTTCTAATTCTCCTTAAAGTTCCTTTTGTCATTGATTGGAAGCAAGACTTAATCCTTAAGGAATTGGTTTATCTTTCTTCTTTATGTTCTTTTTGCCATTGAGTGGAATCAAGTCTCAATTCAAAAGGAATTGGTTTCTAATGCTCCATGAAGTTCCTTTTGCCATTAATTGGATGCAACACTTATTCCTTAAGGAATCGGTTTATCTTTCTTCTTCATGTTCTTTTTGCCATTGAGTGGAATCAAGTACCAAGTCAAAAGGAATTGGTTTCTAATGCTCCTTGAAGTTCCTTTTGCCATTGATTGGATGCAAGACTTAATCCTTAAGGAATTGGTTTATCTTTCTTCTTTAAGTTCTTTTGGCCATTGAGTGAATCAAGTCTGATTTTAAAAGGAATTGGTTTCTAATGCTCCTTGAAGTTCCTTTTGCCATTGATTGGATGTAAGACTTAATCCTTAAGGAATTGGTTTATCTTTCTTCTTTATGTTCTGTTTGCCATTGAGTGGAATCAAGTCTCAATTCAAAAGGAATTGGTTTCTAATGCTCCTTGAAGTTCCTTTTGCCATTGATTGGATGCAAGACTTAATCCTTAAGGAATTGGTTTATCTTTCTTCTTTATGTTCTTTTTGCCATTGAGTGTAATCAAGTCTCAATTCAAAAGGAATTGGTTTCTAATGCTCCTTGAAGTTCCTTTTGCCATTGATTGGATGCAAGACTTAATCCTTAAGGAATTGGTTTATCTTTCTTCTTTAAGTTCTTTTTGCCATTGAGTGGAATCAGGTCTCAATTCAAAAGGAAGTGGTTTCTAATTCTCCTTAAAGTTCCTTTTGCCGTTGATTGGAAGCAAGACTTAATCCTTAAGGAATTGGTTTATCTTTCTTCTTTAAGTTCTTTTGCCATTGAGAGGAATCAAGTCTCAATTCAAAAGGAATTGGTTTCTAATGCTCCTTCAAGTTCCTTTTGCCATTGATTGGATGCAAGACTCAATCCTTAAGGAATTGGTTTATCTTTCTTCTTTTTGTTCTTTTTGCCATTGAGTGGAATCAAGTACCAAGTCAAAAGGAATTGGTTTCTAATGTTCCTTGAACTTCCTTTTGTCATTGATTGGATGCAAGACTTAATCCTTAAGGAATTGGTTTATCTTTCTTCTTTATGTTCTTTTTGCCATTGAGTGGAATCAAGTCTCAATTCAAAAGGAATTGGTTTCTAATGCTCCTTGAACTTCCTTTTGCCATTGATTGGATGCAAGACTTAATCCTTAAGGAATTGGTTTATCTTTCTTATTTATGTTTTTTTGCCATTGAATAGAATCAAGTCACAATCCAAAAGGAAGTGGTTTCTTATTCTCCTTGAAGTTCCTTTTGTCATTGATTGGAAGCAAGACTTAATCCTTAAGGAATTGGTTTATCTTTCTTCTTTGAGTTCTTTTTGCCATTGAGTGAATCAAGTCTCAATTCAAAAGGAATTGGTTTCTAATGCTCCTTGAAGTTCCTTTTGCCATTGATTGGATGCAAGACTTAATCCTTAAGGAATTGGTTTATCTTTCTTCTTTATGTTCTTTTTGCCATTGAGTGGAATCAAGTCTCAATTCAAAAGGAATTGGTTTCTAATGCTCCTTGAAGTTCCTTTTGCCATTGATTGGATGCAAGACTTAATCCTTAAGGAATTGGTTTATCTTTCTTCTTTAAGTTCTTTTTGCCATTGAGTGGAATCAGGTCTCAATTCAAAAGGAATTGGTTTCTAATTCTCCTTGAAGTTCCTTTTGCCGTTGATTGGAAGCAAGACTTAATCCTTAAGGAATTGGTTTATCTTTCTTCTTTAAGTTCTTTTTGCCATTGAGTGGAATCAGGTCTCAATTCAAAAGGAATTGGTTTCTAATGCTCCTTGAAGTTCCTTTTGCCATTGATTGGATGCAAGACTTAATCCTTAAGGAATTGGTTTATCTTTCTTCTTTATGTTCTTTTTGCCATTGAGTGGAATCAAGTCTCAATTCAAAAGGAATTGGTTTCTAATTCTCCTTGAAGTTCCTTTTGCCATTGATTGGATGCAAGACTTAATCCTTAAGGAATTGGTTTATCTTTCTTCTTTAAGTTCTTTTTGCCATTGAATAGAATCAAGTCACAATCCAAAAGGAAGTGGTTTCTTATTCTCCTTGAAGTTCCTTTTGCCATTGATTGGAAGCAAGACTTAATCCTTAAGGAATTGGTTTATCTTTCTTCTTTATGTTCTTTTTGCCATTGAGTGGAATCAAGTCTCAATTCAAAAGGAATTGGTTTCTAATGCTCCTTGAAGTTCCTTTTGCCATTGATTGGATGCAAGACTTAATCCTTAAGGAATTGGTTTATCTTTCTTCTTTAAGTTCCTTTTGCCATTGAATAGAATCAAGTCACAATCCAAAAGGAAGTGGTTTCTTATTCTCCTTGAAGTTCCTTTTGTCATTGATTGGAAGCAAGACTTAATCCTTAAGGAATTGGTTTATCTTTCTTCTTTAAGTTCTTTTTGCCATTGAGTGGAATCAGGTCTCAATTCAAAAGGAATTGGTTTCTAATGCTCCTTGAAGTTCCTTTTGCCATTGATTGGATGCAAGACTTAATCCTTAAGGAATTGGTTTATCTTTCTTCTTTATGTTCTTTTTGCCATTGAGTGGAATCAAGTCTCAATTCAAAAGGAATTGGTTTCTAATGCTCCTTCAAGTTCCTTTTGCCATTGATTGGATGCAAGACTTAATCCTTAAGGAATTGGTTTATCTTTCTTCTTTAAGTTCTTTTACCATTGAATAGAATCAAGTCACAATCCAAAAGGAAGTGGTTTCTTATTCTCCTTGAAGTTCCTTTTGCCATTATTTGGAAGCAAGACTTAATCCTTAAGGAATTGGTTTATCTTTCTTCTTTATGTTCCTTTTGCCATTGAGTGGAATCAAGTCTCAATTCAAAAGGAATTGGTTTCTAATGCTCCTTGAAGTTCCTTTTGCCATTGATTGGATGCAAGACTTAATCCTTAAGGAATTGGTTTATCTTTCTTCTTTAAGTTCTTTTTGCCATTGAGTGGAATCAAGTCTCAATTCAAAAGGAATTGGTTTCTAATGCTCCTTGAAGTTCCTTTTGCCATTGATTGGATGCAAGACTTAATCCTTAAGGAATTGGTTTATCTTTCTTCTTTAAGTTCTTTTTGCCATTGAATAGAATCAAGTCACAATCCAAAAGGAAGTGGTTTCTTATTCTCCTTGAAGTTCCTTTTGCCATTATTTGGAAGCAAGACTTAATCCTTAAGGAATTGGTTTATCTTTCTTCTTTATGTTCTTTTTGCCATTGAGTGGAATCAAGTCTCAATTCAAAAGGAATTGGTTTCTAATGCTCCTTGAAGTTCCTTTTGCCATTGATTGGATGCAAGACTTAATCCTTAAGGAATTGGTTTATCTTTCTTCTTTAAGTTCTTTTTGCCATTGAATAGAATCAAGTCATAATCCAAAAGGAAGTGGTTTCTTATTCTCCTTGAAGTTCCTTTTGTCATTGATTGGAAGCAAGACTTAATCCTTAAGGAATTGGTTTATCTTTCTTCTTTAAGTTCTTTTTGCCATTGAGTGGAATCAAGTCTCAATTCAAAAGGAATTGGTTTCTAATGCTCCTTGAAGTTCCTTTTGCCATTGATTGGATGCAAGACTTAATCCTTAAGGAATTGGTTTATCTTTCTTCTTTATGTTCTTTTTGCCATTGAGTGGAATCAAGTCTCAATTCAAAAGGAATTGGTTTCTAATGCTCCTTGAAGTTCCTTTTGCCATTGATTGGATGCAAGACTTAATCCTTAAGGAATTGGTTTATCTTTCTTCTTTATGTTCTTTTTGCCATTGAGTGGAATCAAGTCTCAATTCAAAAGGAATTGGTTTCTAATGCTCCTTGAACTTCCTTTTGCCATTGATTGGATGCAAGACTTAATCCTTAAGGAATTGGTTTATCTTTCTTCTTTAAGTTCTTTTTGCCATTGAATAGAATCAAGTCACAATCCAAAAGGAAGTGGTTTCTTATTCTCCTTGAAGTTCCTTTTGCCATTATTTGGAAGCAAGACTTAATCCTTAAGGAATTGGTTTATCTTTCTTCTTTAAGTTCTTTTTGCCATTGAGTGGAATCAGGTCTCAATTCAAAAGGAATTGGTTTCTAATGCTCCTTGAAGTTCCTTTTGCCATTGATTGGATGCAAGACTTAATCCTTAAGGAATTGGTTTATCTTTCTTCTTTATGTTCCTTTTGCCATTGAGTGGAATCAAGTCTCAATTCAAAAGGAATTGGTTTCTAATGCTCCTTCAAGTTCCTTTTGCCATTGATTGGATGCAAGACTTAATCCTTAAGGAATTGGTTTATCTTTCTTCTTTAAGTTCTTTTTGCCATTGAATAGAATCAAGTCCCAATCCAAAAGGAAGTGGTTTCTTATTCTCCTTGAAGTTCCTTTTGTCATTGATTGGAAGCAAGACTTAATCCTTAAGGAATTGGTTTATCTTTCTTCTTTAAGTTCTTTTTGCCATTGAGTGGAATCAGGTCTCAATTCAAAAGGAATTGGTTTCTAATGCTCCTTGAAGTTCCTTTTGCCATTGATTGGATGCAAGACTTAATCCTTAAGGAATTGGTTTATCTTTCTTCTTTATGTTTATTTTGCCATTGAGTGGAATCAAGTCTCAATTCAAAAGGAATTGGTTTCTAATGCTCCTTGAAGTTCCTTTTGCCATTGATTGGATGCAAGACTTAATCCTTAAGGAATCGGTTTATCTTTCTTCTTTATGTTCTTTGTGCCATTGAGTGGAATCAAGTCTCAATTCAAAAGGAATTGGTTTCTAATGCTCCTTGAACTTCCTTTTGCCATTGATTGGATGCAAGACTTAATCCTTAAGGAATTGGTTTATCTTTCTTCTTTAAGTTCTTTTTGCCATTGAATAGAATCAAGTCACAATCCAAAAGGAAGTGGTTTCTTATTCTCCTTGAAGTTCCTTTTGTCATTGATTGGAAGCAAGACTTAATCCTTAAGGAATTGGTTTATCTTTCTTCTTTAAGTTCATTTTGCCATTGAGTGGAATCAAGTCTCAATTCAAAAGGAATTGGTTTCTAATGCTCCTTGAAGTTCCTTTTGCCATTGATTGGATGCAAGACTTAATCCTTAAGGAATCGGTTTATCTTTCTTCTTTATGTTCATTTTGCCATTGAGTGGAATCAAGTCTCAATTCAAAAGGAATTGGTTTCTAATGCTCCTTGAACTTCCTTTTGCCATTGATTGGATGCAAGACTTAATCCTTAAGGAATTGGTTTATCTTTCTTCTTTAAGTTCTTTTTGCCATTGAATAGAATCAAGTCACAATCCAAAAGGAAGTGGTTTCTTATTCTCCTTGAAGTTCCTTTTGCCATTATTTGGAAGCAAGACTTAATCCTTAAGGAATTGGTTTATCTTTCTTCTTTAAGTTCTTTTGCCATTGAGTGGAATCAAGTCTCAATTCAAAAGGAATTGGTTTCTAATGCTCCTTGAAGTTCCTTTTGCCATTGATTGGATGCAAGACTTAATCCTTAAGGAATTGGTTTATCTTTCTTCTTTATGTTCTTTTTGCCATTGAGTGGAATCAAGTCTCAATTCAAAAGGAATTGGTTTCTAATTCTCCTTGAAGTTCCTTTTGCCATTGATTGGAAGCAAGACTTAATCCTTAAGGAATTGGTTTATCTTTCTTCTTTAAGTTCTTTATGCCATTGAGTGGAATCAAGTCTCAATTCAAAAGGAATTGGTTTCTAATGCTCCTTGAAGTTCCTTTTGCCATTGATTGGATGCAAGACTTAATCCTTAAGGAATTGGTTTATCTTTCTTCTTTAAGTTCTTTTTGCCATTGAATAGAATCAAGTCACAATCCAAAAGGAAGTGGTTTCTTATTCTCCTTGAAGTTCCTTTTGCCATTATTTGGAAGCAAGACTTAATCCTTAAGGAATTGGTTTATCTTTCTTCTTTATGTTCTTTTTGCCATTGAGTGGAATCAAGTCTCAATTCAAAAGGAATTGGTTTCTAATGCTCCTTGAAGTTCCTTTTGCCATTGATTGGATGCAAGACTTAATCCTTAAGGAATCGGTTTATCTTTCTTCTTTATGTTCTTTTTGCCATTGAGTGGAATCAAGTCTCAATTCAAAAGGAATTGGTTTCTAATTCTCCTTGAACTTCCTTTTGCCATTGATTGGATGCAAGACTTCATCCTTAAGGAATTGGTTTATCTTTCTTCTTTAAGTTCTTTTTGCCATTGAATAGAATCAAGTCTCAATTCAAAAGGAATTGGTTTCTAATGCTCCTTGAAGTTCCTTTTGCCATTGATTGGATGCAAGACTTAATCCTTAAGGAATTGGTTTATCTTTCTTCTTTATGTTCTTTTTGCCATTGAGTGGAATCAAGTCTCAATTCAAAAGGAATTGGTTTCTAATGCTCCTTGAACTTCCTTTTGCCATTGATTGGATGCAAGACTTAATCCTTAAGGAATTGGTTTATCTTTCTTCTTTATGTTCTTTTGCCATTGAGTGGAATCAAGTCTCAATTCAAAAGGAATTGGTTTCTAATGCTCCTTGAAGTTCCTTTTGCCATTGATTGGATGCAAGACTTAATCCTTAAGGAATTGGTTTATCTTTCTTCTTTATGTTCTTTTTGCCATTGAGTGGAATCAAGTCTCAATTCAAAAGGAATTGGTTTCTAATGCTCCTTGAAGTTCCTTTTGCCATTGATTGGATGCAAGACTTAATCCTTAAGGAATTGGTTTATCTTTCTTCTTTATGTTCTTTTTGCCATTGAGTGGAATCAAGTCTCAATTCAAAAGGAATTGGTTTCTAATGCTCCTTGAACTTCCTTTTGCCATTGATTGGATGCAAGACTTAATCCTTAAGGAATTGGTTTATCTTTCTTCTTTAAGTTCTTTTTGCCATTGAATAGAATCAAGTCACAATCCAAAAGGAAGTGGTTTCTTATTCTCCTTGAAGTTCCTTTTGCCATTATTTGGAAGCAAGACTTAATCCTTAAGGAATTGGTTTATCTTTCTTCTTTAAGTTCTTTTTGCCATTGAGTGGAATCAGGTCTCAATTCAAAAGGAATTGGTTTCTAATGCTCCTTGAAGTTCCTTTTGCCATTGATTGGATGCAAGACTTAATCCTTAAGGAATTGGTTTATCTTTCTTCTTTATGTTCTTTTTGCCATTGAGTGGAATCAAGTCTCAATTCAAAAGGAATTGGTTTCTAATTCTCCTTGAAGTTCCTTTTGCCATTGATTGGAAGCAAGACTTAATCCTTAAGGAATTGGTATATCTTTCTTCTTTATGTTCTTTTTGCCATTGAGTGGAATCAAGTCTCAATTCAAAAGGAATTGGTTTCTAATGCTCCTTGAAGTTCCTTTTGCCATTGATTGGATGCAAGACTTAATCCTTAAGGAATTGGTTT
Source organism: Pterocarpus macrocarpus (assembly GCA_031439585.1). Classification (NCBI taxonomy): domain Eukaryota; kingdom Viridiplantae; phylum Streptophyta; class Magnoliopsida; order Fabales; family Fabaceae; genus Pterocarpus; species Pterocarpus macrocarpus. The sequence continues at coordinate 50,176,811 of CM062517.1, forward strand.
ATCTTTCTTCTTTAAGTTCTTTTTGCCATTGAATAGAATCAAGTCACAATCCAAAAGGAAGTGGTTTCTTATTCTCCTTGAAGTTCCTTTTGCCATTATTTGGAAGCAAGACTTAATCCTTAAGGAATTGGTTTATCTTTCTTCTTTATGTTCTTTTTGCCATTGAGTGGAATCAAGTCTCAATTCAAAAGGAATTGGTTTCTAATGCTCCTTGAAGTTCCTTTTGCCATTGATTGGATGCAAGACTTAATCCTTAAGGAATTGGTTTATCTTTCTTCTTTATGTTCTTTTTGCCATTGAGTGGAATCAAGTCTCAATTCAAAAGGAATTGGTTTCTAATGCTCCTTGAAGTTCCTTTTGCCATTGATTGGATGCAAGACTTAATCCTTAAGGAATTGGTTTATCTTTCTTCTTTAAGTTCTTTTGGCCATTGATTGGAATCAAGTCTCAATTCAAAAGGAATTGGTTTCTAATGCTCCTTGAAGTTCCTTTTGCCATTGATTGGATGCAAGACTTAATCCTTAAGGAATTGGTTTATCTTTCTTCTTTATGTTCTTTTGCCATTGAGTGGAATCAAGTCTCAATTCAAAAGGAATTGGTTTCTAATGCTCCTTGAAGTTCCTTTTGCCATTGATTGGATGCAAGACTTAATCCTTAAGGAATTGGTTTATCTTTCTTCTTTATGTTCTTTTTGCCATTGAGTGGAATCAAGTCTCAATTCAAAAGGAATTGGTTTCTAATGCTCCTTGAAGTTCCTTTTGCCATTGATTGGATGCAAGACTTAATCCTTAAGGAATCGGTTTATCTTTCTTCTTTTGGTTCTTTTGCCATTGAATAGAATCAAGTCACAATCCAAAAGGAAGTGGTTTCTTATTCTCCTTGAAGTTCCTTTTGTCATTGATTGGAAGCAAGACTTAATCCTTAAGGAATTGGTTTATCTTTCTTCTTTATGTTCTTTTTGCCATTGAGTGGAATCAAGTCTCAATTCAAAAGGAATTGGTTTCTAATGCTCCTTGAAGTTCCTTTTGCCATTGATTGGATGCAAGACTTAATCCTTAAGGAATTGGTTTATCTTTCTTCTTTATGTTCTTTTTGCCATTGAATAGAATCAAGTCACAATCCAAAAGGAAGTGGTTTCTTATTCTCCTTGAAGTTCCTTTTGCCATTATTTGGAAGCAAGACTTAATCCTTAAGGAATTGGTTTATCTTTCTTCTTTATGTTCTTTTTGCCATTGAGTGGAATCAAGTCTCAATTCAAAAGGAATTGGTTTCTAATGCTCCTTGAACTTCCTTTTGCCATTGATTGGATGCAAGACTTAATCCTTAAGGAATTGGTTTATCTTTCTTCTTTAAGTTCTTTTTGCCATTGAATAGAATCAAGTCACAATCCAAAAGGAAGTGGTTTCTTATTCTCCTTGAAGTTCCTTTTGCCATTATTTGGAAGCAAGACTTAATCCTTAAGGAATTGGTTTATCTTTCTTCTTTAAGTTCTTTTTGCCATTGAGTGGAATCAAGTCTCAATTCAAAAGGAATTGGTTTCTAATGCTCCTTGAAGTTCCTTTTGCCATTGATTGGATGCAAGACTTAATCCTTAAGGAATCGGTTTATCTTTCTTCTTTATGTTCTTTTTACCATTGAGTGGAATCAAGTCTCAATTCAAAAGGAATTGGTTTCTAATGCTCCTTGAAGTTCCTTTTGCCATTGATTGGATGCAAGACTTAATCCTTAAGGAATTGGTTTATCTTTCTTCTTTAAGTTCTTTTTGCCATTGAATAGAATCAAGTCACAATCCAAAAGGAAGTGGTTTCTTATTCTCCTTGAAGTTCCTTTTGCCATTATTTGGAAGCAAGACTTAATCCTTAAGGAATTGGTTTATCTTTCTTCTTTATGTTCTTTTTGCCATTGAGTGGAATGTTCTTTTTGCCATTGAGTGGAATCAAGTCTCAATTCAAAAGGAATTGGTTTCTAATGCTCCTTCAAGTTCCTTTTGCCATTGATTGGATGCAAGACTTAATCCTTAAGGAATTGGTTTATCTTTCTTCTTTATGTTCTTTTTGCCATTGAGTGGAATCAAGTCTCAATTCAAAAGGAATTGGTTTCTAATGCTCCTTGAAGTTCCTTTTGCCATTGATTGGATGCAAGACTTAATCCTTAAGGAATTGGTTTATCTTTCTTCTTTAAGTTCTTTTGCCATTGAGTGGAATCAAGTCTCAATTCAAAAGGAATTGGTTTCTAATGCTCCTTGAAGTTCCTTTTGCCATTGATTGGATGCAAGACTTAATCCTTAAGGAATTGGTTTATCTTTCTTCTTTATGTTCTTTTTGCCATTGAATAGAATCAAGTCACAATCCAAAAGGAAGTGGTTTCTTATTCTCCTTGAAGTTCCTTTTGCCATTATTTGGAAGCAAGACTTAATCCTTAAGGAATTGGTTTATCTTTCTTCTTTATGTTCTTTTTGCCATTGAGTGGAATCAAGTCTCAATTCAAAAGGAATTGGTTTCTAATGCTCCTTGAAGTTCCTTTTGCCATTGATTGGATGCAAGACTTAATCCTTAAGGAATTGGTTTATCTTTCTTCTTTATGTTCTTTTTGCCATTGAATAGAATCAAGTCACAATCCAAAAGGAAGTGGTTTCTTATTCTCCTTGAAGTTCCTTTTGTCATTGATTGGAAGCAAGACTTAATCCTTAAGGAATTGGTTTATCTTTCTTCTTTATGTTCTTTTTGCCATTGAGTGGAATCAAGTCTCAATTCAAAAGGAATTGGTTTCTAATGCTCCTTGAAGTTCCTTTTGCCATTGATTGGATGCAAGACTTAATCCTTAAGGAATTGGTTTATCTTTCTTCTTTATGTTCTTTTTGCCATTGAGTGGAATCAAGTCTCAATTCAAAAGGAATTGGTTTCTAATGCTCCTTGAAGTTCCTTTTGCCATTGATTGGATGCAAGACTTAATCCTTAAGGAATTGGTTTATCTTTCTTCTTTATGTTCTTTTTGCCATTGAGTGGAATCAAGTCTCAATTCAAAAGGAATTGGTTTCTAATGCTCCTTGAAGTTCCTTTTGCCATTGATTGGATGCAAGACTTAATCCTTAAGGAATTGGTTTATCTTTCTTCTTTATGTTCTTTTTGCCATTGAGTGGAATCAAGTCTCAATTCAAAAGGAATTGGTTTCTAATGCTCCTTGAACTTCCTTTTGCCATTGATTGGATGCAAGACTTAATCCTTAAGGAATTGGTTTATCTTTCTTCTTTAAGTTCTTTTTGCCATTGAATAGAATCAAGTCACAATCCAAAAGGAAGTGGTTTCTTATTCTCCTTGAAGTTCCTTTTGTCATTGATTGGAAGCAAGACTTAATCCTTAAGGAATTGGTTTATCTTTCTTCTTTAAGTTCTTTTTGCCATTGAGTGGAATCAAGTCTCAATTCAAAAGGAATTGGTTTCTAATGCTCCTTGAAGTTCCTTTTGCCATTGATTGGAAGCAAGACTTAATCCTTAAGGAATTGGTTTATCTTTCTTCTTTAAGTTCTTTTTGCCATTGAGTGGAATCAGGTCTCAATTCAAAAGGAATTGGTTTCTAATGCTCCTTGAAGTTCCTTTTGCCATTGATTGGATGCAAGACTTAATCCTTAAGGAATTGGTTTATCTTTCTTCTTTATGTTCTTTTTGCCATTGAGTGGAATCAAGTCTCAATTCAAAAGGAATTGGTTTCTAATGCTCCTTCAAGTTCCTTTTGCCATTGATTGGATGCAAGACTTAATCCTTAAGGAATTGGTTTATCTTTCTTATTTAAGTTCTTTTTGCCATTGAATAGAATCAAGTCACAATCCAAAAGGAAGTGGTTTCTTATTCTCCTTGAAGTTCCTTTTGCCATTATTTGGAAGCAAGACTTAATCCTTAAGGAATTGGTTTATCTTTCTTCTTTATGTTCTTTTTGCCATTGAGTGGAATCAAGTCTCAATTCAAAAGGAATTGGTTTCTAATGCTCCTTGAACTTCCTTTTGCCATTGATTGGATGCAAGACTTAATCCTTAAGGAATTGGTTTATCTTTCTTCTTTATGTTCTTTTTGCCATTGAGTGGAATCAAGTCTCAATTCAAAAGGAATTGGTTTCTAATGCTCCTTGAAGTTCCTTTTGCCATTGATTGGATGCAAGACTTAATCCTTAAGGAATTGGTTTATCTTTCTTCTTTATGTTCTTTTTGCCCTTGAATGGAATCAAGTTTCAATTCAAAAGGAATTGGTTTCTTAATTCTCCTTGAAGTTCCTTTTGTCATTGATTGGAAGCAAGACTTAATCCTTAAGGAATTGGTTTATCTTTCTTCTTTAAGTTCTTTTAGCCATTGAATTGAATCAAGTCACAATCCAAAAGGAATTGGTTTCTAATTCTCCTTGAAGTTCCTTTTGCCATTGATTGGAAGCAACACTTAATCCTTAAGGAATTGGTTTATCTTTCTTCTTTATGTTCTTTTTGCCATTGAATGGAATCAAGTCTCAATTCAAAAGGAATTGGTCTCTAATTCTCCTTGAAGTTCCTTTTGCCATTGATTGGATGCAAGACTTAATCCTTAAGGAATTGGTTTATCTTTCTTCTTTAAGTTCTTTTTGCCATTGAATAGAATCAAGTCTCAATTCAAAAGGAATTGGTTTCTAATGCTCCTTGAAGTTCCTTTTGCCATTATTTGGAAGCAAGACTTAATCCTTAAGGAATTGGTTTATCTTTCTTCTTTATGTTCTTTTTGCCATTGAGTGGAATCAAGTCTCAATTCAAAAGGAATTGGTTTCTAATTCTCCTTGAAGTTCCTTTTGCCATTGATTGGATGCAAGACTTAATCCTTAAGGAATCGGTTTATCTTTCTTCTTTAAGTTCTTTTTGCCATTGAATAAAATCAAGTCACAATCCAAAAGGAAACGGTTTCTTATTCTCCTTGAAGTTCCTTTTGTCATTGATTGGAAGCAAGACTTAATCCTTAAGGAATTGGTTTATCTTTCTTCTTTATGTTCTTTTTGCCATTGAGTGGAATCAAGTCTCAATTCAAAAGGAATTGGTTTCTAATTCTCCTTGAACTTCCTTTTGCCATTGATTGGATGCAAGACTTAATCCTTAAGGAATTGGTTTATCTTTCTTCTTTAAGTTCTTTTTGCCATTGAATAGAATCAAGTCACAATCCAAAAGGAAGTGGTTTCTTATTCTCCTTGAAGTTCCTTTTGCCATTATTTGGAAGCAAGACTTAATCCTTAAGGAATTGGTTTATCTTTCTTCTTTATGTTCTTTTTGCCATTGAGTGGAATCAAGTCTCAATTCAAAAGGAATTGGTTTCTAATTCTCCTTGAAGTTCCTTTTGCCATTGATTGGATGCAAGACTTAATCCTTAAGGAATCGGTTTATCTTTCTTCTTTAAGTTCTTTTTGCCATTGAGTGGAATCAAGTCTCAATTCAAAAGGAATTGGTTTCTTATTCTCCTTGAAGTTCCTTTTGTCATTGATTGGAAGCAAGACTTAATCCTTAAGGAATTGGTTTATCTTTCTTCTTTATGTTCTTTTTGCCATTGAGTGGAATCAAGTCTCAATTCAAAAGGAATTGGTTTCTAATTCTCCTTGAAGTTCCTTTTGCCATTGATTGGATGCAAGACTTAATCCTTAAGGAATCGGTTTATCTTTCTTCTTTAAGTTCTTTTTGCCATTGAGTGGAATCAGGTCTCAATTCAAAAGGAATTGGTTTCTAATGCTCCTTGAAGTTCCTTTTGCCATTATTTGGAAGCAAGACTTAATCCTTAAGGAATTGGTTTATCTTTCTTCTTTATGTTCTTTTTGCCATTGAATGGAATCAAGTCTCAATTCAAAAGGAATTGGTTTCTAATGCTCCTTCAAGTTCCTTTTGCCATTGATTGGATGCAAGACTTAATCCTTAAGGAATTGGTTTATCTTTCTTCTTTAAGTTCTTTTTGCCATTGAATAGAATCAAGTCACAATTCAAGAGGAATTGGTTTCTAATCGTCCTTGAAGTTCCTTTTGCCATTATTTGGAAGCAAGACTTAATCCTTAAGGAATTGGTTTATCTTTCTTCTTTATGTTCTTTTTGCCATTGAGTGGAATCAAGTCTCAATTCAAAAGGAATTGGTTTCTAATTCTCCTTGAACTTCCTTTTGCCATTGATTGGATGCAAGACTTCATCCTTAAGGAATTGGTTTATCTTTCTTCTTTAAGTTCTTTTTGCCATTGAATAGAATCAAGTCACAATCCAAAAGGAAGTGGTTTCTTATTCTCCTTGAAGTTCCTTTTGCCATTATTTGGAAGCAAGACTTAATCCTTAAGGAATTGGTTTATCTTTCTTCTTTATGTTCTTTTTGCCATTGAGTGGAATCAAGTCTCAATTCAAAAGGAATTGGTTTCTAATGCTCCTTGAAGTTCCTTTTGCCATTGATTGGATGCAAGACTTAATCCTTAAGGAATTGGTTTATCTTTCTTCTTTAAGTTCTTTTGCCATTGAATTGAATCAAGTCTCAATTCAAAAGGAATTGGTTTCTTATTCTCCTTGAAGTTCCTTTTGCCATTGATTGGATGCAAGACTTAATCCTTAAGGAAACGGTTTATCTTTCTTCTTTATGTTCTTTTTGCCATTGAGTGGAATCAAGTCTCAATTCAAAAGGAATTGGTTTCTAATTCTCCTTGAAGTTCCTTTTGCCATTGATTGGATGCAAGACTTAATCCTTAAGGAATTGGATTATCTTTCTTCTTTTAGTTCTTTTACCATTGAATAGAATCAAGTCTCAATTCAAAAGGAATTGGTTTCTAATGCTCCTTGAAGTTCCTTTTGCCATTATTTGGAAGCAAGACTTAATCCTTAAGGAATCGGTTTATCTTTCTTCTTTATGTTCTTTTTGCCATTGAGTGGAATCAAGTCTCAATTCAAAAGGAATTGGTTTCTAATTCTCCTTGAACTTCCTTTTGCCATTGATTGGATGCAAGACTTCATCCTTAAGGAATTGGTTTATCTTTCTTCTTTAAGTTCTTTATGCCATTGAATAGAATCAAGTCACAATCCAAAAGGAAATGGATTTTTATTCTCCTTGAAGTTCCTTTTGCCATTATTTGGAAGCAAGACTTAATCCTTAAGGAATTGGTTTATCTTTCTTCTTTATGTTCTTTTTGCCATTGAGTGGAATCAAGTCTCAATTCAAAAGGAATTGGTTTCTAATGCTCCTTGAACTTCCTTTTGCCATTGATTGGATGCAAGACTTAATCCTTAAGGAATTGGTTTATCTTTCTTCTTTATGTTCTTTTTGCCATTGAGTGGAATCAGGTCTCAATTCAAAAGGAATTGGTTTCTAATTCTGCTTGAAGTTCCTTTTGTCGTTGATTGGAAGCAAGACTTAATCCCTAAGGAATTGGTTTATCTTACTTCTTTAAGTTCTTTTTGCCATTGAGTGGAATCAAGTCTCAATTCAAAAGGAATTGGTTTCTAATGCTCCTTCAAGTTCCTTTTGCCATTGATTGGATGCAAGACTTAATCCTTAAGGAATTGGTTTATCTTTCTTATTTATGTTTTTTTGCCATTGAATAGAATCAAGTCACAATCCAAAAGGAAGTGGTTTCTTATTCTCCTTGAAGTTCCTTTTGCCATTATTTGGAAGCAAGACTTAATCCTTAAGGAATTGGTTTATCTTTCTTCTTTATGTTCTTTTTGCCATTGAGTGGAATCAAGTCTCAATTCAAAAGGAATTGGTTTCTAATGCTCCTTGAACTTCCTTTTGCCATTGATTGGATGCAAGACTTAATCCTTAAGGAATTGGTTTATCTTTCTTCTTTATGTTCTTTTTGCCATTGAGTGGAATCAAGTCTCAATTCAAAAGGAATTGGTTTCTAATTCTCCTTGAACTTCCTTTTGCCATTGATTGGATGCAAGACTTCATCCTTAAGGAATTGGTTTATCTTTCTTCTTTAAGTTCTTTTTGCCATTGAGTGGAATCAGGTCTCAATTCAAAAGGAATTGGTTTCTAATGCTCCTTGAAGTTCCTTTTGCCATTGATTGGATGCAAGACTTAATCCTTAAGGAATCGGTTTATCTTTCTTCTTTATGTTTTTTTGCCATTGAGTGGAATCAAGTCTCAATTCAAAAGGAATTGGTTTCTAATGCTCCTTGAAGTTCCTTTTGCCATTGATTGGATGCAAGACTTAATCCTTAAGGAATTGGTTTATCTTTCTTCTTTATGTTCTTTTTGCCATTGAGTGGAATCAAGTCTCAATTCAAAAGGAATTGGTTTCTAATGCTCCTTGAAGTTCCTTTTGCCATTGATTGGATGCAAGACTTAATCCTTAAGGAATTGGTTTATCTTTCTTCTTTAAGTTCTTTTTGCCATTGAATAGAATCAAGTCACAATCCAAAAGGAAGTGGTTTCTTATTCTCCTTGAAGTTCCTTTTGTCATTGATTGGAAGCAAGACTTAATCCTTAAGGAATTGGTTTATCTTTCTTCTTTAAGTTCTTTTTGCCATTGAGTGGAATCAAGTCTCAATTCAAAAGGAATTGGTTTCTAATGCTCCTTGAAGTTCCTTTTGCCATTGATTGGATGCAAGACTTAATCCTTAAGGAATCGGTTTATCTTTCTTCTTTATGTTCTTTTTGCCATTGAATAGAATCAAGTCACAATCCAAAAGGAAGTGGTTTCTTATTCTCCTTGAAGTTCCTTTTGCCATTATTTGGAAGCAAGACTTAATCCTTAAGGAATTGGTTTATCTTTCTTCTTTATGTTCTTTTTGCCATTGAGTGGAATCAAGTCTCAATTCAAAAGGAATTGGTTTCTAATGCTCCTTGAACTTCCTTTTGCCATTGATTGGATGCAAGACTTAATCCTTAAGGAATTGTTTTATCTTTCTTCTTTAAGTTCTTTTTGCCATTGAATAGAATCAAGTCACAATCCTAAAGGAAGTGGTTTCTTATTCTCCTTGTGATGTGATCAAGGAAGATAAAGTAGACTCACGAAAGCAAAGGCAAGGAGGAGATCCTTTGGAAGGACTTGGTGGACCAATGACTAGATCCAAATCAAAGAGAGCCAAGGAAGCTTTGGGCCAAATGATTTCAAGTTTGTTTGAGGCAAAGCCCATTCAAGAAGATGAAGACCCAACACTAGTCCATTGCATTCACGTGGCTGAACAAGCTTAGTTATATCTTTGGGCTTGTTAATTTTAAGTTAGTAATAATGTAAGTGGGCTTGTAATTTCATATAGCCCATCACTTGTTTTTAGCTATTTAGTCTTTTACTCATTCTTACTATTGGGCTAAGTGTTGCAGCCCATTTGCTAAACTTTAGTTTCTTTTATAAACCTTGTAAACACCTTTTCAAGGCAACTTTTTTTGGCAAATTGAAATCAGAATACTTTTAGTGAAAAGTGTCTCTTTGGTTCTTGCTTGGAACCCTAGGTCTTATCAAGAGTTTCCAATTGCTCTTGTGGCGATCACCCTTGGCTTATCAATCATCCGTGATTGTGGCGCCCTCCAATCTGTTTCCATTCCTTGTCTCTTCCATCTTTTGTGATTTTATTTCTCCTTGATTGAATTACAACCAAGATACATCAGAAATTAGGGTTCATGGATAATGGATCATAACATTTGGTATCAGAGCCAGCGTCTTCGAGTTGCAGAATTGGTCAGTTTTCTTTGTTTCATATCTTGAGTTTTCCGCATCATAATTCGGCGTTTCTTGGGTCTTTTCTGAAGTTCAGAATCTCATCTTTCATCTCGCTTTTGAATCGTTGAAATCGGAATTTTGTAGCTCGAGATACAGCGAGTTTTTATTCTGAACTCAGTCTAGTGCGATTTTTGCGATTTGTTTTCTGTGTTCTTGTTTGATTCATCCTTTTTACTTTGCTTAATTTCTTGATGTTCTTCTAACTTCCAATTCTGTCTTTGTTGATATTACATTGGATCAGTGGGTTAGAAAAAAAAAAAAAAAAAAAAGGTGCAGAATGTTCATCATATGTTCTTGATGTTCTTGGGAATTGTTTCATTCTAATCTTTCTAAGCTTTGTTAGTTTGATGTTTAGTTGTTAAATATGTGCTTGTTTTGATGTGATTCCAGTTGGTTTGTTCATCTACAATCATCAAGAGCAGATTGAAAAAAAAAAAAAAAAAAACGCAGAATTTGCCAAAAAAAAAAAAAAAAAAGGCAAAAAAATTGGCTTGTTTCTTATTGTTCTTCAAACCTTTAGCTTGTTCTTGTCTTGTTTGGCCTCTGATTTGAGTGTGCTTGTCCTTGTTTAGTTTTTCTTGCTTGTCTCTTTTGGATCTTAAAAGTTTTGTCTTAGAGTTTTCTTTTGTTTGACCTCTTGTTTGTTTTGTGATTTGGCATAAGTGTTTTTGGAGTTTCTCTTTGAGTTGACTTGTGATTCCATTTAAGAGCCTACAAGAGCACTTGAGTGGTAAAAGGCAAGAGAGCACCTTACACAAAAGCCTATTAGAGAGCAACAAACACGAGTGATACATCTCTAAGAGTGTAAACACGTGAGAAGTGTGGTGAGGTCCCATTACTTTCACTTTTGTTTTCTTTTACTTGAATGATGGCAGAACTGGTGGTAGTGGTAGCCCTCCTCCTGAAGGAAACAACAGATTGTTAGTGGAGGCTATTACAGCTCAAATGGAAAGGATGATGAGGCAGCATACAGAGGAGTTATATGTGAGAATTGAGCGGTTAGAAAATCAAGATCATCATGATGCTGATGGAGGTAGAAGGAGGCTTGATGGAAGGAGGAGAAGAGATAATGAGGGTGATGCTAGGGAGGACAGATTGAGGGAGTAAAACTCAACATTCCCTCTTTTAAAGGGAAAAGTGATCCAGAGGTATACTTAGAGTGGGAGATGAAGATTGAGCAACTTTTTGCTTGCCACAACTATACTGAAGATAAAAAGGTGAAGGTGGCAGCCATGGAGTTCACAGATTATGCTCTCATTTGGTGGGATCAATTGCAAAAGGAGCGACTTAGATATGAAGAACCTTTGGTGGATACTTGGGTTGAAATGAAGAGGTTAATGAGGAGGAGATTTGTCCCTTCCTATTATCATAGGGACCTTCATAACAAGCTCCAAAGACTCACACAAGTTAGTAGGAGTGTTGATGAATATTACAAGGAGATGGAGGTGTCTTTGATTAGAGCCAATGTGAATGAAGATAGGGAGGCTACTATGGCACGCTTTCTGAATGGGCTAAATAATGACATTAGAGATGTGGTTGAGCTACAAAATTATGTGGAGTTAGAGGAATTGGTACATCAAGCTACCAAAGTGGAGCAGCAACTTAAGAGAAAAGGTGCATTGAGGAGGAGCTCTTCTAATTTCAATTCTTCTAATTGGAAGGAAAGAAATAAGAAGGAGGGAGGTACTTCTTCTAGCAACACCACGGCTGCACCTCATAGAACTCCATTCAAGTCCAATGAGACCTCTAAAAAGACAAGAAGTAGTGAGATAAAATGCTTCAAGTGTTTGGGAAGAGGACACATAGCATCCGAATGCCCAACCAAGAAGACTATGCTTCTCAAAGACAATGGAGAAATCACTAGTGAGTCCTCATCCGAATCTGCCCCAACTAGTGAGGATGAGTATGATGAGGAAATTGCACCCGAAGGAGATTTGTTCATGGTGAGGAGGTTGTTGGGCAGCCAAGCTACGGATTTGGATGAAAGCCAAAGGAAAATATTTTCCACACAAGGTGTATCATCCAAGGGAAGGTTTGTTCTTTAATTATTGATGGAGGGAGTTGCACTAATGTTGCTAGTGCAAGGATGGTCTCAAAACTGAATTTGGAGACTAAACCACATCCACGGCCATATAAGCTTCAATGGCTTAGTGAGGATGGTGAAATGATTGTAAGTAAGCAAGTGGAAGTGGAATTCTCCGTAGGGAAGTATGATGATGCAGTTTTGTGTGATGTGGTGCCTATGGAGGCTTGCCATTTACTTCTTGGTAGGCCTTGGCAATATGATAAGAAGGCTCTTCATGATGGGTTCACAAATAAGTTTTCATTTGTTCATAAAGAGCGCAAGACTATTCTTGCCCCTTTGTCTCCAAGAGAGGTTGGTGAGGATCAATCCAAAATGAGAGATAAAAGAAAACAGGAAAGAAAAGAAAAAGAGAGTGAAAAGAAAAAGGAAAAAGGGAGTGAAAAGAAAAAGGAAAAAGAGAGTGGAAAAATAGAGGAAAAATTGCAAAATCTGTTTATTAAAGAAAAAGAGGTGAAAAAGGCTATGCTCATGAAAAAGCCAATGCTTTTACTTTTGAGTAAAGAAAGTAAACTAAATGAAGCAGGTGCTACTAACTCTCTTCCTTGTGAAGTTTCTTCTTTGTTGCAGGAATTTGGAGATGTCTTTCCCAAGGAGGTACCTCACGGTCTACCCCCTCTACGAGGCATAGAACATCAAATTGATCTAATTCCAGGAGCTTCATTGCCTAATAGGCCAGCCTATAGGAGTAATCCTCAAGAGACGAAGGAGATTCAAAAGCAAGTTGAAGACCTGATGCAAAAAGGGTGGGTGCAAGAAAGCTTAAGTCCGTGTGCAGTTCCAGTCATCCTAGTGCCTAAGAAAGATGGAACTTGGAGGATGTGCACTGATTGTAGAGCCATCAATAACATCACGGTAAAGTATAGACATCCCATTCCTAGATTAGATGATTTGTTGGATGAATTGCATGGTGCCTGTGTGTTTTCTAAAATTGATCTTAAGAGTGGATATCATCAGATTAGGATTAGAGATGGGGATGAATGGAAAACTGCTTTCAAAACCAAATATGGACTGTATGAATGGTTGGTCATGCCCTTTGGATTAACAAATGCTCCTAGTACCTTCATGAGATTGATGAATCATGTGTTAAGGGAATTCCTAGGAAAGTTTGTTGTGGTTTATTTTGATGACATTTTGATTTATAGCAAATCCTATGATGATCATCATGTGCATTTGAGGAGTGTTTTGGAAGCTCTTAGGCATGAGAAATTGTATGCCAACATGGAAAAATGTACTTTTTGTACAGATCATGTGGTTTTTCTTGGTTTTGTTGTTAGCTCACAAGGAGTGCAGGTTGATCAAGAGAAGGTGAAAGCTATTCAAGAGTGGCCAACTCCTAAGAATGTTAGTGAGGTAAGAAGCTTTCATGGTTTAGCTAGTTTTTATAGGAGGTTTGTTAAAGATTTTAGTACATTGGCTGCACCTTTGAATGAAGTAATTAAAAGGCATGTGGGATTTAAATGGGGTGAAAAACAAGAGCAAGCTTGTGCTGCCCTCAAAGATAAATTAACTCATGCACCTATACTTGCATTGCCTAATTTTGCAAAATCTTTTGAGATTGAATGTGATGCATCTGGTGTGGGAATAGGGGCTGTTTTGATGCAAGATGGGCACCCAATTGCTTATTTTAGTGAAAAATTAAATGGTGCTGCTCTTAACTATCCCACATATGATAAAGAGTTGTATGCATTAGTAAGGGCATTACAAACATGGCAGCATTACCTTTTACCCAAGGAATTTGTGATTCATAGTGACCATGAGTCCTTGAAGTATTTAAAAGGACAAGGTAAGCTGAATAAGAGGCATGCCAAGTGGGTTGAGTTCCTTGAGCAATTTTCCTATGTGATCAAGCATAAGAAAGGTAAGGCTAATGTGGTTGCTGATGCACTTTCAAGAAGGTATGCTCTATTCTCTACTCTTGAAACTAAATTCATTGGTTTTGAGCATATAAAGGAATTGTATGAGCATGATCCAAACTTTTCTCAAATTTATAAGAATTGTGTGCATGCTGTCCAAAATGGGTACTTTAGGCATAAGGATTATTTGTTTAAAGAGAAAAGGTTATGTGTGCCTAAATGTTCCATTAGAGAGTTGCTTGTGAGAGAGGCACATGAAGGGGTTTAATGGGGCATTTTGGGGTCCAAAAGACTTTAGACATACTGCATGAACATTTTTATTGGCCACACATGAAACATGATGTGCATAAATTTTGTGAAAGATGCATTGTTTGTAAGAAGTCTAAGTCAAAGGTAATGCCTCATGGACTCTATACTCCTTTGCCAATTCCTGATTTTCCTTGGATTGATTTATCTATGGACTTTGTTTTAGGACTGCCTCGGACAAAGAATGGCAAGGATTCCATTTTTGTGGTGGTGGATAGGTTCTCCAAGATGGCTCATTTCATACCATGCAAGAAGGTGGATGATGCTTGTCACGTGGCTGACTTGTTTTTCAAAGAGGTAGTGAGGCTTCATGGATTACCTAAGAGCATTGTGAGTGATAGGGACACCAAGTTCCTAAGTCACTTTTGGAGGACACTATGGGGTAAGATTGGTACTAAATTGCTATTCTCAACTACTTGTCACCCCCAAACTGATGGGCAAACTGAGGTAGTTAATAGGACTCTTTCTACTCTCCTTAGGGCTGTTATAAAGAAAAATATTAAGTCATGGGAAGAGTGTTTGCCTCATGTAGAGTTTGCATATAATAGGGCTATCCATAGCACTACTAATTGTTCTCCTGTTGAGATAGTGTATGGATTTAACCCCTTGACTCCTCTTGATTTACTACCTATGCCTAACATTTCTTTTTAAGCATAAAGATGCGCAGGCTAAGGCTGACTTTGTAAAGAAGCTGCATGAGCAAGTAAAAGCCCAAATTGAGAAGAAAATGGAGAGTTATGCAAAGCAAGCCAATAAGGGTAGAAAAAAGGTTGTATTTTAACCTGGTGACTGGGTTTGGGTACACATGAGAAAGGAGAGGTTTCCATCTCAAAGGAAATCCAAACTCCAACCTAGGGGTGATGGACCCTTCCAAGTCCTGGAAAGAATAAATGACAATGCCTACAAGATCGACTTACCAGGTGAGTATGGGATAAGTGCTACTTTTAATGTTGCTGACTTGTCCTTATTTGATGTAGGTAATGAGGAGCTAAATTCGAGGACGAATTCTCTTGAAGAAGGAGGGGATGATGTGATCAAGGAAGATAAAGTAGACTCACGAAAGCAAAGGCAAGGAGGAGATCCTTTGGAAGGACTTGGTGGACCAATGACTAGATCCAAATCAAAGAGAGCCAAGGAAGCTTTGGGCCAAATGATTTCAAGTTTGTTTGAGGCAAAGCCCATTCAAGAAGATGAAGACCCAACACTAGTCCATTGCATTCACGTGGCTGAACAAGCTTAGTTATATCTTTGGGCTTGTTAATTTTAAGTTAGTAATAATGTAAGTGGGCTTGTAATTTCATATAGCCCATCACTTGTTTTTAGCTATTTAGTCTTTTACTCATTCTTACTATTGGGCTAAGTGTTGCAGCCCATTTGCTAAACTTTAGTTTCTTTTATAAACCTTGTAAACACCTTTTCAAGGCAACTTTTTGGCAAATTGAAATCAGAATACTTTTAGTGAAAAGTGTCTCTTTGGTTCTTGCTTGGAACCCTAGGTCTTATCAAGAGTTTCCAATTGCTCTTGTGGCGATCACCCTTGGCTTATCAATCATCCGTGATTGTGGCGCCCTCCAATCTGTTTCCATTCCTTGTCTCTTCCATCTTTTGTGATTTTATTTCTCCTTGATTGAATTACAACCAAGATACATCAGAAATTAGGGTTCATGGATAATGGATCATAACACCTTGAAGTTCCTTTTGCCATTATTTGGAAGCAAGACTTAATCCTTAAGGAATTGGTTTATCTTTCTTCTTTATGTTCTTTTTGCCATTGAGTGGAATCAAGACTCAATTCGAAAGGAATTGGTTTCTAATGCTACTTGAACTTCCTTTTGCCATTGATTGGATGCAAGACTTAATCCTTAAGGAATCGGTTTATCTTTCTTCTTTATGTTCTTTTTGCCATTGAGTGGAATCAAGTCTCAATTCAAAAGGAATTGGTTTCTAATTCTCCTTGAAGTTCCTTTTGCCGGTGATTGCAAGCAAGACTTAATCCTTAAGGAATTGGTTTATCTTTCTTCTTTAAGTTCTTTTTGCCATTGAGTGGAATCAGGTCTCAATTCAAAAGGAATTGGCTTCTAATGCTCCATCAAGTTCCTTTTGCCATTGATTGGATGCAAGACTTAATCCTTAAGGAATCGGTTTAACTTTCTTCTTTATGTTCTTTTTGCCATTGAATATAATCAAGTCACAATCCTAAAGGAAGTGGTTTCTTATTCTCCTTGAAGTTCCTTTTGCCATTATTTGGAAGCAAGACTTAATCCTTAAGGAATTGGTTTATCTTTCTTCTTTATGTTCTTTTTGCCATTGAGTGGAATCAAGTCTCAATTCGAAAGGAATTGGTTTCTAATGCTTCTTGAACTTCCTTTTGCCATTGATTGGATGCAAGACTTAATCCATAAGGAATCGGTTTATCTTTCTTCTTTATGTTCTTTTTGCCATTGAGTGGAATCAAGTCTCAATTCAAAAGGAATTGGTTTCTAATGCACCTTGAACTGCCTTTTGCCATTGATTGGATGCAAGAATTAATCCTTAAGGAATTGGTTTATCATTCTTCTTTAAGTTCTTTTTGCCATTGAGTGAATCAAGTCTGAATTCAAAAGGAATTGGTTTCTAATGCTCCTTCAACTGCCTTTTGCCATTGATCGGATGCAAGGCTTAATCCTTAAGGAATGGGTTTATCATTCTTCTTTATGTTCTTTTTGCCATTGAGTGGAATCAAGACTCAATTCGAAAGGAATTGGTTTCTAATGCTCCTTGAACATCCTTTTGCCATTGATTGTATGCAAGACTTAATCCTTAAGGAATTGGTTTATCTTTCTTCTTTATATTCTTTTTGCCATTGAGTGGAATCAAGTCTCAATTCAAAAGGAATTGGTTTCTAATGCTCCTTCAAGTTCCTTTTGCCATTGATTGGATGCAAGACTCAATCCTTAAGGAATTGGTTTATCTTTCTTATTTAAGTTCTTTTTGCCATTGAATAGAATCAAGTCACAATCCAAAAGGAAGTGGTTTCTTATTCTCCTTGAAGTTCCTTTTGCCATTATTTGGAAGCAAGACTTAATCCTTAAGGAATTGGTTTATCTTTCTTCTTTATGTTCTTTTTGCCATTGAGTGGAATCAAGTCTCAATTCGAAAGGAATTGGTTTCTAATGCTTCTTGAACTTCCTTTTGCCATTGATTGGATGCAAGACTTAATCCATAAGGAATCGGTTTATCTTTCTTCTTTATGTTCTTTTTGCCATTGAGTGGAATCAAGTCTCAATTCAAAAGGAATTGGTTTCTAATGCACCTTGAACTTCCTTTTGCCATTGATTGGATGCAAGAATTAATCCTTAAGGAATTGGTTTATCATTCTTCTTTAAGTTCTTTTTGCCATTGAGTGAATCAAGTCTGAATTCAAAAGGAATTGGTTTCTAATGCTCCTTGAACTGCCTTTTGCCATTGATCGGATGCAAGGCTTAATCCTTAAGGAATGGGTTTATCATTCTTCTTTATGTTCTTTTTGCCATTGAGTGGAATCAAGACTCAATTCGAAAGGAATTGGTTTCTAATGCTCCTTGAACATCCTTTTGCCATTGATTGTATGCAAGACTTAATCCTTAAGGAATCGGTTTATCTTTCTTCTTTATGTTCTTTTTGCCATTGAGTGGAATCAAGTCTCAATTCAAAAGGAATTGGTTTCTAATGCTCCTTGAACTGCCTTTTGCCATTGATTGGATGCAAGACTTAATCCTTAAGGAATTGGTTTATCTTTCTTCTTTAAGTTCTTTTTGCCATTGAATAGAATCAAGTCACAATCCAAAAGGAAGTGGTTTATTATTCTCCTTGAAGTTCCTTTTGTCATTGATTGGAAGCAAGACTTAATCCTTAAGGAATTGGTTTATCTTTCTTCTTTAAGTTCTTTTTGCCATTGAGTGGAATCAAGTCTCAATTCAAAAGGAATTGGTTTCTAATGCTCCATGAAGTTCCTTTTGCCATTGATTGGATGCAAGACTTAATCGTTAAGGAATCGGTTTATCTTTCTTCTTTATGTTCTTTTTGCCATTGAATAGAATCAAGTCACAATCCTAAGGGAAGTGGTTTCTTATTCTCCTTGAAGTTCCTTTTGCCATTATTTGGAAGCAAGACTTAATCCTTAAGGAATTGGTTTATCTTTCTTCTTTATGTTCTTTTTGCCATTGAGTGGAATCAAGTCTCAATTCAAAAGGAATTGGTTTCTAATGCTCCTTGAACTTCCTTTTGCCATTGATTGGATGCAAGACTTAATCCTTAAGGAGTTGTTTTATTTCTTCTTTAAGTTCTTTTTGCCATTGAATAGAATCAAGTCACAATCCTAAAGGAAGTGGTTTCTTATTCTCCTTGAAGTTCCTTTTGCCATTATTTGGAAGCAAGACTTAATCCTTAAGGAATTGGTTTATCTTTCTTCTTTATGTTCTTTTTGCCATTGAGTGGAATCAAGACTCAATTCGAAAGGAATTGGTTTCTAATGCTCCTTGAACTTCCTTTTGCCATTGATTGGATGCAAGACTTAATCCTTAAGGAATTGGTTTATCTTTCTTCTTTATGTTCTTTTTGCCATTGAGTGGAATCAAGTCTCAATTCAAAAGGAATTGGTTTCTAATGCACCTTGAACTGCCTTTTGCCATTGATTGGATGCAAGAATTAATCCTTAAGGAATTGGTTTATCATTCTTCTTTAAGTTCTTTTTGCCATTGAGTGAATCAAGTCTGAATTCAAAAGGAATTGGTTTCTAATGCTCCTTGAACTGCCTTTTGCCATTGATCGGATGCAAGGCTTAATCCTTAAGGAATGGGTTTATCATTCTTCTTTATGTTCTTTTTGCCATTGAGTGGAATCAAGACTCAATTCGAAAGGAATTGGTTTCTAATGCTCCTTGAACATCCTTTTGCCATTGATTGTATGCAAGACTTAATCCTTAAGGAATCGGTTTATCTTTCTTCTTTATGTTCTTTTTGCCATTGAGTGGAATCAAGTCTCAATTCAAAAGGAATTGGTTTCTAATGCTCCTTGAACTGCCTTTTGCCATTGATTGGATGCAAGACTTAATCCTTAAGGAATTGGTTTATCTTTCTTCTTTAAGTTCTTTTGCCATTGAATAGAATCAAGTCACAATCCAAAAGGAAGTGGTTTATTATTCTCCTTGAAGTTCCTTTTGTCATTGATTGGAAGCAAGACTTAATCCTTAAGGAATTGGTTTATCTTTCTTCTTTAAGTTCTTTTGGCCATT
Organism: Pterocarpus macrocarpus; assembly: GCA_031439585.1. Taxonomy (NCBI): domain Eukaryota; kingdom Viridiplantae; phylum Streptophyta; class Magnoliopsida; order Fabales; family Fabaceae; genus Pterocarpus; species Pterocarpus macrocarpus. The sequence continues at coordinate 50,195,989 of CM062517.1, forward strand.
GAGTGGAATCAAGTCTCAATTCAAAAGGAATTGGTTTCTAATGCTCCTTGAACTTCCTTTTGCCATTGATTGGATGCAAGACTTAATCCTTAAGGAATTGGTTTATCTTTCTTCTTTAAGTTCTTTTGCCATTGAATAGAATCAAGTCACAATCCTAAAGGAAGTGGTTTCTTATTCTCCTTGAAGTTCCTTTTGCCATTATTTGGAAGCAAGACTTAATCCTTAAGGAATTGGTTTATCTTTCTTCTTTATGTTCTTTTTGCCATTGAGTGGAATCAAGACTCAATTCAAAAGGAATTGGTTTCTAATGCTCCTTGAACTTCCTTTGCCATTGATTGGATGCAAGACTTAATCCTTAAGGAATTGGTTTATCTTTCTTCTTTATGTTCTTTTTGCCATTGAGTGGAATCAAGTCTCAATTCAAAAGGAATTGGTTTCTAATGCACCTTCAAGTTCCTTTTGCCATTGATTGGATGCAAGAATTAATCCTTAAGGAATTGGTTTATCATTCTTCTTTAAGTTCTTTTTGCCATTGAGTGAATCAAGTCTGAATTCAAAAGGAATTGGTTTCTAATGCTCCTTGAACTGCCTTTTGCCATTGATCGGATGCAAGGCTTAATCCTTAAGGAATGGGTTTATCATTCTTCTTTATGTTCTTTTTGCCATTGAGTGGAATCAAGACTCAATTCGAAAGGAATTGGTTTCTAATGCTCCTTGAACATCCTTTTGCCATTGATTGTATGCAAGACTTAATCCTTAAGGAATCGGTTTATCTTTCTTCTTTATGTTCTTTTTGCCATTGAGTGGAATCAAGTCTCAATTCAAAAGGAATTGGTTTCTAATGCTCCTTGAACTGCCTTTTGCCATTGATTGGATGCAAGACTTAATCCTTAAGGAATTGGTTTATCTTTCTTCTTTAAGTTCTTTTTGCCATTGAATAGAATCAAGTCACAATCCAAAAGGAAGTGGTTTATTATTCTCCTTGAAGTTCCTTTTGTCATTGATTGGAAGCAAGACTTAATCCTTAAGGAATTGGTTTATCTTTCTTCTTTAAGTTCTTTTTGCAATTGAGTGGAATCAGGTCTCAATTCAAAAGGAATTGGTTTCTAATGCTCCTTGAACTGCCTTTTGCCATTGATTGGATGCAAGACTTAATCCTTAAGGAATTGGTTTATCTTTCTTCTTTAAGTTCTTTTTGCCATTGAATAGAATCAAGTCACAATCCTAAAGGAAGTGGTTTCTTATTCTCCTTGAAGTTCCTTTTGCCATTATTTGGAAGCAAGACTTAATCCTTAAGGAATTGGTTTATCTTTCTTCTTTATGTTCTTTTTGCCATTGAGTGGAATCAAGACTCAATTCGAAAGGAATTGGTTTCTAATGCTCCTTGAACTTCCTTTTGCCATTGATTGGATGCAAGACTTAATCCATAAGGAATCGGTTTATCTTTCTTCTTTATGTTCTTTTTGCCATTGAGTGGAATCAAGTCTCAATTCAAAAGGAATTGGTTTCTAATGCTCCTTGAACTGCCTTTTGCCATTGATTGGATGCAAGACTTAATCCTTAAGGAATTGGTTTATCTTTCTTCTTTAAGTTCTTTTTGCCATTGAATAGAATCAAGTCACAATCCAAAAGGAAGTGGTTTCTTATTCTCCTTGAAGTTCCTTTTGTCATTGATTGGAAGCAAGACTTAATCCTTAAGGAATTGGTTTATCTTTCTTCTTTAAGTTCTTTTTTCCATTGAGTGGAATCAGGTCTCAATTCAAAAGGAATTGGTTTCTAATGCTCCATGAAGATCCTTTTGCCATTGATTGGATGCAAGACTTAATCCTTAAGGAATCGGTTTATCTTTCTTCTTTATGTTCTTTTTGCCATTGAATAGAATCAAGTCACAATCCTAAGGAAGTGGTTTCTTATTCTCCTTGAAGTTCCTTTTGCCATTATTTGGAAGCAAGACTTAATCCTTAAGGAATTGGTTTATCTTTCTTCTTTATGTTCTTTTTGCCATTGAGTGGAATCAAGTCTCAATTCAAAAGGAATTGGTTTCTAATGCTCCATGAAGTTCCCTTTGCCATAGATTGGATGCATGACTTAATCCTTAAGGAATCGGTTTATCTTTCTTCTTTAAGTTCTTTTTGCCATTGAATAGAATCAAGTCACAATCCTAAAGGAAGTGGTTTCTTATTCTCCTTGAAGTTCCTTTTGCCATTATTTGGAAGCAAGACTTAATCCTTAAGGAATTGGTTTATCTTTCTTCTTTATGTTCTTTTGCCATGGAGTGGAATCAAGTCTCAATTCAAAAGGAATTGGTTTCTAATGCTCCTTGAAGTTCCTTTTGCCATTGATTGGATACAAGACTTAATCCTTAAGGAATTGGTTTATCTTTCTTCTTTATGTTCTTTTCGGCATTGAGTGGAATCAAGACTCAATTCAAAAGGAATTGGTTTCTAATTCTCCTTGAACTGCCTTTTGCCATTGATTGGATGCAAGACTTAATCCTTAAGGAATTGCTTTATCTTTCTTCTTTAAGTTCTTTTTGCCATTGAATAGAATCAAGTCACAATCCTAAAGGAAGTGGTTTCTTATTCTCCTTGAAGTTCCTTTTGCCATTATTTGGAAGCAAGACTTAATCCTTAAGGAATTGGTTTATCTTTCTTCTTTATGTTCTTTTTGCCATTGAGTGGAATCAAGACTCAATTCGAAAGGAATTGGTTTCTAATGCTCCTTGAACTTCCTTTTGCCATTGATTGGATGCAAGACTTAATCCTTAAGGAATTGGTTTATCTTTCTTCTTTATGTTCTTTTTGCCATTGAGTGGAATCAAGTCTCAATTCAAAAGGAATTGGTTTCTAATGCACCTTGAACTGCCTTTTGCCATTGATTGGATGCAAGAATTAATCCTTAAGGAATTGGTTTATCATTCTTCTTTAAGTTCTTTTTGCCATTGAGTGAATCAAGTCTGAATTCAAAAGGAATTGGTTTCTAATGCTCCTTGAACTGCCTTTTGCCATTGATCGGATGCAAGGCTTAATCCTTAAGGAATGGGTTTATCATTCTTCTTTATGTTCTTTTTGCCATTGAGTGGAATCAAGACTCAATTCGAAAGGAATTGGTTTCTAATGCTCCTTGAACATCCTTTTGCCATTGATTGTATGCAAGACTTAATCCATAAGGAATCGGTTTATCTTTCTTCTTTATGTTCTTTTTGCCATTGAGTGGAATCAAGTCTCAATTCAAAAGGAATTGGTTTCTAATGCTCCTTGAACTGCCTTTTGCCATTGATTGGATGCAAGACTTAATCCTTAAGGAATTGGTTTATCTTTCTTCTTTAAGTTCTTTTTGCCATTGAATAGAATCAAGTCACAATCCAAAAGGAAGTGGTTTATTATTCTCCTTGAAGTTCCTTTTGTCATTGATTGGAAGCAAGACTTAATCCTTAAGGAATTGGTTTATCTTTCTTCTTTAAGTTCTTTTTGCCATTGAGTGGAATCAGGTCTCAATTCAAAAGGAATTGGTTTCTAATGCTCCATGAAGTTCCTTTTGCCATTGATTGGATGCACGACTTAATCCTTAAGGAATCGGTTTATCTTTCTTCTTTATGTTCTTTTTGCCATTGAATAGAATCAAGTCACAATCCTAAGGGAAGTGGTTTCTTATTCTCCTTGAAGTTCCTTTTGCCATTATTTGGAAGCAAGACTTAATCCTTAAGGAATTGGTTTATCTTTCTTCTTTATGTTCTTTTTGCCATTGAGTGGAATCAAGACTCAATTCAAAAGGAATTGGTTTCTAATGCTCCTTGAACTTCCTTTTGCCATTGATTGGATGCAAGACTTAATCCTTAAGGAATTGGTTTATCTTTCTTCTTTATGTTCTTTTTGCCATTTAGTGGAATCAAGTCTCAATTCAAAAGGAATTGGTTTCTAATGCACCTTGAACTGCCTTTTGCCATCGATTGGATGCAAGAATTAATCCTTAAGGAATTGGTTTATCATTCTTCTTTAAGTTCTTTTTGCCATTGAGTGAATCAAGTCTGAATTCAAAAGGAATTGGTTTCTAATGCTCCTTGAAGTTCCTTTTGCCATTGATCGGATGCAAGGCTTAATCCTTAAGGAATGGGTTTATCATTCTTCTTTATGTTCTTTTTGCCATTGAGTGGAATCAAGACTCAATTCGAAAGGAATTGGTTTCTAATGCTCCTTGAACATCCTTTTGCCATTGATTGTATGCAAGACTTAATCCTTAAGGAATCGGTTTATCTTTCTTCTTTATGTTCTTTTTGCCATTGAGTGGAATCAAGTCTCAATTCAAAAGGAATTGGTTTCTAATGCTCCTTGAACTGCCTTTTGCCATTGATTGGATGCAAGACTTAATCCTTAAGGAATTGGTTTATCTTTCTTCTTTAAGTTCTTTTTGCCATTGAATAGAATCAAGTCACAATCCAAAAGGAAGTGGTTTATTATTCTCCTTGAAGTTCCTTTTGTCATTGATTGGAAGCAAGACTTAATCCTTAAGGAATTGGTTTATCTTTCTTCTTTAAGTTCTTTTTGCCATTGAGTGGAATCAGGTCTCAATTCAAAAGGAATTGGTTTCTAATGCTCCATGAAGTTCCTTTTGCCATTGATTGGATGCAAGACTTAATCCTTAAGGAATCGGTTTATCTTTCTTCTTTATGTTCTTTTTGCCATTGAATAGAATCAAGTCACAATCCTAAGGGAAGTGGTTTCTTATTCTCCTTGAAGTTCCTTTTGCCATTATTTGGAAGCAAGACTTAATCCTTAAGGAATTGGTTTATCTTTCTTCTTTATGTTCTTTTTGCCATTGAGTGGAATCAAGTCTCAATTCAAAAGGAATTGGTTTCTAATGCTCCTTGAACTGCCTTTTGCCATTGATTGGATGCAAGACTTAATCCTTAAGGAATTGGTTTATCTTTCTTCTTTAAGTTCTTTTTGCCATTGAATAGAATCAAGTCACAATCCTAAAGGAAGTGGTTTCTTATTCTCCTTGAAGTTCCTTTTGCCATTATTTGGAAGCAAGACTTAATCCTTAAGGAATTGGTTTATCTTTCTTCTTTATGTTCTTTTTGCCATTGAGCGGAATCAAGACTCAATTCGAAAGGAATTGGTTTCTAATGCTCCTTGAACTTCCTTTTGCCATTGATTGGATGCAAGACTTAATCCATAAGGAATCGGTTTATCTTTCTTCTTTATGTTCTTTTTGCCATTGAGTGGAATCAAGTCTCAATTCAAAAGGAATTGGTTTCTAATGCTCCTTGAACTGCCTTTTGCCATTGATTGGATGCAAGACTTAATCCTTAAGGAATAGGTTTATCTTTCTTCTTTAAGTTCTTTTTGCCATTGAATAGAATCAAGTCACAATCCCAAAGGAAGTGGTTTCTTATTCTCCTTGAAGTTCCTTTTGCCATTATTTGGAAGCAAGACTTAATCCTTAAGGAATTGGTTTATCTTTCTTCTTTATGTTCTTTTTGCCATTGAGTGGAATCAAGTCTCAATTCAAAAGGAATTGGTTTCTAATGCTCCATGAAGTTCCCTTTGCCATAGATTGGATGCATGACTTAATCCTTAAGGAATCGGTTTATCTTTCTTCTTTAAGTTCTTTTTGCCATTGAATAGAATCAAGTCACAATCCTAAAGGAAGTGGTTTCTTATTCTCCTTGAAGTTCCTTTTGCCATTATTTGGAAGCAAGACTTAATCCTTAAGGAATTGGTTTATCTTTCTTCTTTATGTTCTTTTTGCCATGGAGTGGAATCAAGTCTCAATTCAAAAGGAATTGGTTTCTAATGCTCCTTGAAGTTCCTTTTGCCATTGATTGGATACAAGACTTAATCCTTAAGGAATTGGTTTATCTTTCTTCTTTATGTTCTTTTCGGCATTGAGTGGAATCAAGACTCAATTCAAAAGGAATTGGTTTCTAATTCTCCTTGAACTGCCTTTTGCCATTGATTGGATGCAAGACTTAATCCTTAAGGAATTGCTTTATCTTTCTTCTTTAAGTTCTTTTTGCCATTGAATAGAATCAAGTCACAATCCTAAAGGAAGTGGTTTCTTATTCTCCTTGAAGTTCCTTTTGCCATTATTTGGAAGCAAGACTTAATCCTTAAGGAATTGGTTTATCTTTCTTCTTTATGTTCTTTTTGCCATTGAGTGGAATCAAGACTCAATTCGAAAGGAATTGGTTTCTAATGCTCCTTGAACTTCCTTTTGCCATTGATTGGATGCAAGACTTAATCCTTAAGGAATCGGTTTATCTTTCTTCTTTATGTTCTTTTTGCCATTGAGTGGAATCAAGTCTCAATTCAAAAGGAATTGGTTTCTAATGCTCCTTGAACTACCTTTTGCCATTGATTGGATGCAAGACTTAATCCTTAAGGAATTGGTTTATCTTTCTTCTTTAAGTTCTTTTTGCCATTGAATAGAATGAAGTCACAATCCAAAAGGAAGTGGTTTCTTATTCTCCTTGAAGTTCCTTTTGTCATTGATTGGAAGCAAGACTTAATCCTTAAGGAATTGGTTTATCTTTCTTCTTTAAGTTCTTTTTGCCATTGAGTGGAATCAGGTCTCAATTCAAAAGGAATTGGTTTCTAATGCTCCATGAAGATCCTTTTGCCATTGATTGGATGCAAGACTTAATCCTTAAGGAATCGGTTTATCTTTCTTCTTTATGTTCTTTTTGCCATTGAATAGAATCAAGTCACAATCCTAAGGGAAGTGGTTTCTTATTCTCCTTGAAGTTCCTTTTGCCATTATTTGGAAGCAAGACTTAATCCTTAAGGAATTGGTTTATCTTTCTTCTTTATGTTCTTTTTGCCATTGAGTGGAATCAAGTCTCAATTCAAAAGGAATTGGTTTCTAATGCTCCATGAAGTTCCCTTTGCCATAGATTGGATGCATGACTTAATCCTTAAGGAATCGGTTTATCTTTCTTCTTTAAGTTCTTTTTGCCATTGAATAGAATCAAGTCACAATCCTAAAGGAAGTGGTTTCTTATTCTCCTTGAAGTTCCTTTTGCCATTATTTGGAAGCAAGACTTAATCCTTAAGGAATTGGTTTATCTTTCTTCTTTATGTTCTTTTTGCCATGGAGTGGAATCAAGTCTCAATTCAAAAGGAATTGGTTTCTAATGCTCCTTGAAGTTCCTTTTGCCATTGATTGGATACAAGACTTAATCCTTAAGGAATTGGTTTATCTTTCTTCTTTATGTTCTTTTCGGCATTGAGTGGAATCAAGACTCAATTCAAAAGGAATTGGTTTCTAATGCTCCTTGAACATCCTTTTGCCATTGATTGGATGCAAGACTTAATCCTTAAGGAATCGGTTTATATTTCTTCCTTATGTTCTTTTTGCCATTGAGTGGAATCAAGTCTCAATTCAAAAGGAATTGGTTTCTAATGCTCCTTCAAGTTGCTTTTGCATTGATTCGATGCAAGACTTAATCCTTAAGGAATAGGTTTATCTTTCTTCTTTATGTTCTTTTTGCCATTGAGTGGAATCAAGTCTCAATTCAAAAGGAATTGGTTTCTAATGCTCCTTGAACTTCCTTTTGCCATTGATTGGATGCAAGACTTAATCCTTAAGGAATTGGTTTATCTTTCTTCTTTAAGTTCTTTTTGCCATTGAATAGAATCAAGTAACAATCCAAAAGGAAGTGGTTTCTTATTCTCCTTGAAGTTCCTTTTGTCATTGATTGGAAGCAAGACTTAATCCTTAAGGAATTGGTTTATCTTTCTTCTTTAAGTTCTTTTTGCCATTGAGTGGAATCAGGTCTCAATTCAAAAGGAATTGGTTTCTAATCCTCCTTGAAGTTCCTTTTGCAGTTGATTGGAAGCAAGACTTAATCCTTAAGGAATTGGTTTATCTTTCTTCTTTAAGTTCTTTTTGCCATTGAGTGGAATCAGGTCTCAATTCAAAAGGAATTGGTTTCTAATGCTCCTTGAGGTTCCTTTTGCCATTGATTGGATGCAAGACTTAATCCTTAAGGAATCGGTTTATCTTTCTTCTTTATGTTCTTTTTGCCATTGAGTGGAATTGATACGAGCTCAGGAGGGCAAATTGGACATTCCAGCACTAACGGGCAAGATGGGAATTTTAACATGCCCGTGGGACCTATTACAAGAGCAAGAGCAAAGATGCTGAAAGAAAGCTTTGGGAACTTAGCCAAGTCATTTGTGGAAGAGATGCATCAAGAATGGGCTAAGGAAGAGAAGACAAAGCTAAATGGGCCACCTAGTGAAAGCGGGCAGCCCATATCTCTAAGTGTGGCACAATAAGATTAAAATGTATTATGTCCGTAATTGGGCCAAGTTTTATTTAATTATCCTTTTTAGTTTTCTTTAGAAGACATTTAGTTATTTTGAGGTGTTTTATTCAGCCCAATTGTTTGTTTTGCAAGTTGGGCCTTTTCTAGTGGGCTAGGTTTAATTTAACCTAATGTAAGAGGTATAAATACCTCATAAACAAGTGTAGCAGCAGCTTTCTCATTATTGAATTGCATTTTCTGGTTTCTTCTAAGAAACTCTCAATTGTGTGCAAATGAGGAGTGATCATCTTTACTTGTTGCATCAAGAAACTGAATAGACTATTACAAAGGTAAATTTTCTTGTGATATTTGTTCAGTTTCATCTTTCTTATCCCAATTATCTACGTTTCTAAGAACGGGTTTCTTAGGGGTTTAGTAGGGAGGGTGTTTATCCTATTGCTTGTCTCCTATCAAAGTGTGTGTTCGGGGTTTCGGGATCGTTATATCCTTGGGGTTCTGCATCATTTGGTATCAGAGCCGGCTGTAGATAAATTCCTATTTATCTGCGTTTTTTATTGGCTGCATTTTGTCCTTTTTTTTTCCTGTTCTGGGTTTTCCTTTGCTGTTCCAATTTTTTTTTTTTCTGTTCTGCTGTTCTGTTGTCTCTGTTTTTACTATTTTGTGTTTCAGATCAAAAAAAAAACGTGAAAAAAAAAAAAGAAAAACGTGAAAAAAAATAGTGTCTGCAGAATTCATTAGAAAACAAAAAACGCAAAAAAAAAAAAGAAAAAAAAAACGCGAAAAAAAAAAAACTGCAGAATTTCAGAATTGTTTTAATCCACAATTGAAACCAGTTTTGGTGTGATTCTTGTCTTGTTTTCTTCTGTCACCACTTTCTTTGGTTCCAATCTTGTGTTTTCTTGGCACATTCTTGATCTTAATTTGCATCAGTTTCCTTCATTTGTTAGTGTCTATTTCTTTCTTGCTGGTTTTGCATTTCCTTTGGTCCTCAACTAGAGTTTTCTTTTGCTGGTTTATCATTCATTTTCTGTCCCAAATATTGCTTGTGAATTTGAGTTTGTTTTGGTTTGTTTAATTTCTGAAGTGCAACAACCAAAAGTGGTCAAAAGAGGTAAAAGGCAAGAGTGTTGAGTTCAAAAGAGGGTATAAGCCTGAATTGAGTGCAAACACGAGTGCCCCCAATTTCTGAGTGAAAACACGTGAGAGAGTGAACTGTGAGGTTACTTTATTAACACTTTGCAGGTTATTTCCAATGGCTGAAGAGGAAGCTCCCATGACACCAGATATGAAGGTGATATACCAAGCCTTTGTTTCTCAATTTCAGAAATTGAATAGTAGACTTGATGATATGGATGCATGGAGAAGGGAAGTGACACAAGCTATCTCTGAGAGTAGTAGACGGGGTGATCAGAGGCATAGACGAAATCACAATGATTTCAATCGTGAGCCATATGAGGAGGAATCTGATGGAGCTGAATCAGTTAGAAATAGGAGAGCTAGGAACCGAGGAAGACAAGATAGCAACATTAATGCCATAAAAATGCAAATTCCTCCATTCAAGGGAAGAAACGATGCTGAAGCCTACTTAGAATGGGAAAGGAAAGTTGAGATGATCTTTGCATGCCATTATTATACTGAAGAGAAGAAAGTGAGATTGGCTGCAGTGGAGTTTTCAGATTATGCACTAGTTTGGTGGGATGAGCTAATGAAGTCTAGAAGGAGGAATGGTGAGCGGCCTATTGAGACTTGGGAAGAGATGAAGCAAGTGATGAAGAAGAGATTTGTACCTTCTTATTATTACAGGAGGTGCACCAGAAATTACATAGGCTCACACAAGGTTCTAAATCAGTGGAGGATTACCACAAAGAGATGGAGATGCTCATGATCAAGGCCAACATAGAGGAGGACATGGAAGTGACTATGGCAAGATTTATGGGTGGTCTAAACAAAGAAATTGCAGATGTGGTGGAATTACAGCATTATGTGGAGATGGATGATTTGGTTAGCATGGCAATGAAGGTGGAGAAGCAACAAAATCAAAGGAGGGCAGCCAAAGCATTTTCCAATTCCAACTCAAAGTGGAGTTCTAAATGGCGAAAATATGAGGACACCAAGAAGAATAAAGGTTCAGATTCCAAGGAAAAGGGGCTAGATACAACAAAGAAGAAAGGTAGTTCTAACTCATCTTCTTCTATTGCTAATTCTAGACATAGAGATATCAAATGCTTCAAATGTCAAGGTTTGGGTCATTATGCATCTGATTGCCCAAACAAAAGGATGATGGTGATTAGGGTGGAGAAGTTGTTTCTGAATCTGATGATGGTAATGTGTCTGATGCGAGTGATAGTATGCCACCTTTGGAGGATTGTTCTGATGCTGATGAGCATGTGGAGTATGTTGTGCATGGTGAGTCTCTTGTTGCTAGGCGTGCATTGAATTTGCAAGTTAAGGAAGACAGCTTGGAGCAAAGAGAAAATATATTCCACACCAGGTGCTTAGTTGGTGGAAAGGTATGTAGCTTGATCATTGATGGTGGAAGTTGTACTAGTGTTGCGAGTACTACTTTAGTTGAGAAGCTAGGGTTGAAGTGTGATAAGCATCCTAATCCATATAGGTTGCAGTGGTTGAATGATAGTGGAGAGGTGAAAGTTACTAGACAAAGTTGTGGTTGCATTTTCTATTGGAAAATATTGTGATGAAGTGGTATGTGATGTCGTACCCATGCAAGCTAGTCACTTATTATTGGGGAGACCATGGCAATTTGATAGGCGTGTGCAACATGATGGGTACAAGAACAGGTATTCCTTTGAGCATAATGGTCACAAGTTCACGCTTGCTCCATTATCGCCCAAAGAGGTGTATCTTGATCAAGTAAAACTTCAACAATCTTCTCTTGGGAATTTAGAAAGTAAGGCAAAAGAAAAAGAAGAGAGAAAAGAGACCATGAGAGAAAAGAAAAAAGATAAGGGCCCAATGGTGAGTGAAAAGAAAGGAAAGAATCTGAATAGTGAAAAGAAAGAGCTGAGTGAAAGAAAAGAAAAGAGTAAAAAAAATAAAGAAACTGAAAGAATTGAGAGAAAAATATGTTTCTATGCAAAGGAGAGGGATTTGAAAGGTGCTTTTCTAGGCAAGAGAGCAATGGTTATGATAAGGTTTAGGGAGGTATTTCTTACTGAAACTAACCTTAACCCAAATTTGCCTAGTAGATTTGTTTCTTTGTTGCAGGAATTTGAAGATGTTTTCCCTGATGAGGTGCCAACTGGATTACCACCATTGAGAGGGATTGAGCACCAAATTGACTTCATGCCCGGGGCTAGCATTCCAAATAGGCCAGCCTATAGAAGTAATCCTGAGGAGACAAAGGAGCTTCAGAGGCAAGTGGATGAGCTACTAGCTAAAGGGTACGTGAAGGAAAGCATGAGTCCATGTGCTGTTAGTTTTGTTGGTTCCAAAGAAAGATGGCACTTGGAGGATGTGTGTGGATTGTCGTGCAGTCAACAAGATAACGGTAAAGTATCGCCATCCTATCCCTAGGTTAGATGACATGCTTGATGAGTTGAATGGTGCATGCATATTCACTAAAATTGATTTGAAAAGTGGGTATCACCAAATTAGAATGAAACCAGGGGATGAGTGGAAGACTGCATTTAAAACAAAATATGGTCTTTATGAGTGGTTGGTTATGCCTTTTGGGTTAACTAATGCACCTAGTACTTTCATGCGCTTAATGAACCATATTTTGAGGGATTTCTTGGGAAAGTTTGTGGTTGTTTATTTTGATGATATTCTGATTTACAGCAATTGTTTGGATGAACACATATTGCATGTTAAGGCTATTTTAGAAGTTCTTAGGAAGGAGAGATTGTATGCCAACCTTAAGAAGTGCACATTTTGCATGGATAGAGTTGTGTTTCTTGGTTTTGTTGTGAGTGCACGTGGTATTGAGGTTGATGAGGAGAAGGTGAAGGCTATTCGAGAATGGCCAATGCCTAAGAGTGTTTGTGAGGTAAGGAGTTTTCATGGTTTAGCTGGGTTTTATAGGAGATTTGTGAAAAATTTCTCTACCATTGCTGCTCCTTTAACTGAAATTGTTAAAAAGGATGTTGGGTTTAAATGGGGACAGGAACAAGAACTTGCTTTTACCACTTTGAAAGAAAAATTGTGTTCTGCTCCTATTCTTGTTTTGCCTAATTTTGATAAGACTTTTGAAGTAGAATGTGATGCTTCTGGGATTGGTATAGGTGCTTGTTTTGATGCAGGAAAAAGCGTCCCATTGCATTCTTGATGAGAAGTTGAATGGAGCTCAACTCAAGTATTCTACCTATGACAAGGAGCTATATGCCTTGGTTCGAGCTTTGGAGGTTTGGCAACATTATTTGCTACCCAAAGAGTTCGTGATTCACACTGATCATGAGTCTTTGAAGCACCTAAAAGGTCAATGTAAGTTGAACAAAAGACATGCCAAATGGGTGGAATTCATTGAGACCTTTCCATATGTGATTGCTTATAAGCAAGGAAATGAGAGTGTAGTTCTTGATGCTTTATCTAGGAGGTGGGCTTTAATCACTACACTTTCTTCTAGGTTGTTAGGATTTGAGCACTTGAAAGATTTGTATGCAAGCTGACTACGATTTTGCTAATATATATGCTACATGTGAAAAGGGTGCATTTAACAAGTTCTATAGGCATGAAGGTTTTTCTGTTTAGTGGCAATAGAATTTGTGTGCCTATTTGCTCAACTAGAGAATTGCTTGTTAGGGAATCACATTGTGGTGGATTGATGGGTCATTTTGGTGTGCATAAGACTTTGGATGTGTTGTCAACATTTTTATTGGCCTCGCATGCGAAAAAGATGTTGAGAGAATTTGTGCTAGATGCATTGCATGTAAACAGGCTAAATCTAAGTCTATGCCACATGGTTTGTATACACCCTTACCTATTCCTACTCATCCTTGGATTGACATATCCATGGATTTTGTGCTTGGATTGCCTAGAACTAGGAAGGGTAGAGATAGCATTTTTGTTGTAGTGGACAGATTTAGTAAAATGGCTCACTTTATTGCATGCCATAAAACTGATGATGCAACAAATATTGCTGAATTGTTCTTTAGAGAAGTTGTGCGTTTGCATGGTGTCCCTAGAACTATTGTTTCTGACCGTGATGTGAAGTTTTTGAGTCATTTTTGGAAAGTGTTGTGGGGTAAGTTGGGAACAAAATTGCTTTATTCTACTACTTGTCACCCACAAACTGATGGTCAAACTGAAGTGGTGAATAGAACTTTAGGGACTTTATTGCGTGCTATTGTTGGTAAAAATTTGAAAACTTGAAAAGATTATTTACCTTTCATTGAGTTTGCTTATAACAGGACTATACATTCTTCTCTGAGGTTTTCTCCATTTGAGATTGTGTATGGTTTTAATCCTTTAACTGTTTTGGATTTAATGCGTCACGAGCTCGGGAGGCAAGTGGACATTCCAAAGACTAAAGGGCAAGATGGGAATTTCAACATGCCCGTGGGACCTATCACAAGGGCAAGAGCAAAGATGCTGAAAGAAAGCTTTGGGAACTTAGCCAAGTCATTTGTGGAAGAGATGAATCAAGAATGGGCTAAGGAAGAGAAGACAAAGCTAAATGGGCCACCTAGTGAAAGCGGGCAACCATATCTCTAAGTGTGGCACAATGAGATTAAAATGTATTATGCCCATAATTGGGCCAAGTTTTATTTAATTATCTTTGTTAGTTTTCTTTAGAAGACATTTAGTTATTTTGAGGTGTTTTATTCAGCCCAATTGTTTGTTTTGCAAGTTGGGCCTTTTCTAGTGGGCTAGGTTTAATTTAACCTAATGTAAGAGGTATAAATACCTCATAAACAAGTGTAGCAGCAGCTTTCTCATTATTGAATTACATTTTCTGGTTTCTTCTAAGAAACTCTCAATTGTGTGCAAGTGAGGAGTGATCATCTTTACTTGTTGCATCAAGAAACTGAATAGACTATTACAAAGGTAAATTTTCTTGTGATATTTGTTCAGTTTCATCTTTCTTATCCCAATTATCTACGTTTCTAAGAACGGGTTTCTTAGGGGTTTAGTAGGGAGGGTGTTTATCCTATTGCTTGTCTCCTATCAAAGTGTGTGTTCGGGGTTTCGGGATCGTTATATCCTTGGGGTTCCGCATCATTTGGTATCAGAGCCAGGTTGTAGATAAATTCCTAATTATCTGCGTTTTTTATTGGCTGCATTTTGTCCTGTTTTTTTCTTACAGGTTTTCCTTTGCTGTTCCAATTTTTTCTTTTTTTTCTGTTCTGCTATTCTGTTGTCTCTGTTTTTACTATTTTGTGTTTCAGATCAAAAAAAAAACGTGAAAAAAAAAAAGAAAAACGTGAAAAAAAAAATAGTGTCTGCAGAATTCATTAGAAAACAAAAAACGCAAAAAAAAAAAAAGAAAAAAAAAACGCGAAAAAAAAAAAAACTGCAGAATTTCAGAATTGTTTTAATCCACAATTGAAACCAGTTTTGGTGTGATTCTTGTCTTGTTTTCTTCTGTCACCACTTTCTTTGGTTCCAATCTTGTGTTTTCTTGGCACATTTTTGATCTTAATTTGCATCAGTTTCCTTCATTTGTTAGTGTCTAATTCTTTCTTGCTGGTTTTGCATTTCCTTTGGTCCTCAACTAGAGTTTTCTTTTGCTGGTTTATCATTCATTTTCTGTCCCAAATATTGCTTGTGAATTTGAGTTTGTTTTGGTTTGTTTAATTTCTGAAGTGCAACAACCAAAAGTGGTCAAAAGAGGTAAAAGGCAAGAGTGTTGAGTTCAAAAGAGGGTAAAAGCCTGAATTGAGTGCAAACACGAGTGCCCCCAAATTTCTGAGTGAAAACACGTGAGAGAGTGAACTGTGAGGTTACTTTATTAACACTTTGCAGGTTATTTCCAATGGCTGAAGAGGAAGCTCCCATGACACCAGATATGAAGGTGATATACCAAGCCTTTGTTTCTCAATTTCAGAAATTGAATAGTAGACTTGATGATATGGATGAATGGAGAAGGGAAGTGACACAAGCTATCTCTGAGAGTAGTAGACGGGGTGATCAGAGGCATAGACGAAATCACAATGATTTCAATCGTGAGCCATATGAGGAGGAATCTGATGGAGTTGAATCAGTTAGAAATAGGAGAGCTAGGAACAGAGGAAGACAAGATAGCAACATTAATGCCATAAAAATGCAAATTCCTCCATTCAAGGGAAGAAACGATCTTTGAAGCCTACTTAGAATGGGAAAGGAAAGTTGAGATGATCTTTGCATGCCATTATTATACTGAAGAGAAGAAAGTGAGATTGGCTGCAGTGGAGTTTTCAGATTATGCACTAGTTTGGTGGGATGAGCTAATGAAGTCTAGAAGGAGGAATGGTGAGCGGCCTATTGAGACTTGGGAAGAGATGAAGCAAGTGATGAAGAAGAGATTTGTACCTTCTTATTATTACAGGGAGGTGCACCAGAAATTACATAGGCTCACACAAGGTTCTAAATCAGTGGAGGATTACCACAAAGAGATGGAGATGCTCATGATCAAGGCCAACATAGAGGAGGACATGGAAGTGACTATGGCAAGATTTATGGGTGGTCTAAACAAAGAAATTGCAGATGTGGTGGAATTACTGACATTATGTGGAGATGGATGATTTGGTTAGCATGGCAATGAAGGTGGAGAAGCAACAAAATCAAAGGAGGGCAGCCAAAGCATTTTCCACTTCCAACTCAAAGTGGAGTTCTAAATGGCCAAGCTATGAGGACACCAAAAAGAATAAAGGCTCAGATTCCAAGGAAAAGGGGCTAGATACAACAAAGAAGAAAGGTAGTTCTAACTCATCTTCTTCTATTGCTAATTCTAGACATAGAGATATCAAATGCTTCAAATGTCAAGGTTTGGGTCATTATGCATCTGATTGCCCAAACAAGAGGATGATGGTAATTAGGGTGGAGAAGTTGTATCTGAATCGATGATGGTAATGAGTCGATGTGAGTGATAGTATGCCACCTTTGGAGGATTGTTCTGATCTTTGATGAACATGTGGAGTATCTTTGTGCATGGTGAGTCTCTTGTTGCTAGGCGTGCATTGAATTTGCAGGTTAAGGAACACAGCTTGGAGCAAAGGGAAAATATATTCCACACCAGGTGCTTAGTTAGTGGAAAGGTATGTAGCTTGATCATTGATGGTGGAAGTTGTACTAGTGTTGCAAGTACTACTTTAGTTGAGAAGCTAGGGTTGAAGTGTGATAAGCATCCTAATCCATATAGGTTGCAGTGGTTGAATGATAGTGGAGAAGTGAAAGTTACTAGACAGGTTATGGTTGCATTTTCTATTGGAAAATATTGTGATGAAGTGGTGTGTGATGTAGTACCCATGCAAGCAAGTCATTTATTGTTGGGAGACCATGGCAATTTGATAGGCGTGTGCAACATGATGGGTACAAGAACAGGTATTCCTTTGAGCATAATGGTCACAAGTTCACACTTGCTCCATTATCGCCCAAAGAGGTGTATCTTGATCAAGTAAAACTTCAACAATCTTCTCTTGGGAATTCAGAAAGTAAGGCAAAAGAAAAAGAAGAGAGAAAAGAGGGCATGAGAGAAAAGAAGAAAGATAAGGGCCCAATGGTGAGTGAAAAGAAAGGAAAGAATCTGAATAGTGAAAAAAAAGAGATGAGTGAAAGAAAAGAAAAGAGTGAGAAAAATGAAGAAAGTGAAAAAATTGAGAGAAAATCATGTTTCTATGCAAAAGAGAGGGATTTGAAATGTGCTTTTCTAGGCAAAAGAGCAATGGTGATGATAAGGTTTAGGGAGGTTTTTCTTACTGAAACTAACCTTAACCCAAATTTGCCTAGTAGATTTGTTTTTTTGTTGCAGGAATTTGAGGATGTTTTCCCTAATGAGGTGCCAAATGGATTACCACCATTGAGAGGGACTTTATTGCGTGCAATTGTTGGTAAGAATTTGAAAACATGGGAAGATTGTTTGCCTTTTGTTGAGTTTGCTTATAATAGGACTATACATTCTTCTCTGAGTTTTTCTCCATTTGAGATTGTGTATGGTTTTAATCCTTTAACTGTTTTGGATTTAATGCCTTTGCCTATGAGTGATATTGTTAGTTTAGATGGTGAAAGCAAGGCTGAAAAGGATAAAGATATGCACATGAAGGCACGTGTGCTGTTTGAGAAGACAAGCGGGTTGGATGACCCAAAGAGTGAATAAGGGTCGTAAACAAATTGTGTTTGAACCTGGTGATTGGATTTGGATTCATTTAAGGAAGGCCAGGTTTCCTACTCATAGGAAATCTAAACTTGACTCAAGGAAAGATGGTCCATTTCAAGTGCTAAAGAGGATCAATGACAATGCTTATAAGATTGACCTCCCAGGTGAGTATAATGTTTTAGCTACTTTTAATGTTTCTGACCTTTCTCCATTTGATATGAATGCAGATTCGAGGACGAATCTTTTTGAGGAGGGAGGGAATGATACGAGCTCAGGAGGGCAAATTGGACATTCCAGCACTAAAGGGCAAGATGGGAATTTCAACATGCCCGTGGGACCTATCACAAGGGCAAGAGCAAAGATGCTGAAAGAAAGCTTTGGGAACTTAGCCAAGTCATTTGTGGAAGAGATGAATCAAGAATGGGCTAAGGAAGAGAAGACAAAGCTAAATGGGCCACCTAGTGAAAGCGGGCAGCCCATATCTCTAAGTGTGGCACAATGAGATTAAAATGTATTATGCCCATAATTGGGCCAAGTTTTATTTAATTATCTTTGTTAGTTTTCTTTAGAAGACATTTAGTTATTTTGAGGTGTTTTATTCAGCCCAATTGTTTGTTTTGCAAGTTGGGCCTTTTCTAGTGGGCTAGGTTTAATTTAACCTAATGTAAGAGGTATAAATACCTCATAAACAAGTGTAGCAGCAGCTTTCTCATTATTGAATTACATTTTCTGGTTTCTTCTAAGAAACTCTCAATTGTGTGCAAGTGAGGAGTGATCATCTTTACTTGTTGCATCAAGAAACTGAATAGACTATTACAAAGGTAAATTTTCTTGTGATATTTGTTCAGTTTCATCTTTCTTATCCCAATTATCTACGTTTCTAAGAACGGGTTTCTTAGGGGTTTAGTAGGGAGGGTGTTTATCCTATTGCTTGTCTCCTATCAAAGTGTGTGTTCGGGGTTTCGGGATCGTTATATCCTTGGGGTTCCGCATCAATGCCTTTGCCTTTGAGTGATATTGTTAGTTTAGATGGTGAAAGCAAGGCTGAAAAGGTTAAAGAGATGCACATGAAGGCACGTGAGATGATTGAGAAGAGAAGCAGATTGATAGCCCAAAGAGTGAATAAGGGCCGTAAACAAATTATGTTTGAACCTGGTGATTGGGTTTGGGTTCATTTGCGAAAAGAGAGGTTTCCTACTCAAAGGAAATCCAAGCTTGATGCTAGGGGAGATGGTCCATTTCAAGTGCTAGAGAGGATCAATGACAATGCATATAAGATTGACCTCCCAGGTGAGTACAATGTTTCAGCTACTTTTAATGTTTCTGACCTTTCTCCATTTGATATGGATGCAGATTCGAGGACGAATCTTTTTGAGGAGGGAGGGAATGATACGAGCTCAGGAGGGCAAATTGGACATTCCAGCACTAACGGGCAAGATGGGAATTTTAACATGCCCGTGGGACCTATTACAAGAGCAAGAGCAAAGATGTTGAAAGAAAGCTTTGGGAACTTAGCCAAGTCATTTGTGGAAGAGATGCATCAAGAATGGGCTAAGGAAGAGAAGACAAAGCTAAATGGGCCACCTAGTGAAAGCGGGCAGCCCATATCTCTAAGTGTGGCACAATAAGATTAAAATGTATTATGTACGTAATTGGGCCAAGTTTTATTTAATTATCCTTTTTAGTTTTCTTTAGAAGACATTTAGTTATTTTGAGGTGTTTTATTCAGCCCAATTGTTTGTTTTGCAAGTTGGGCCTTTTCTAGTGGGCTAGGTTTAATTTAACCTAATGTAAGAGGTATAAATACCTCATAAACAAGTGTAGCAGCAGCTTTCTCATTATTGAATTGCATTTTCTGGTTTCTTCTAAGAAACTCTCAATTGTGTGCAAATGAGGAGTGATCATCTTTACTTGTTGCATCAAGAAACTGAATAGACTATTACAAAGGTAAATTTTCTTGTGATATTTGTTCAGTTTCATCTTTCTTATCCCAATTATCTACGTTTCTAAGAACGGGTTTCTTAGGGGTTTAGTAGGGAGGGTGTTTATCCTATTGCTTGTCTCCTATCAAAGTGTGTGTTCGGGGTTTCGGGATCGTTATATCCTTGGGGTTCCGCATCAGGAATCAAGTCTCAGTTCAAAAGGAATTGGTTTCTAATGCTCCTTCAAGTTCCTTTTGCCAATGATTGGATGCAAGACTTATTCCTTAAGGAATTGGTTTATCTTCCATATTTAAGTTCTTTTTGCCATTGAATAGAATCAAGTCACAATCCAAAAGGAAGTGGTTTCTTATTCTCCTTGAAGTTCCTTTTGTCATTGATTGGAGGCAAGACTTAATCGTTAAGGAATTGCTTTATCTTTCTTCTTTAAGTTCTTTTTGCCATTGAGTGGAATCAGGTCTCAATTCAAAAGGAATTGGTTTCTAATGCTCCTTGAAGTTCCTTTTGCCATTGATTGGATGCAAGACTTAATCCTTAAGGAATCGGTTTATCTTTCTTCTTTATGTTCATTTTGCCATTGAGTGGAATCAAGCCTCAATTCAAAAGGAATTGGTTTCTAATGCTCCTTCAAGTTCCTTTTGCCATTGATTGGATACAAGACTTAATCCTTAACGAATCGGTTTATCTTTCTTCTTTATGTTCTTTTTGCCATTGAGTGGAATCAGGTCTCAATTCAAAAGGAATTGGTTTGTAATTCTCCTTGAAGTTCCTTTTGCCATTGATTGGAAGCAAGACTAAATCCTTAAGGAATTGGTATATCTTTTTTCTTTATGTTCTTTTTCCCCTAGAATGGAATCAAGTGTCAATTCAAAAGGAATTGGTTCCTAATTCTCCTTTAAGATCCTTGAGCCATTGATTGGAACCAAGATTTAATACTCAAGGAATTGGTTTATCTTTCTTCTTTAAGTTCATTTCGCCGTTGAATTGAATCAAGTACCAACCCAAAAGGAATTACTTTCTTATTCACCTTGAAGTTCCTTATAACATTGATTGGCAGCAAAACTTAAACCTTAAGGAATTTGTTTATCTTTCTTCTTTATGTTCTTTTTGCCCTGGAATGGAATCAAGTTTCAATTCAAAAGGAATTGGTTGCAAATTCTCCTTTAATATCCTTTTGCCATTGATTGCATGCAAGACTTAATCCTGAAGGAATTGGTTTCTCTTCCCTCTTTAAGTTCTTTTTGCCATTGAATAGAATCAAGTCACAATTCAACAGGAATTGGTTTCTAATCGTCCTTGAAGTTTCTTTTGCCATTATTTGGAAGCAAGACTTAATCCTTAAGGAATTGGTTTATCTTTCTTCTTTATGTTCTTTTTGGCCTGAACGGAATCAAGTTTCAATTCAAAAGGAATTAGTTGCTAATTCTCCTTGAAGATCCTTTTGCCATTGATTGCATGCAAGACTTAATCCTTAAGGAATTGGTTTCTCTTCCTTCTTTAAGTTCTTTTTTCCATTGAATAGAATCAAGTCACAATTCAAGAGGAATTGGTTTTTAATCGTCCTTGAAGTTCCTTTTGCCATTATTTGGAAGCAAGACTTAATCCTTAAGGAATTGGTTTATCTTTCTTCTTTATGTTCTTTTTGCCATTGAGTGGAATCAAGTCTCAATTCAAAAGGAATTGGTTTCTAATGCTCCTTGAAGTTCCTTTTGCCATTGATTGGATGCAAGACTTAATCCTTCAGGAATTGGTTTATCTTTCTTCTTTAAGTTCTTTTTGCCATTGAATAGAATCAAGTCACAATCCTAAAGGAAGTGGTTTCTTATTCTCCTTGAAGTTCCTTTTGCCATTATTTGGAAGCAAGACTTAATCCTTAAGGAATTAGTTTATCTTTCTTCTTTATGTTCTTTTTGCCATTGAGTGGAATCAGGTCTCAATTCAAAAGGAATTGGTTTCTAATGCTCCTTGAAGTTCCTTTTGCCATTGATTGGATGCAAGACTTAATCCTTAAGGAATTGGTTTATCTTTCTTCTTTAAGTTCTTTTTGCCATTGAATAGAATCAAGTCACAATCCTAAAGGAAGTGGTTTCTTATTCTCCTTGAAGTTCCTTTTGCCATTATTTGGAAGCAAGACTTAATCCTTAAGGAATTAGTTTATCTTTCTTCTTTAAGTTCTTTTTGCTATTGAGTGGAATCAGGTCTCAATTCAAAAGGAATTGGTTTCTAATACTCCTTCAAGTTCCTTTTGCCATTGATTGGATGCAAGACTTAATCCTTAAGGAATTGGTTTATCTTTCTTCTTTAAGTTCTTTTTGCCATTGAATAGAATCAAGTCACAATCCAAAAGGAAGTAAGTGGTTTCTTATTCTCCTTGAAGTTCCTTTTGTCATTGATTGGAAGCAAGACTTAATCCTTAAGGAATTGGATTATCTTTCTTCTTTAAATTCTTTTTGCCATTGAGTGGAATCAAGTCTCAATTCAAAAGGAATTGGTTTCTAATGCTGCTTGAAGTTCCTTTTGCCATTGATTGGATGCAAGACTTAATCCTTAAGGAATCGGTTTATCTTTCTTCTTTATGTTCTTTTTGCCATTGAGTGGAATCAAGTCTCAATTCAAAAGGAATTGGTTTCTAATGCTCCTTGAACTTCCTTTTGCCATTGATTGGATGCAAGACTTAATCCTTAAGGAATTGGTTTATCTTTCTTCTTTAAGTTCTTTTTGCCATTGAATAGAATCAAGTCACAATCCAAAAGGAAGTGGTTTCTTATTCTCCTTGAAGTTCCTTTTGTCATTGATTGGAAGCAAGACTTAATCCTTAAGGAATTGGTTTATCTTTCTTCTTTAAGTTCTTTTTGCCATTGAGTGGAATCAGGTCTCAATTCAAAAGGAATTGGTTTCTAATTCCCCTTGAAGTTCCTTTTGCCGTTGATTGGAAGCAAGACTTAATCCTTAAGGAATTGGTTTATCTTTCTTCTTTATGTTCTTTTTGCCATTGAGTGGAATCAGGTCTCAATTCAAAAGGAATTGGTTTCTAATTCTCCTTGAAGTTCCTTTTGCCATTGATTGGAAGCAAGACTTAATCCTTAAGGAATTGGTATATCTTTCTTCTTTATGTTCTTTTTGCCGTGGAATGGAATCAAGTTTCAATTCATAAGGAATTGGTTCCTAATGCTCCTTGAAGTTCCTTTTGCCATTGATTGGATGCAAGACTTAATCCTTAAGGAATTGGTTTATCTTTCTTCTTTAAGTTCTTTTTGCCATTGAGTGGAATCAAGTCTCAATTCAAAAGGAATTGGTTTTTAATGCTCCTTGAAGTTCCTTTTGCCATTGATTGGATGCAAGACTTAATCCTTAAGGAATCGGTTTATCTTTCTTCTTTATCTTCTTTTTGCCATTGAGTGGAATCAAGTCTCAATTCAAAAGGAATTGGTTTCTAATGCTCCTTCAAGTTCCTTTTGCCATTGATTGGATGCAAGACTTAATCCTTAAGGAATTGGTTTATCTTTCTTCTTTAAGTTCTTTTTGCCATTGAATAGAATCAAGTCACAATCCAAAAGGAAGTGGTTTCTTATTCTCCTTGAAGTTCCTTTTGCCATTATTTGGAAGCAAGACTTAATCCTTAAGGAATTGGTTTATCTTTCTTCTTTATGTTCTTTTTGCCATTGACTGGAATCAAGCCTCAATTCAAAAGGAATTGGTTTCTAATACTCCTTCAAGTTCCTTTTGCCATTGATTGGATCCAAGACTTAATCCTTAAGGAATTGGTTTATCTTTCTTCTTTAAGTTCTTTTTGCCATTGAATAGAATCAAGTCACAATCCAAAAGGAAGTAAGTGGTTTCTTATTCTCCTTGAAGTTCCTTTTGTCATTGATTGGAAGCAAGACTTAATCCTTAAGGAATTGGTTTATCTTTCTTCTTTAAATTCTTTTTGCCATTGAGTGGAATCAAGTCTCAATTCAAAAGGAATTGGTTTCTAATGCTCCTTGAAGTTCCTTTTGCCATTGATTGGATGCAAGACTTAATCCTTAAGGAATCGGTTTATCTTTCTTCTTTATGTTCTTTTTGCCATTGAGTGGAATCAAGTCTCAATTCAAAAGGAATTGGTTTCTAATGCTCCTTGAACTTCCTTTTGCCATTGATTGGATGCAAGACTTAATCCTTAAGGAATTGGTTTATCTTTCTTCTTTAAGTTCTTTTTGCCATTGAATAGAATCAAGTCACAATCCAAAAGGAAGTAAGTGGTTTCTTATTCTCCTTGAAGTTCCTTTTGTCATTGATTGGAAGCAAGACTTAATCCTTAAGGAATTGGTTTATCTTTCTTCTTTAAGTTCTTTTTGCCATTGAGTGGAATCAGGTCTCAATTCAAAAGGAATTGGTTTCTAATTCTCGTTGAAGTTCATTTTGCCGTTGATTGGAAGCAAGTCTTAATCCTTAAGGAATTGGTTTATCTTTTTTCTTTGTGTTCTTTTTGCCATTGAGTTGAATCAGGTCTCAATTCAAAAGGAATTGGTTTCTAATTCTCCTTGAACTTCCTTTTTCCATTGATTGGAAGCAAGACTTAATCCTTAAGGAATTGGTTTATCTTCCTTATTTAAGTTCATTTCGCCGTTGAATTGAATCAAGTACCAACCCAAAAGGAATTGCTTTCTAATTCACCTTGAAGTTCCTTATGACATTGATTGGAAGCAAGACTTAATCCTTAAGAAATTGGTTTATCTTTCTTCTTTAAGTTCTTTTTGCCATTGAATAGAATCAAGTCACAATCCAAAAGGAAGTGGTTTCTTATTCTCCTTGAAGTTTCTTTTGCCATTATTTGGAAGCAAGACTTAATCCTTAAGGAATTGGTATATCTTTCTTCTTTATGTTCTTTTGGCCGTGGAATGGAATCAAGTTTCAATTCATAAGGAATTGGTTCCTAATGCTCCTTGAAGTTCCTTTTGCCATTGATTGGATGCAAGACTTAATCCTCAAGGAATTGGTATATCTTTCTTCTTTACGTTCTTTTTGCCATTGAATAGAATCAAGTCACAATCCAAAAGGAAGTGGCTTCTTATTCTCCTTGAAGTTCCTTTTGCCATTATTTGGAAGCAAGACTTAATCCTTAAGGAATTGGTTTATCTTTCTTCTTCATGTTCTTTTTGCCATTGAGTGGAATCAAGCCTCAATTCAAAAGGAATTGGTTTCTAATGCTCCTTCAAGTTCCTTTTGCCATTGATTGGATGCAAGACTTAATCCTTAAGGAATTGGTTTATCTTTCTTCTTTAAGTTCTTTTTGCCATTGAATAGAATCAAGTCACAATCCAAAAGGAAGTGGTTTCTTATTCTCTTTGAAGTTCCTTTTGTCATTGATTGGAAGCAAGACTTAATCCTTAAGGAATTGGTTTATCTTTCTTCTTTATGTTCTTTTTGCCATTGATTGGAAGCAAGACTTAATCCTTAAGGAATTGGTATATCTTTCTTCTTTATGTTCTTTTTGCCGTGGAATGGAATCAAGTTTCAATTCAAAAGGAATTGGTTCCTAATTCTCCTTTAAGATCCTTGAGCCATCGATTGGAAGCCGGACTTAATACTTAAGGAATTGGTTTATCTTTCTTCTTTATGTTCTTTTTGCCATTGAGTGGAATCAGGTCTCAATTCAAAAGGAATTGGTTTGTAATTCTCCTTGAAGTTCCTTTTGCCATTGATTGGAAGCAAGACTTAATCCTTAAGGAATTGGTATATCTTTTTTCTTTATGTTCTTTTTCCCCTAGAATGGAATCAAGTTTCAATTCAAAAGGATTTGGTTCCTAATTCTCCTTTAAGATCCTTGAGCCATTGATTGGAACCAAGACTTAATACTTAAGGAATTGGTTTATCTTTCTTCTTTAAGTTCATTTCGCCGTTGAATTGAATCAAGTACCAACCCAAAAGGAATTGCTTTCTTATTCACCTTGAAGTTCCTTATGACATTGATTGGAAGCAAGACTTCAACCTTAAGGAATTTGTTTATCTTTCTTCTTTATGTTCTTTTTGCCCTGGAATGGAATCAAATTTCAATTCAAAAGGAATTGGTTGCCAATTCTCCTTGAAGATCCTTTTGCCATTGATTGCATGCAAGACTTAATCCTTAAGAAATTGGTTTCTCTTCCTTCTTTAAGTTCTTTTTGCCATTGAATAGAATCAAGTCACAATTCAAGAGGAATTGGTTTCTAATCGTCCTTGAAGTTCCTTTTGCCATTATTTGGAAGCAAGACTTAATCCTTAAGGAATTGGTTTATCTTTCTTCTTTATGTTCTTTTTGCCATTGAGTGGAATCAAGTCTCAATTCAAAAGGAATTGGTTTCTAATGCTCCTTGAAGTTCCTTTTGCCATTGATTGGAAGCAAGACTTAATCCTTAAGGAATTGGTATATCTTTCTTCTTTATGTTCTTTTTGCCATGGAAAGGAATCAAGTTTCAATTCAAAAGGAATTGGTTCCTAATTCTCCTTTAAGATCCTTGAGCCATTGATTCGAAGCAAGACTTAATACTTGAGGAATTGGTTTATCTTTCTTCTTTATGTTCTTTTTGCCCTAGAGGGGAATCAAGTTTCAATTCAAAAGGAATTGGTTGCTAATTCTCCTTGAAGATCCTTTTGCCATTGATTGGATGCAAGACTTAATCCTTAAGGAATTGGTATATCTTTCTTCTTTATGTTCTTTTTGCCCTAGAGGGGAATCAAGTTTCAATTCAAAAGGAATTGGTTCCTAATTCTCCTTTAAGATCCTTGAGCCATTGATTCGAAGCAAGACTTAATACTTGAGGAATTGGTTTATCTTTCTTCTGTATGTTCTTTTTGCCATTGAGTGGAATCAGTCTCAATTCAAAAGGAATTGGTTTGTAATTCTCCTTGAAGTTCCTTTTGCCATTGATTGGAAGCAAGACTTAATCCTTAAGGAATTGGTATATCTTTTTTCTTTATGTTCTTTTTCCCCTAGAATGGAATCAAGTTTCAATTCAAAAGGAATTGGTTCCTAATTCTCCTTTAAGATCCTTGAGCCATTGATTGGAAGCAAGACTTAATACTTAAGGAATTGGTTTATCTTTCTTCTTTAAGTTCATTTCGCCATTGAATTGAATCAAGTACCAACCCAAAAGGAATTGCTTTCTAATTCACCTTGAAGTTCCTTATGACATTGATTGGAAGCAAGACTTAAACCTTAAGGAATTTGTTTATCTTTCTTCTTTATGTTCTTTTTGCCCTGGAATGGAATCAAGTTTCAATTCAAAAGGAATTGGTTGCTAATTCTCCTTGAAGATCCTTTTGCCATTGATTGCATGCAAGACTTAATCCTTAAGGAATTGGTTTCTCATTCTTTTTTAAGTTCTTTTTGCCATTGGATAGAATCAAGCCACAATTCAAGAGGAATTGGTTTTTAATCGTCCTTGAAGTTCCTTTTGCCATTATTTGGAAGCAAGAATTAATGCTTAAGGAATTGGTTTATCTTTTTTCTTTATGTTCTTTTTGCCATTGATTGGAAGCAAGACTTAATCCTTAAGGAATTGGTATATCTTTCTTCTTTATGTTCTTTTTGCCCTGGAATGGAATCAAGTTTCAATTCAAAAGGAATTGGTTCCTAATGCTCCTTGAAGTTCCTTTTGCCATTGATTGGATGTAAGACTTAATCCTTAAGGAATTGGTATATCTTTCTTCTTTATGTTCTTTTTGCCCTAGAGGGGAATCAAGTTTCAATTCAAAAGGAATTGGTTCCTGATATGTCGTTAAACTACCAAATTAAAAACCTTTGCTTGGTTTAGGAAAAACTAGTTTAGTAATGAGCAAAGGGTCGATCCACTAGGAATTGAATTAATTTAATTATTTAGCTTCTTTTAGATTCTGATTCTAATAAACTGTAAAAAGACAAAGTAACACAAAAGGGGGGGGTTGGTTGTTTCTATAAATCAAACAAAAATTATATAAAAAAAATTACACGAAAATAAAAAAAAAATAAACAAGAGCAAATGATGTTGTTTTGTTGAAATCAATTAAAACTAGTTATGGGATCCCTTTTCCCCACCAAATTACATCATGCAATTAGTTCTCAATTTCAGCCTCCAATTCTCCTTTTATAGTGACCAATCTTAGGCAATGAAACATTCTATTACCTACCTTCTTTTAAATAGATTAAGGAACATCCATTAACCTATTCTAATCACTAATTGACATAGGGAACATCCACTAAGTTCAATTAACAATTGCAACAAGAAGGACAGATTGATCTAAGTGTTGGTCTCTAACATAGGACTAAGTGACTTAGGTTATATTCTCCCTTGCATACAATCAAAACTTGACCATTAAGTTTGCACACAAGTTACTACATATGGATAAAGGATAATGAACATCATAATCCTAAATCTAGCAATCAAGTATAACATGAAATATAAGGGTGGCCATTCCAAACATGTCACATTACTACCATAATCATGAAGTGAGTAGGAGAATATAATCAACTCTTCAGGAAAATAGAGGTTTGAAAATCAATTAATTACATGATAATTTAGGGTTCAAAGTTCACCCATAACCATGAAAATAACTTAGCCTAACATTCTAAAGAAAACCATATCACAAATTGAAGAATACATGACATGAGTTAAGAAAGAAAGAAAACATGTGCAGACTAAAGGGTGAAAGCAAAGTTGCCCAAACTCTAATCTTCAGCACCTATCTCTTCTTCTTGTCCTCAATTAAATCCCTAAAGAGCAGCAAAAAGTGATGTCCACAGCTACAAGCTTGGTGAAAATGTCACTTCTCCAACTCCAATATTGTAACTATGGTTTCTAAGGATGAGTGGCTGAAACCTCCTTCTCTCTCCACGAAAATTTCTCTGTCTAGCCAGAGCCAAAAAGCTCATCTGTCTCTCCTCTTTCTGGTTGCTGGTCTCTTGTCAAAATGTAATCTCAGCCATCCAAATTGTAATTGCTCCAATTGTAACTCCACATTAAACTAGCTTCAAAGGTTACATTCTCACAAAGCCTTGGTGATTATCAGAAATAATTCTGATACTTAAGTTTCTAACAGCCTATAATCAGACAATGAAAACTCACAAATGAATTGAACTCAATTGGCCTACCATTCATTAATCAAAATTGACAGTTTCGATTTTTTTCTGGTAGCTCTACTTCACACGTAAATTTTATTGACCAAATGGACTTGGATGAGAGTAATTCGACCACCATTGGAAAGTTAACATCTTGGGCTTCATTTTTGGCTCTGGAATCATCCCATTTGGGTTTATATCAAGGGAGAACTGAATTGAGCAAAACTGCATTGAATGCAGTGACGGGTCAGCGCCAGGCCCAACTTTGGCAGCTTCAATCTCTCTGGTCCGTTGGACTTTTTGAGTGATCTTGGTGTCAAATTAAAGCTCTGGATGTCTACTTTCATTTCCAAGTGGAATCATGTCATTTTGACTTCGGACCAAAAAGTTATGCCCTTGGAAAGACATACTGCTCATGCTGTCCAGTAGTCAATTCTTAGCATTTTCTTGAATTAGCTCCAAATTAAGTCATTTTACTCTTGTTCAGCTCAAAAATCATCCTTAAGCTTTATTTTCCTACAAAACACAAATAGTAAATAAAAGCATTATATTTACAAGATTAAAGCTATGAACAAGCATAGAAAAGAATATGAAATAAGTGAATAAAATGCACTTATCAATTTCCCCCACACTTGAACCTTGCTTGTCCTCAAGCAAGACTAAGATAAAACCTAAGCTAATCCACTTTCGTAGGAAATCACGATTGCATTTAGCATATGCAACAAGCCTTTAAACCTCTAGGTGGCCCATAGAGGACGAGTTATAGTCTCGTGAGGGCTTTTGGTGATGATACCCACAAACACCTATTCTTTCCAGCATTTTTCAGAGAACTAGAAATGCACAACTTTGAAATCAAACAAGAAAAATGTTATCATCAACCATTCTCAAGATAATGCATCCAATGAACATCATACTCAAGTAAATGAAACAACTAAGCTAATGGTGAAGAAAAACTATGCAACACTTTAAACAGGCTTCACTCTTTCCATCTCCACAATTCAAGCTTTCAATTTTCATGCAATCATGTCAAGCATCAAATTCTCTTAATTCATGCAAATGTCAAATCATCATCACAACACCACAATGTAATCAAAAGGTCTTTTCTTTGGTTGTAATGGGGTCAATGGGTTGTAATGTATCTTAAGAAACAAAGGGAAAAGGAAATACACAAGAGTTTCTTTGAATTCCTAGAAACAGAGACATGAAAATGATAATGCAAGCATGTTTAAGTCAAAACTCCATAGAACAAACATGAGGGTCAATTTTTTTAGTGTGGACCCTTCCTTCACCTTTCTTTACTCTTGTAACACTCCAACATACTTTGAACTTCAACAGAGTTTATTGAACACTTTTTTTTTTCTTTTCTTTTGTTTTTTTTTTTCATTCCACTAATTGTTGAAAGATAACAAATTCCCCCACACTTCTCATCTTTACCATACTTGAATTACCAATACGTTACACATCAATCAAGTCTCTAACTCTATTCCTTCAAAGAAACAAAGGTTAGGACAAAATTTATATCAAGCTAGGTAAAGAAGACAAGGGTGCCAAAGAAAATAAGACTAAATTCTATGAAGGCTCAAATTGGCTCACTAAGGATTTGTGTTCACTTTGGAACATCAAAATATAGGGAACAGGTCCATTTGGCCATGGTGTTAGACAACAAAATGCCTTAATCATTTTCTAAAGTGGCAGAAATCAGTTTCAAATCCAAAAGCACTTCAAAAGAGAATTTTCAGCTCAACAATCAAACAATTAAATCTAATGACTATCCAAGTGTAAATTTCAAGGATGCAAGCAAGGTTAAAGTATGCATTATAATTGTACCAGAAGCAAAGTAAGTAACATTTAAAAGAGTATAACATCATAAAAATGCATTAACAAGAGAATGAAGTCAAATCCAACTCTAAACTTGTCATCAATCAAAGCTATGAATTAAAGCTCAAAATCTCATCATTTTTCTGGAAAGAATGAAAAAAAAACCTAAAACTAGACTTAAAAACAAAATTATGAAAAAAAAACACAACTAGAGATTTTTTTTTTTTTTTAGAAAACAAGAAATTATCCTAAACCATTCCCCCCACACTTAATCCTTACATTGTCCTCAATGTAAGACAAAAATATGAATTAAAGTGAAAGGGAAAAGGAAAAATAACAAACTACAAAAGCAAACAAAATAAAGGAGTAAAATGATAAAGAATAAGAGAGATCAAATCTGATTTCCAAAGCTCTCCATCCATTGGGTTGCCTCCCAAAAGCGCTTGGTTTATTGTCCTCAGCCTGACTTTTCCTCAGAAGATCAGAGATGGTCACAAGAAGGCTCTTCCAACTTTATCTCCTCAATCTCATCAAAACTAGGAGATGGTAAATCATAATAAGGCTTCAATATATGACCATTAACCTTGAATACTTTCCCTGTATCTAAAGCCTTAATTTCAACTGCACCATGGGGAAATATGTTAGTGACAACAAAAGGACCAATCCACCTTGATCTTAACTTACCAGGAAACAATTTTAGCTTTGAATGAAAAAGAAGAACTTTTTGACCAATGGAAAAATCCTTCCTCAAAATCATCTTGTCATGGAACATCTTTGTCTTCTCCTTATAGATTCTTGCATTCTCATATGCATTGTTCTTGATTTCTTCAAGTTCTTGCAATTGTAACTTTCTATGAATTCCAGCTTCATCTAAATTCATGTTACATTGCTTAACAGCCCAATAAGCTTTATGTTCAAGCTCCACAGGTAAATGACAAGGTTTGCCATAAAGCAATCTGTATGGAGACATTCCCAAAGGCGTTTTATAGGCTGTCCTATAAGCCCACAATGCATCATCAAGTCTTAAGCTCCAATCCTTTAAATTTGGATTCACTGTTTTCTCCAAGATGGATTTCACCTCTCTATTTGACAATTCAGCTTGTCCACTTGTTTGAGGATGATATGCAGTGGAAATTCTATGGACAACATTATACTTCTTCAAGAGAGCTTGAAAAGACCTGTTACAAAAATGAGTACCCCTATCGCTAATAATAGCTTTAGGAGTGCCAAATCTTGCAAATATATTAGTTCTCACAAAATTACAAACAGTTTTAGCATCATTCAACCTAGTGGCCTTAGCCTCAATCCACTTAGAGACATAGTCAACTGCAAGAAGAATGTAAACATTACCAAAGGAAGAAACAAATGGTCCCATAAAATCAATTCCCCAAACATCAAAAATTTCAACAACAAGTATGGGTGATTGGGGCATTTGGTTTTTAGGGCTTAAATTACCAACACGCTGGCATCTATCACATGCTTTGCAAAACAAATATGCATCCTTAAACAAAGAAGGCCAATAAAAACCACATTCAAGCACTTTAAGAGCTGTTCTCTTTGGTCCAAAATGGCCACCACAAGCATAAGCATGACAGAAACTTAAAATTGAGTTAAACTCAGATTCAGGGACACACCTTCTTATTACCTGATCAGAACAATGCTTCCATAGATAAGGATCATCCCAAATATAATACTTGGAGTCACTCTTAATCTTGTCCTTTTGAGCTTGAGTTAAATCCTTTGGTAGCTCCTTTGTGACCTTGAAATTGACAATATCAGCATACCAAGGAACGCCGACATTAATGGCAAAGAGTTGCTCATCAGGGAACTTCTCTTCCAAAGGTAAGGTATCCTCTTCAAGAGCCAAGCGACTAAGATGATCAGCCACTAAGTTTTCACTTCCCCTCTTGTCTTTGATCTCAATGTCAAATTCCTGCAATAAAAGAATCCACCTGATCAATCTAGGCTTTGCATCTTTCTTAGAAAGCAAATACTTAAGTGCTGCATGATCACTATAAACAACAACTTTAGATCCAACCAAATACGATCTAAACTTCTCCAAAGCAAAGATTACAGCAAGAAATTCTTTTTCAGTGGTAGAATAGTTTAGTTGTGCATCATTTAGAGTGCGAGAAGCATAATAAATGACATGAGGCAACTTCCCTTTTCGCTGACCCAAAACAGCACTAATAGCAAAATCACTTGCATCACACATAACCTCAAAAGGTAAGCTCCAGTCAGGTGGCTGAATAATGGGAGCTGAAGTGAGAAGCTCTTTAAGCTTGTTGAATGCCATCTTGCACTCTTCATTGAAATCAAATGCCACTTCTTTTTGCAGCAACTTGCAGAGAGGATGAGAAATCTTTGAGAAATCCTTGACAAATCTTCTGTAGAAACCTGCATGTCCAAGAAAGGAACGAACCTCCCTCACCGAAGTGGGGTATGGTAAGGATTTAACAAGGTCTACTTTAGCTTTATCTACCTCAATTCCTTTGGCTGAAATCACATGTCCCAAAACAATTCCTTGATCAACCATAAAATGGCATTTTTCCCAATTTAAAACAAGATTTGTTTCTAAGCATCTTTCCAAAACAAGAGACAAATTATCAAGGCATTTATCAAAAGAATTACCATAAACAGAGAAATCATCCATAAATACCTCAATAATGCTTTCAATGTAATCAGAAAAGATACTTACCATGCACCTTTGAAAAGTAGAAGGGGCATTACATAAACCAAAGGGCATTCTTCTATAAGCATAAACACCATAAGGACATGTGAATGTGGTCTTTTCTTGATCTTCTGGAGCAATCACAATTTGGTTGTATCCTGAATAACCATCAAGGAAGCAAAAGTGAGAGTGTCCAGCCAATCTTTCCAGCATTTGATCCATGAAAGGAAGAGGAAAATGATCCTTCCTTGTGGCTGAATTAAGCTTCCTATAGTCAATACACATTCTCCAACCAGTTTGCACCCTTGTTGGAACTAACTCATTGTCTTCATTCTTAATCACTGTGATGCTAGATTTCTTAGGAACCACTTGCACTGGGCTCACCCATTTTGAATCAGAAATGGCATAGATGATACCAGCATCAAGCAGTTTCTGAATTTCCTTTTTCACAACCTCCATCATGTTAGGATTAAGTCTTCTTTGAGGTTCTCTGCTTGGCTTTGCTCCATCTTCAATTAAGATCCTATGCATACACACAGAAGGGCTAATTCCCTTTATATCCTCAATTGACCATGCCATGGCTGTCTTGTGGTCTCTAAGGACTCTAATAAGCCTTTCTTCTTGGGATGGTGTCAAATTGTTAGCAATGATCACAGGAAGTGTTTCTTTCTCTCCCAAGAATGCATATTTGAGATGACTTGGTAAAGGCTTCAATTCAAGCTCAGGTGCCTTAACAATGGATGGGGAAAGCTTCTCTTTAAGTGTTGGAAGCTTTAAGTATGACACCATGTGTAGAAGAATGAGAGACATGGCTTCCAAGGCAGCAACCTCTTCAATGATCTCATCTTGCAATTCTAGCTCCCACTTTGGCTCATTAAGCTTCTTTAACTCAAGATTGTTGACAAGAGCCACTTCCAAGCTATCTTCCTTCCCTAATTCAAACACTTGCTGCACTAATAAGTCAATTGCATCAATAACTTCAATGGAACATAAAGAAGATGAATCACAAGGGTATTTCATTGTATCAAACAAACTAAATTTAATGACATGCCCATCAAATTCCATAGAAAGAGTTCCTTCACACACATCAATCTTAGTTCTAGCAGTCATTAAAAATGGTCTTCCAAGCAAAATAGGAGTAGGGTTAAGTGCACACTCATCCACCATATCTAGAACATAAAAATCAACAGGAAAAACAAGTTCATTCACTTTCACAAGAACATCTTCAACAACTCCTTTAGAATATGCATGAGATCTGTCAGCTAACTGAATTATGATGCCAGTTTCTTCTAATGGACCAAGATTCAAAGATTTGTAAATAGAAAAAGGCATTAAACTAATAGAAGCACCTAGATCTAACATGCATCTCTCAAAAATTTTATCACCAATGATGCAAGGAATTGTAAATGAACCTGGATCTTTACATTTTGGAGGAAATTTCTTTTGAAAAACAGCAGAAACTTGTTCTCCCATGCAAACCTTTTCATTACCTTTTAACTTCCTCTTGTTTGTGCACAAATCCTTCAAAAATTTGGCATACCTAGGAACTTGCTTAATAGCCTCAAGCAATGGAATATTGATCTGCACCTTCTTGAAAGTGTCCAAAATCTCCTTTTCTTGTTCCTCTTTTTTGGACTTTGCAAGCCTTTGAGGGAAAGGTGGAGGATGCACATAAGCATCAAGTGTTGGAGATGTGTGCTTCCTTGGAGATTGGGTGGAATCATGAGTTTCTTTGGCAACCACCACTTCCTGTTCTTCATCATTCCTCAATGTTTTGGGTGCTAGATTGGTAAGCTCTTTTCCACTCCTCAAAGTGATGGCACTAGCATTTTGAACATTAGGATTCACTATAGTTTGAGAAGGAATTTTGTTTGACACTTTAGCCTCCAAATTGCTTAAAGATGATGCAAGTTGTCCAATCTGATTCTCCATATTCTTCATGCCAGACTGCATTTGAGAAACAATTTGTTGCAATTGGATTGTATTTGAAGCAAGAGTCTTCATCATCTCCTTCATTTCATCATTAGAACCTTGTTGCTCTTGAGGTCTTTATTGGAAATGTGTTGGCTTTTGAAAAAAACCAGGTGATTTGTTAAATATTACATGAGGTTGTTGACTTCCACCGGAACTAAAGCCTTGCTGATTATTCCGACCACCATATTGAGGGCGTTGTGGCTGCCCTTGAAATCCTCCAATTGCATTGCAATCTTCTTCTTGAAGTGTGGGGCACATATCAGTAGGATGCCCAAACTTCGAACAAATTCCGCAAGCCTTCACTTGCTGCACATTACCAACCATGAGTTGTTGCATTAAGGTTGCCAAATTTGAAATTTGTTGAGTGTTGGCAGAAATTTGTTGCTCCAAGGAAGATGATGACACTTCATTAACCCTCCTCATATCTTGTCTAGTGCCAAATTGTTGAGTATTGGCTGCCATGTTGGTAATCAAATCTTTTGCTTCTTGAGGAGTCTTGTTCATCAAAGCACCACCACTAGCTGCATCAATCATACTCCTATCCATTGAAGTGAGTCCCTCATAAAAATATTGAATAAGCAGTTGCTCACTAATTTGATGATTAGGACAACTAGCACAGAGACGTTTAAATCTCTCCCAATATTCATGTAACGTTTCCCCATTCATCTGTCTAATACCACAGATTTCCTTCCTTATGTTGGCAGCCTTGGATGCAGGGAAATATCTTTCAAGGAAGCTTCTTTTCAGTTCAACCCAGGAACCAATTGAGCCTGGAGGTAAGTAGTAGAGCCAATCTTTTGCAGCACCATCCAAAGAGAATGGAAATGCTCTCAGCTTCACTTGTTCTTCTGAGATGTTTGAAGGTCTCATGGTAGAGCAAACAACTTGAAATTCCTTAAGGTGCTTGTTTGGGTCTTCTCCTGCAAGACCATTAAACTTTGGAAGCAAATGGATCATCCCAGACTTCAACTCAAATCCACCTTCAATAGCTGGAAATTCTATGCACAAAGGTTGTTGATCAAGATTAGGAGCAGCAAGCTCCCTCAAGGTTTGATTTCCAGCCATCATCTCTTCTTCTTCTGAAAATTCAGATGTTGAACTTGAAAGGGCAGTGTTGATGGCTTGTTCAATTTGGGATGGTGAAAAGCCTAAAGATGATGAGGATGGAGAATGTAGTGATGGTGGTGGTATTGGTGCAAAAATGTGTCTTCTAGCTTCAAAGAAATTGTTGAGTCTTCTGTTTCTCTCAATATAAAAATTGTTCTCCGACATGCACCTAAAGAACACCAAGAAAGCAAAACTCCAAAAAAATGATTAGACAAATACAAATTTAAGAACAATCAAAACAAAACTTAATGAAACAAAGAAAAACACAAAAACAAACAAGACTAAACCAAAACTTAAAAATACTAAAGAACACCAACAAAATAGAACAGAACCTAAATGAACAAAATAATCCAATTAATGTCAATTCCCCGGCAACGGCGCCAAAATTTGATATGTCGTTAAACTACCAAATTAAAAACCTTTGCTTGGTTTAGGAAAAACTAGTTTAGTAATGAGCAAAGGGTCGATCCACTAGGAATTGAATTAATTTAATTATTTAGCTTATTTTAGATTCTGATTCTAATAAACTGTAAAAAGACAAAGTAACACAAAATGGGGGGGGTTGGTTGTTTCTATAATTCAAACAAAAATTATATAAAAAAATTACACGAAAATAAAAAAAATAAACAAGAGCAAATGATGTTGTTTTGTTGAAATCAATTAAAACTAGTTATGGGATCCTTTTTCCCCACCAAATTACATCATGCAATTAGTTCTCAATTTCAGCCTCCAATTCTCCTTTTATAGTTACCAATCTTAGGCAATGAAACATTCTATTACCTACCTTCTTTTAAATAGATTAAGGAACATCCATTAACCTATTCTAATCACTAATTGACATAGGGAACATCCACTAAGTTCAATTAACAATTGCAACAAGAAGGACAGATTGATCTAAGTGTTGGTCTCTAACATAGGACTAAGTGACTTAGGTTATATTCTCCCTTGCATACAATCAAAACTTGACCATTAAGTTTGCACACAAGTTACTACATATGGATAAAGGATAATGAACATCATAATCCTAAATCTAGCAATCAAGTATAACATGAAATATAAGGGTGGCCATTCCAAACATGTCACATTACTACCATAATCATGAAGTGAGTAGGAGAATATAATCAACTCTTCAGGAAAATAGAGGTTTGAAAATCAATTAATTACATGATAATTTAGGGTTCAAAGTTCACCCATAACCATGAAAATAACTTAGCCTAACATTCTAAAGAAAACCATATCACAAATTGAAGAATACATGACATGAGTTAAGAAAGAAAGAAAACATGTGCAGACTAAAGGGTGAAAGCAAAGTTGCCCAAACTCTAATCTTCAGCACCTATCTCTTCTTCTTGTCCTCAATTAAATCCCTAAAGAGCAGCAAAAAGTGATGTCCACAGCTACAAGCTTGGTGAAAATGTCACTTCTCCAACTCCAATATTGTAACTATGGTTTCTAAGGATGAGTGGCTGAAACCTCCTTCTCTCTCCACGAAAATTTCTCTGTCTAGCCAGAGCCAAAAAGCTCATCTGTCTCTCCTCTTTCTGGCTGCTGGTCTCTTGTCAAAATGTAATCTCAGCCATCCAAATTGTAACTGCTCCAATTGTAACTCCACATTAAACTAGCTTCATAGGTTACATTCTCACAAAGCCTTGGTGAT
The DNA here is from genome assembly GCA_031439585.1 of Pterocarpus macrocarpus. NCBI lineage: Eukaryota > Viridiplantae > Streptophyta > Magnoliopsida > Fabales > Fabaceae > Pterocarpus > Pterocarpus macrocarpus. Next base: position 50,233,733 of record CM062517.1, read on the forward strand.
TATCAGAAATAATTCTGATACTTAAGTTTCTAACAGCCTATAATCATCCCATTTGGGCTTATATCAAGGGAGAACTGAATTGAGCAAAACTGCATTGAATGCAGTGACGGGTCAGCGCCAGGCCCAACTTTGGCAGCTTCAATCTCTCTGGTCCGTTGGACTTTTTGAGTGATCTTGGTGTCAAATTAAAGCTCTGGATGTCTACTTTCATTTCCAAGTGGAATCATGTCATTTTGACTTCGGACCAAAAAGTTATGCCCTTGGAAAGACATACTGCTCATGCTGTCCAATAGTCAATTCTTAGCATTTTCTTGAATTAGCTCCAAATTGAGTCATTTTACTCTTGTTCAGCTCAAAAATCATCCTTAAGCTTTATTTTGCTACAAAACACAAATAGTAAATAACAGCATTATATTTACAAGATTAAAGCTATGAGCAAGCATAGAAAAGAATATGAAATAAGTGAATAAAATGCACTTATCAGTTCCTAATTCTCCTTTAAGATCCTTGAGCCATTGATTCGAAGCAAGACTTAATACTTGAGGAATTGGTTTATCTTTCTTCTTTATGTTCTTTTTGCCATTGAGTGGAATCAGTCTCAATTCAAAAGGAATTGGTTTGTAATTCTCCTTGAAGTTCCTTTTGCCATTGATTGGAAGCAAGACTTAATCCTTAAGGAATTGGTATATCTTTTTTCTTTATGTTCTTTTTCCCCTAGAATGGAATCAAGTTTCAATTCAAAAGGAATTGGTTCCTAATTCTCCTTTAAGATCCTTGAGCCATTGATTGGAAGCAAGACTTAATACTTAAGGAATTGGTTTATCTTTCTTCTTTAAGTTCATTTCGCCATTGAATTGAATCAAGTACCAACCCAAAAGGAATTGCTTTCTAATTCACCTTGAAGTTCCTTATGACATTGATTGGAAGCAAGACTTAAACCTTAAGGAATTTGTTTATCTTTCTTCTTTTTTTTTGCCCTGGAATGGAATCAAGTTTCAATTCCAAAGGAATTGGTTGCTAATTCTCCTTGAAGATCCTTTTGCCGTTGATTGCATGCAAGACTTAATCCTTAAGGAATTGGTTTCTCTTCCTTCTTTAAGTTCTTTTTGCCATTGGATAGAATCAAGTCACAATTCAAGAGGAATTGGTTTTTAATCGTCCTTGAAGTTCCTTTTGCCATTATTTGGAAGCAAGACTTAATGCTTAAGGAATTGGTTTATCTTTCTTCTTTATGTTCTTTTTGCCCTGGAATGGAATCAAGTTTCAATTCAAAAGGAATTGGTTCCTAATTCTCCTTTAAGATCCTTGAGCCATTGATTGCAACCAAGACTTAATACTTAAGGAATTGGTTTATCTTTCTTCTTTAAGTTCATTTCGCCATTGAATTGAATCAAGTACCAACCCAAAAGGAATTGCTTTCTAATTCACCTTGAAGTTCCTTATGACATTGATTGGAAGCAAGACTTAAATCTTAAGGAATTTGTTTGTCTTTCTTCTTTATGTTCTTTTTGCCCTGGAATGGAATCAAGTTTCAATTCAAAAGGAATTGGTTGCTAATTCTCCTTGAAGATCCTTTTGCCATTGATTGAATGCAAGACTTAATCCTTAAAGAATTGGTTTCTCTTCCTTTTTTAAGTTCTTTTTGCCATTGGATAGAATCAAGTCACAATTCAAGAGAAATTGGTTTTTAATCGTCCTTGAAGTTCCTTTTGCCATTATTTGGAAGCAAGACTTAATGCTTAAGAAATTGGTTTATCTTTCTTCTTTATGTTCTTTTTGCCATTGATTGGAAGCAAGACTTAATCCTTAAGGAATTGGTATATCTTTCTTCTTTATGTTCTTTTTGCCCTGGAATGGAATCAAGTTTCAATTCAAAAGGAATTGGTTCCTAATGCTCCTTGAAGTTCCTTTTGCCATTGATTGGATGCAAGACTTAATCCTTAAGGAATTGGTATATCTTTCTTCTTTATGTTCTTTTTGCCCTAGAGAGGAATCAAGTTTCAATTCAAAAGGAATTGGTTCCTAATTCTCCTTTAAGATCCTTGAGCCATTGATTCGAAGCAAGACTTAATACTTGAGGAATTGGTTTATCTTTCTTCTTTATGTTCTTTTTGCCATTGAGTGGAATCAGTCTCAATTCAAAAGGAATTGGTTTGTAATTCTCCTTGAAGTTCCTTTTGCCATTGATTGGAAGCAAGACTTAATCCTTAAGGAATTGGTATATCTTTTTCCTTTATGTTCTTTTTCCCCTAAAATGGAATCAAGTTTCAATTCAAAAGGAATTGGTTCCTAATTCTCCTTTAAGATCCTTGAGCCATTGATTGGAAGCAAGACTTAATACTTAAGGAATTGGTTTATCTTTCTTCTTTAAGTTCATTTCGCCATTGAATTGAATCAAGTACCAACCCAAAAGGAATTGCTTTCTAATTCACCTTGAAGTTCCTTATGACATTGATTGGAAGCAAGACTTAAATCTTAAGGAATTTGTTTATCTTTCTTCTTTATGTTCTTTTTGCCCTGGAATGGAATCAAGTTTCAATTCAAAAGGAATTGGTTGCTAATTCTCCTTGAAGATCCTTTTGCCGTTGATTGCATGCAAGACATAATCCTTAAGGAATTGGTTTCTTTTCCTTCTTTAAGTTCTTTTTGCCATTGGATAGAATCGAGTCACAATTCAAGAGGAATTGGTTTTTAATCGTCCTTGAAGTTCCTTTTGCCATTATTTGGAAGCAAGACTTAATGCTTAAGGAATTGGTTTATCTTTCTTCTTTATGTTCTTTTTGCCATTGATTGGAAGCAAGACTTAATCCTTAAGGAATTGGTATATCTTTCTTCTTTATGTTCTTTTTGCCTTGGAATGGAATCAAGTTTTAATTCAAAAGGAATTGGTTCCTAATTCTCCTTTAAGATCCTTGAGCCATTGATTGGAACCAAGACTTAATACTTAAGGAATTAGTTTATCTGTCTTCTTTAAGTTCATTTCGCCATCGAATTGAATCAAGTACCAACCCAAAAGGAATTGCTTTCTAATTCACCTTGAAGTTCCTTATGACATTGATTGGAAGCAAGACTTAAACCTTAAGGAATTTGTTTATCTTTCTTCTTTATGTTCTTTTTGCCCTGGAATGGAATCAAGTTTCAATTCAAAAGTAATTGGTTGCTAATTCTCCTTGAAGATCCTTTTGCCATTGATTGCATGCAAGACTTAATCCTTAAGGAATTGGTTTCTCTTCCTTTTTTAAGTTCTTTTTGCCATTGGATAGAATCAAGTCACAATTCAAGAGGAATTGGTTTTTAATCCTCCCTGAAGTTCCTTTTGCCATTATTTGGAAGCAAGACTTAATGCTTAAGGAATTGGTTTATCTTTCTTCTTTATGTTCTTTTTGCCATTGAGTGGAATCAAGTCTCAATTCAAAAGGAATTGGTTTCTAATGCTCCTTGAAGTTCCTTTTGCCATTGATTGGATGCAAGACTTAATCCTTAAGGAATCGGTTTATCTTTCTTCTTTATGTTCTTTTTGCCATTGAGTGGAATCAAGTCTCAATTCAAAAGGAATTGGTTTCTAATGCTCCTTGAACTTCCTATTGCCATTGATTGGATGCAAGACTTAATCCTTAAGGAATTGGTATATCTTTTTTCTTTATGTTCTTTTTCCCCTAGAATGGAATCAAGTTTCAATTCAAAAGGAATTGGTTCCTAATTCTCCTTTAAGATCCTTGAGCCATTGATTGGAACCAAGACTTAATACTTAAGGAATTGGTTTATCTTTCTTCTTTAAGTTCATTTCACCGTTGAGTTGAATGAAGTACCAACCCAAAAGGAATTGCTTTCTTATTCACCTTGTAGTTCCTTATGACATTGATTAGAAGCAAGACTTAAACCTTAAGGAATTTGTTTATCTTTCTTCTTTATGTTCTTTTTGCCCTGGAATGGAATCAAGTTTCAATTCAAAAGGAATTGGTTGCTAATTCTCCTTGAAGATCCTTTTGCCATTGATTGCATGCAAGACTTAATCCTTAAGGAATTGGTTTCTCTTCCTTCTTTAAGTTCTTTTTGCCATTGGATAGAATCAAGTCACAATTCAAGAGGAATTGGTTTTTAATCATCCTTGAAGTTCCATTTGCCATTATTTGGAAGCAAGACTTAATGCTTAAGGAATTGGTTTATCTTTCTTCTTTATGTTCTTTTTGCCATTGATTGGAAGCAAAACTTAATCCTTAAGGAATTGGTATATCTTTCTTCTTTATGTTCTTTTTGCCCTGGAATGGAATCAAGTTTCAATTCAAAAGGAATTGGTTCCTAATTCTCCTTTAAGATCTGATAAGTGCATTTTATTCACTTATTTCATATTCTTTTCTATGCTTGTTCATAGCTTTAATCTTGTAAATATAATGTTTTTATGTACTATTTGTGTGTTGTAGGAAAATAAAGCTTAAGGATGATTTTTGAGCTGAACAAGAGTAAAATGACTCAATTTGGAGCTAATTCAAGAAAATGCTAAGAATTGACTACTGGACAGCATGAGCAGTATGTCTTTCCAAGGGCATAACTTTTTGGTCCAAAGTCAAAATGACATGATTCCACTTGGAAATGAAAGTAGACATCCAGAGCTTTAATTTGACACCAAGATCACTCAAAAAGTCCAACGGACCAGAGAGATTGAAGCTGCCAAAGTTGGGCCTGGCGCTGACCCGTCACTGCATTCAATGCAGTTTTGCTCAATTCAGTTCTCCCTTGATATAAGCCCAAATGGGATGATTCCAGAGCCAAAAATGAAGCCCAAGATGTTAACTTTCCAATGGTGGTGAATTACTCTCATCCAAGTCCATTTGGTCAATGAAATTTACGTGTGAAGTAGAGCTGCCAGAAAAAACCGAAACTGGCAATTATGATTAATGAATGGTGGGCCAATTGAGTTCAATTCATTTGTGGGTTTTCATTGTCTGATTATAGGCTGTTAGAAACTTAAGTATCAGAATTATTTCTGATAATCACCAAGGCTTTGTGAGAATGTAACCTATGAAGCTAGTTTAATGTGGAGTTACAATTGGAGCGATTACAATTTGGATGGTGAGATTACATTTTGACAAGAGACCAGCAGCCAGAAAGAGGAGAGACAGATGAGCTTTATGGCTCTGGCGAGAGAGAAATTTTCGTGGAGAGAGAAGGAGGTTTCAGCCACTCATCCTTAGAAACCATAGTTACAATATTGGAGTGGGAGAAGTGACATTTTCACCAAGCTTGTAGCTGTGGACATCACTTTTGCTGCTCTTTAGGGATTTAATTGAGGACAAGAAGAAGAGATAGGTGCTGAAGATTAGAGTTTGGGCAACTTTGCTTTCACCCTTTAGTCTGCACATGTTTTCTTTCTTTCTTAACTCATGTCATGTATTCTTCAATTTGTGATATGGTTTTCTTTAGAATGTTAGGCTAAGTTATTTTCATGGTTATGGGTGAACTTTGAACCCTAAATTATCATGTAATTAATTGATTTTCAGACCTCTATTTTCCTGAAGAGTTGATTATATTCTCCTACTCACTTCATGATTATGGTAGTAATGTGACATGTTTGGATTGGCCACCCTTATATTTCATGTTATAGCTGATTGCTAGATTTAGGATTATGATGTTCATTATCCTTTATCCATATGTAGTAACTTGTGTGCAAACTTAATGGTCAAGTTTTGATTGTATGCAAGGGAGAATATAACCTAAGTCACTTAGTCCTATGTTAGAGACCAACACTTAGATCAATCTGTCCTTCTTGTTGCATTTGTTAATTGAACTTAGTGGATGTTCCCTATGTCAATTAGTGATTAGAATAGGTTAATGGATGTTCCTTAATCTATTTAAAAGAAGGTAGGTAATAGAATGTTTCATTGCCTAAGATTGGTAACTATAAAAGGAGAATTGGAGGCTGAAATTGAGAACTAATTGCATGATGTAATTTGGTGGGGAAAAGGGATCCCATAACTAGTTTTAATTGATTTCAACAAAACAACATCATTTGCTCTTGTTTATTTTTTTTTTTATTTTAGTGTAATTTTTTTTTTATATAATTTTTGTTTGATTTATAGAAACAACCAACCCCCCCCCCATTTTATGTTACTTTATCTTTTTAGAGTTTATTAGAATCAGAATCTAAATTTAGCTAAATAATTAAATTAATTCAATTCCTTGTGGATCGACCCTTTGCTCATTACTAAACTAATTTTTCCTAAACCAAGCAAAGGTTTTTAATTTGGTAGTTTAACGACATATCAAGATCCTTGAGCCATTGATTGGAAGCAAGACTTAATACTTAAGGAATTGGTTTATCTTTCTTCTTTAAGTTCTTTTCACCATTGAATTGAATCAAGTACCAACCCAAAAGGAATTGCTTTGTAATTCACCTTGAAGTTCCTTATGACATTGATTGGAAGCAAGACTTAAACCTTAACGAATTTGTTTATCTTTCTTCTTTATGTTCTTTTTGCCCTAGAGGGGAATCAAGTTTCAATTCAAAAGGAATTGGTTCCTAATTCTCCTTTAAGATCCTTGAGCCATTGATTCGAAGCAAGACTTAATACTTGAGGAATTGGTTTATCTTTCTTCTGTATGTTCTTTTTGCCATTGAGTGGAATCAGTCTCAATTCAAAAGGAATTGGTTTGTAATTCTCCTTGAAGTTCCTTTTGCCATTGATTGGAAGCAAGACTTAATCCTTAAGGAATTGGTATATCTTTTTTCTTTATGTTCTTTTTCCCCTAGAATGGAATCAAGTTTCAATTCAAAAGGAATTGGTTCCTAATTCTCCTTTAAGATCCCTGAGCCATTGATTGGAAGCAAGACTTAATACTTAACGAATTGGTTTATCTTTCTTCCTTAAGTTCATTTCGCCATTGAATTGAATCAAGTACTAACCCAAAAGGAATTGCTTTCTAATTCACCTTGAAGTTCCTTATGACATTGATTGGAAGCAAGACTTAAACCTTAAGGAATTTGTTTATCTTTCTTCTTTATGTTCTTTTTGCCCTGGAATGGAATCAAGTTTCAATTCAAAAGGAATTGGTTGCTAATTCTCCTTGAAGATCCTTTTGCCATTGATTGCATGCAAGACTTAATCCTTAAGGAATTGGTTTCTCTTCCTTCTTTAAGTTCTTTTTGCCATTGGATAGAATCAAGTCACAATTCAAGAGGAATTGGTTTTTAATCGTCCTTGAAGTTCCTTTTGCCATTATTTGGAAGCAAGACTTAATGCTTAAGGAATTGGTTTATCTTTCTTCTTTATGTTCTTTTTGCCATTGATTGGAAGCAAGACTTAATCCTTAAGGAATTGGTATATCTTTCTTCTTTATGTTCTTTTTGCCCTGGAATGGAATCAAGTTTCAATTCAAAAGGAATTGGTTCCTAATTCTCCTTTAAGATCCTTGAGCCATTGATTGGAAGCAAGACTTAATACTTAAGGAATTGGTTTATCTTTCTTCTTTAAGTTCATTTCGCCATTGAATTGAATCAAGTACCAACCCAAAAGGAATTGCTTTCTAATTCACCTTGAAGTTCCTTATGACATTGATTGGAAGCAAGACTTAAACCTTAAGGAATTTGTTTATCTTTCTTCTTTATGTTCTTTTTGCCCTGGAATGGAATCAAGTTTCAATTCAAAAGGAATTGGTTGCTAATTCTCCTTGAAGATCCTTTTGCCATTGATTGCATGCAAGACTTAATCCTTAAGGAATTGGTTTCTCTTCCTTTTTTAAGTTCTTTTTGCAATTGGATAGAATCAAGTCACAATTTAAGAGGAATTGGTTTTTAATCGTCCTTGAATTTCCTTTTGCCATTATTTGGAAGCAAGACTTAATGCTTAAGGAATTGGTTTATCTTTCTTCTTTATGTTCTTTTTGCCATTGAGTGGAATCAGTCTCAATTCAAAAGGAATTAGTTTGTAATTCTCCTTGAAGTTCCTTTTGCCATTGATTGGAAGCAAGACTTATTCCTTAAGGAATTGGTATATCTTTTCTCTTTATGTTCTTTTTCCCCTAGAATGGAATCAAGTTTCAATTCAAAAGGAATTGGTTCCTAATTCTCCTTTAAGATCCTTGAGCCATTGATTGGAAGCAAGACTTAATACTTAAGGAATTGGTTTATCTTTCTTCTTTAAGTTCATTTCGCCATTGAATTGAATCAAGTACCAACCCAAAAGGAATTGCTTTCTAATTCACCTTGAAGTTCCTTATGACATTGATTGGAAGCAAGACTTAAACCTTAAGGAATTTGTTTATCTTTCTTCTTTATGTTCTTTTTGCCCTGGAATGGAATCAAGTTTCAATTCAAAAGGAATTGGTTGCTAATTCTCCTTGAAGATCCTTTTGCCATTGATTGCATGCAAGACTTAATCCTTAAGGAATTGGTTTCTCTTCCTTCTTTAAGTTCTTTTTGCCATTGGATAGAATCAAGTCACAATTCAAGAGGAATTGGTTTTTAATCGTCCTTGAAGTTCCTTTTGCCATTATTTGGAAGCAAGACTTAATGCTTAAGGAATTGGTTTATCTTTCTTCTTTATGTTCTTTTTGCCATTGAGTGGAATCAAGTCTCAATTCAAAAGGAATTGGTTTCTAATTTTCCTTGAAGTTCCTTTTGCCATTGATTGGAAGCAAGACTTAATCCTTAAGGAATTGGTATATCTTTTCTCTTTATGTTCTTTTTCCCCTAGAATGGAATCAAGTTTCAATTCAAAAGGAATTGGTTGCTAATTCTCCTTGAAGATCCTTTTGCCATTGACTTCATGCAAGACTTAATCCTTAAGGAATTGGTTTCTCTTCCTTCTTTAAGATCTTTTTGCCATTGAATAGAATCAAGTCACAATTCAAGAGGAATTGGTTTCTAATCGTCCTTGAAGTTCCTTTTGCCATTATTTGGAAGCAAGACTTAATCCTTAAGGAATTGGTTTATCTTTCTTCTTTATGTTCTTTTTGCCATTGAGTGGAATCAAGTCTCAATTCAAAAGGAATTGGTTTCTAATGCTCCTTGAAGTTCCTTTTGCCATTGATTGGATGCAAGACTTAATCCTTAAGGAATTGGTTTATCTTTCTTCTTTATGTTCTTTTTGCCATTGAGTGGAATCAAGTCTCAATTCAAAAGGAATTGGTTTCTAATGCTCCTTGAAGTTCCTTTTGCCATTGATTGGATGCAAGACTTAATCCTTAAGGAATTGGTATATCTTTCTTCTTTATGTTCTTTTTGCCCTAGAGGGGAATCAAGTTTCAATTCAAAAGGAATTGGTTCCTAATTCTCCTTTAAGATCCTTGAGCCATTGATTGGAAGCAAGACTTAATACTTAAGGAATTGGTTTATCTTTCTTCTTTAAGTTCATTTCGCTGTTGAATTGAATCAAGTACCATCCCAAAAGGAATTGCTTTCTAATTCACGTTGAAGTTCCTTATGACATTGATTTGAAGCAAGACTTAAACCTTAAGGAATTTGTTTATCTTTCTTCTTTATGTTCTTTTTACACTGGAATGGAATCAAGTTTCAATTCAAAAGGAATTGGTTGCTAATTCTCCTTGAAGTTCCTTTTGCCATTGATTGCATTCAAGACTTAATCCTTAAGGAATTGGTTTCTCTTCCTTTTTTATGTTCCTTTTGCCATTGGATAGAATCAAGTCACAATTCAAGAGTAATTGGTTTTTAATCGTCCTTGAAGTTCCTTTTGCCATTATTTGGAAGCAAGACTTAATGCTTAAGGAATTGGTTTATCTTTCTTCTTTATGTTCTTTTTGCCATTGATTGGAAGCAAGACTTAATCCTTAAGGAATTGGTATATCTTTCTTCTTTATGTTCTTTTTGCCCTGGAATGGAATCAAGTTTCAATTCAAAAGGAATTGGTTCCTAATTCTCCTTTAAGATCCTTGAGCCATTGATTGCAACCAAGACTTAATACTTAAGGAATTGGTTTATCTTTCTTCTTTAAGTTCATTTCGCCATTGAATTGAATCAAGTACCAACCCAAAAGGAATTGCTTTCTAATTCACCTTGAAGTTCCTTATGACATTGATTGGAAGCAAGACTTAAACCTTAAGGAATTTGTTTATCTTTCTTCTTTATGTTCTTTTTGCCATTGAGTGGAATCAAGTTTCAATTCAAAAGGAATTGGTTGCTAATTCTCCTTGAAGATCCTTTTGCCATTGATTGCATGCAAGACTTAATCCTTAAGGAATTGGTTTCTCTTCCTTCTTTAAGTTCTTTTTGCCATTGGATAGAATCAAGTCACAATTCAAGAGGAATTGGTTTTTAATCGTCCTTGAAGTTCCTTTTGCCATTATTTGGAAGCAAGACTTAATGCTTAAGGAATTGGTTTATCTTTCTTCTTTATGTTCTTTTTGCCATTGATTGGAAGCAAGACTTAATCCTTAAGGAATTGGTATATCTTTCTTCTTTATGTTCTTTTTGCCCTGGAATGGAATCAAGTTTCAATTCAAAAGGAATTGGTTCCTAATTCTCCTTTAAGATCCTTGAGCCATTGATTGGAAGCAAGACTTAATACTTAAGGAATTGGTTTATCTTTCTTCTTTAAGTTCATTTCGCCGTTGAATTGAATCAAGTACCAACCCAAAAGGAATTGCTTTCTAATTCACCTTGAAGTTCCTTATGACATTGATTGGAAGCAAGACTTAAACCTTAAGGAATTTGTTTATCTTTCTTCTTTATGTTCTTTTTGCCCTGGAATGGAATCAAGTTTCAATTCAAAAGGAATTGGTTGCTAATTCTCCTTGAAGATCCTTTTGCCATTGATTGCATGCAAGACTTAATCCTTAAGGAATTGGTTTCTCTTCCTTCTTTAAGTTCTTTTTGCCATTGAATAGAATCAAGTCACAATTCAAGAGGAATTGGTTTTTAATCGTCCTTGAAGTTCCTTTTGCCATTATTTGGAAGCAAGACTTAATGCTTAAGGAATTGGTTTATCTTTCTTCTTTATGTTCTTTTTGCCATTGAGTGGAATCAAGTCTCAATTCAAAAGGAATTGGTTTCTAATGCTCCTTGAAGTTCCTTTTGCCATTGATTGGATGCAAGACTTAATCCTTAAGGAATCGGTTTATCTTTCTTCTTTATGTTCTTTTTGCCATTGAGTGGAATCAAGTCTCAATTCAAAAGGAATTGGTTTCTAATGCTCCTTCAAGTTCCTTTTGCCATTGATTGGATGCAAGACTTAATCCTTAAGGAATTGGTTTATCTTTCTTCTTTAAGTTCTTTTTGCCATTGAATAGAATCAAGTCACAATCCAAAAGGAAGTGGTTTCTTATTCTCCTTGAAGTTCCTTTTGCCATTATTTGGAAGCAAGACTTAATCCTTAAGGAATTGGTTTATCTTTCTTCTTTATGTTCTTTTTGCCATTGAGTGGAATCAAGTCTCAATTCAAAGGAATTGGTTTGTAATTCTCCTTGAAGTTCCTTTTGCCATTGATTGGAAACAAGACTTAATCCTTAAGGAATTGGTATATCTTTTTTCTTTATGTTCTTTTTCCCATAGAATGGAATCAAGTTTCAATTCAAAAGGAATTGGTTGCTAATTCTCCTTTAAGATCCTTAAGCCATTGATTGCAACCCAGACTTAATACTTAAGGAATTGGTTTATCTTTCTTCTTTAAGTTCATTTTGCCGTTGAATTGAATCAAGTACCAACACCAAAGGAATTGCTTTCTTATTCACCTTGAAGTTCCTTTTGCCATTGATTGGAAGCAAGACTTAAACCTTAAGGAATTTGTTTATCTTTCTTCTTTATGTTCTTTTTGCCCAGGAATGGAATCAAGCTTCAATTCAAAAGGAATTGGTCGCTAATTCTCCTTGAAGATCCTTTTGCCATTGATTGCATGCAAGACTTAATCCTTAAGGAATTGGTTTCTCTTCCTTCTTTAAGTTCTTTTTGCCATTGAATAGAATCAAGTCACAATTCAAGAGCAATTGGTTTCTAATCGTCCTTGAAGTTCCTTTTGCCATTATTTGGAAGCAAGACTTAATCCTTAAGGAATTGGTTTATCTTTCTTCTTTATGTTCTTTTTGCCATTGAGTGGAATCAAGTCTCAATTCAAAAGGAATTGGTTTCTAATGCTCCTTGAAGTTCCTTTTGCCATTGATTGGATGCAAGACTTAATCCTTAAGGAATCGGTTTATCTTTCTTCTTTATGTTCTTTTTGCCATTGAGTGGAATCAAGTCTCAATTCAAAAGGAATTGGTTTCTATTGCTCCTTGAAGTTCCTTTTGCCATTGATTGGATGCAAGACTTAATCCTTAAGGAATCGGTTTATCTTTCTTCTTTATGTTCTTTTTGCCATTGAGTGGAATCAAGTCTCAATTCAAAAGGAATTGGTTTCTAATGCTCCTTGAAGTTCCTTTTGCCATTGATTGGATGCAAGACTTAATCCTTAAGGAATTGGTTTATCTTTCTTCTTTAAGTTCTTTTTGCCATTGAATAGAATCAAGTCACAATCCAAAAGGAAGTGGTTTCTTATTCTCCTTGAAGTTCCTTTTGCCATTATTTGGAAGCAAGACTTAATCCTTAAGGAATTGGTATATCTTTCTTCTTTATGTTCTTTTTGCCGTGGAATGGAATCAAGTTTCAATTCAAAAGGAATTGGTTCCTAATTCTCCTTTAAGATCCTTGAGCCATTGATTGGAAGCAAGACTTAATACTTAAGGAATTGGTTTATCTTTCTTCTTTATGTTCTTTTTGCCATTGAGTGGAATCAGGTCTCAATTCAAAAGGAATTGGTTTGTAATTCTCCTTGAAGTTCCTTTTGCCATTGATTGGAAGCAAGACTTAATCCTTAAGGAATTGGTATATCTTTTTTCTTTATGTTCTTTTTCCCCTAGAATGGAATCAAGTTTCAATTCAAAAGGAATTGGTTCCTAATTCTCCTTTAAGATCCTTGAGCCATTGATTGGAAGCAAGACTTAATACTTAAGGAATTGGTTTATCTTTCTTCTTTAAGTTCATTTCGCCATTGAATTGAATCAAGTACCAACCCAAAAGGAATTGCTTTCTTATTCACCTTGAAGTTCCTTATGACATTGATTGGAAGCAAGACTTAAACCTTAAGGAATTTGTTTATCTTTCTTCTTTATGTTCTTTTTGCCCTGGAATGGAATCAAGTTTCAATTCAAAAGGAATTGGTTGCTAATTCTCCTTGAAGATCCTTTTGCCATTGATTGCATGCAAGACTTAATCCTTAAGGAATTGGTTTCTCTTCCTTCTTTAAGTTCTTTTTGCCATTGAATAGAATCAAGTCACAATTCAAGAGGAATTGGTTTCTAATCGTCCTTGAAGTTCCTTTTGCCATTATTTGGAAGCAAGACTTAATCCTTAAGGAATTGGTTTATCTTTCTTCTTTATGTTCTTTTTGCCATTGAGTGGAATCAAGTCTCAATTCAAAAGGAATTGGTTTCTAATGCTCCTTGAAGTTCCTTTTGCCATTGATTGGATGCAAGACTTAATCCTTAAGGAATTGGTTTATCTTTCTTCTTTATGTTCTTTTTGCCATTGAGTGGAATCAAGTCTCAATTCAAAAGGAATTGGTTTCTAATGCTCCTTCAAGTTCCTTTTGCCATTGATTGGATGCAAGACTTAATCCTTAAGGAATTGGTTTATCTTTCTTCTTTATGTTCTTTTTGCCATTGAGTGGAATCAAGTCTCAATTCAAAAGGAATTGGTTTCTAATGCTCCTTCAAGTTCCTTTTGCCATTGATTGGATGCAAGACTTAATCCTTAAGGAATTGGTTTATCTTTCTTCTTTAAGTTCTTTTTGCCATTGAATGGAATCAAGTCTCAATTCAAAAGGAATTGGTTTCTAATGCTCCTTGAAGTTCCTTTTGCCATTGATTGGATGCAAGACTTAATCCTTAAGGAATTGGTTTATCTTTCTTCTTTATGTTCTTTTTGCCATTGAGTGGAATCAAGTCTCAATTCAAAAGGAATTGGTTTCTAATGCTCCTTGAACTTCCTTTTGCCATTGATTGGATGCAAGACTTAATCCTTAAGGAATTGGTTTATCTTTCTTCTTTATGTTCTTTTTGCCATTGAGTGGAATCAAGTCTCAATTCAAAAGGAATTGGTTTCTAATGCTCCTTCAAGTTCCTTTTGCCATTGATTGGATGCAAGACTTAATCCTTAAGGAATTGGTTTATCTTTCTTCTTTATGTTCTTTTTGCCATTGAGTGGAATCAAGTCTCAATTCAAAAGGAATTGGTTTCTAATGCTCCTTCAAGTTCCTTTTGCCATTGATTGGATACAAGACTTAATCCTTAAGGAATTGGTTTATCTTTCTTCTTTATGTTCTTTTTGCCATTGAATAGAATCAAGTCACAATCCAAAAGGAAGTGGTTTCTTATTCTCCTTGAAGTTCCTTTTGCCATTGATTGGATGCAAGACTTAATCCTTAAGGAATTGGTTTATCTTTCTTCTTTAAGTTCTTTTTGCCATTGAATAGAATCAAGTCACAATCCAAAAGGAAGTGGTTTCTTATTCTCCTTGAAGTTCCTTTTGCCATTATTTGGAAGCAAGACTTAATCCTTAAGGAATTGGTATATCTTTCTTCTATATGTTCTTTTTGCCGTGGAATGGAATCAAGTTTCAATTCGAAAGGAATTGGTTCCTAATTCTCCTTTAAGATCCTTGAGCCATTGATTGGAAGCAAGACTTAATACTTAAGGAATTGGTTTATCTTTCTTCTTTATGTTCTTTTTGCCATTGAGTGGAATCAGGTCTCAATTCAAAAGGAATTGGTTTGTAATTCTCCTTGAAGTTCCTTTTGCCATTGATTGGAAGCAAGACTTAATCCTTAAGGAATTGGTATATCTTTTTTCTTTATGTTCTTTTTCCCCTAGAATGGAATCAAGTTTCAATTCAAAAGGAATTGGTTCCTAATTCTCCTTTAAGATCCTTGAGCCATTGATTGGAACCAAGACTTAATACTTAAGGAATTGGTTTATCTTTCTTCTTTAAGTTCATTTCGCCGTTGAATTGAATCAAGTACCAACCCAAAAGGAATTGCTTTCTTATTCACCTTGAAGTTCCTTATGACATTGATTGGAAGCAAGACTTAAACCTTAAGGAATTTGTTTATCTTTCTTCTTTATGTTTTTTTGCCCTGGAATGGAATCAAGTTTCAATTCAAAAGGAATTGGTTGCTAATTCTCCTTGAAGATCCTTTTGCCATTGATTGCATGCAAGACTTAATCCTTAAGGAATTGGTTTCTCTTCCTTCTTTAAGTTCTTTTTGCCATTGAATAGAATCAAGTCACAATTCAAGAGGAATTGGTTTCTAATCGTCCTTGAAGTTCCTTTTGCCATTATTTGGAAGCAAGACTTAATCCTTAAGGAATTGGTTTATCTTTCTTCTTTATGTTCATTTTGCCATTGAGTGGAATCAAGTCTCAATTCAAAAGGAATTGGTTTCTAATGCTCCTTCAAGTTCCTTTTGCCATTGATTGGATGCAAGACTTAATCCTTAAGGAATCGGTTTATCTTTCTTCTTTATGTTCTTTTTGCCATTGAGTGGAATCAAGTCTCAATTCAAAAGGAATTGGTTTCTAATGCTCCTTCAGCTTCCTTTTGCCATTGATTGGATGCAAGACTTAATCGTTAAGGAATCGGTTTATCTTTCTTCTTTATGTTCTTTTTGCCATTGAGTGGAATCAAGTCTCAATTCAAAAGGAATTGGTTTCTAATGCTCCTTCAAGTTCCTTTTGCCATTGATTGGATGCAAGACTTAATCCTTAAGGAATTGGTTTATCTTTCTTCTTTATGTTCTTTTTGCCATTGAATGGAATCAAGTCTCAATTCAAAAGGAATTGGTTTCTAATTCTCCTTGAAGTTCCTTTTGCCATTGATTGGATGCAAGACTTAATCCTTAAGGAATTGGTTTATCTTTCTTCTTTTTGTTCTTTTTGCCATTGAGTGGAATCAAGTCTCAATTCAAAAGGAATTGGTTTCTAATGCTCCTTGAAGTTCCTTTTGCCATTGATTGGATGCAAGACTTAATCCTTAAGGAATTGGTTTATCTTTCTTCTTTATGTTCTTTTTGCCATTGAGTGGAATCAAGTCTCAATTCAAAAGGAATTGGTTTCTAATGCTCCTTCAAGTTCCTTTTGCCATTGATTGGATGCAAGACTTAATCCTTAAGGAATAAGTTTATCTTTCTTCTTTATGTTCTTTTTGCCATTGAGTGGAATCAAGTCTCAATTCAAAAGGAATTGGTTTCTAATGCTCCTTGAAGTTCCTTTTGCCATTGATTGGATGCAAGACTTAATCCTTAAGGAATTGGTTTATCTTTCTTCTTTAAGTTCTTTTTGCCATTGAATAGAATCAAGACACAATCCAAAAGGAAGTGGTTTCTTATTCTCCTTGAAGTTCCTTTTGCCATTATTTGGAAGCAAGACTTAATCCTTAAGGAATTGGTTTATCTTTCTTCTTTATGTTCTTTTTGCCATTGAGTGGAATCAAGTCTCAATTCAAAAGGAATTGCTTTCTAATTCACCTTGAAGTTCCTTATGACATTGATTGGAAGCAAGACTTAAACCTTAAGGAATTTGTTTATCTTTCTTCTTTATGTTCTTTTTGCCCTGGAATGGAATCAAGTTTCAATTCAAAAGGAATTGGTTGCTAATTCTCCTTGAAGATCCTTTTGCCATTGATTGCATGCAAGACTTAATCCTTAAGGAATTGGTTTCTCTTCCTTCTTTAAGTTCTTTTTGCCATTGAATAGAATCAAGTCACAATTCAGGAGCAATTGGTTTCTTATTCTCCTTGAAGTTCCTTTTGCCATTATTTGGAAGCAAGACTTAATCCTTAAGGAATTGGTTTATCTTTCTTCTTTATGTTCTTTTTGCCATTGAGTGGAATCAAGTCTCAATTCAAAAGGAATTGGTTTCTAATGCTCCTTCAACTTCCTTTTGCCATTGATTGGATGGAAGACTTAATCGTTAAGGAATCGGTTTATCTTTCTTCTTTATGTTGTTCTTGCCATTGAGTGGAAACAAGTCTCAATTCAAAAGGAATTGGTTTCTAATGCTCCTTGAAGTTCCTTTTGCCATTGATTGGATGCAAGACTTAATCCTTAAGGAATTGGTTTATCTTTCTTCTTTATGTTCTTTTTGCCATTGAGTGGAATCAAGTCTCAATTCAAAAGGAATTGGTTTCTAATGCTCCTTCAAGTTCCTTTTGCCATTGATTGGATGCAAGACTTAATCCTTAAGGAATTGGTTTATCTTTCTTCTTTAAGTTCTTTTGGGCATTGAATGGAATCAAGTCTCAATTCAAAAGGAATTGGTTTCTAATTCTCCTTGAAGTTCCTTTTGCCATTGATTGGATGCAAGACTTAATCCTTAAGGAATTGGTTTATCTTTCTTCTTTATGTTCTTTTTGCCATTGAGTGGAATCAAGTCTCAATTCAAAAGGAATTGGTTTCTAATTCTCCTTGAACTTCCTTTTGCCATTGATTGGATGCAAGACTTCATCCTTAAGGAATTGGTTTATATTTCTTCTTTATGTTCTTTTTGCCATTGACTGGAATCAAGTCTCAATTCAAAAGGAATTGGTTTCTAATGCTCCTTCAAGTTGCTTTTGCATTGATTCGATGCAAGACTTAATCCTTAAGGAATAAGTTTATCTTTCTTCTTTATGTTCTTTTTGCCATTGAGTGGAATCAAGTCTTAATTCAAAAGGAATTGGTTTCTAATGCTCCTTCAAGTTCCTTTTGCCATTAATTGGATGCAAGACTTAATCCTTAAGGAATTGGTTTATCTTTCTTCTTTATGTTCTTTTTGCCATTGAATAGAATCAAGACACAATCCAAAAGGAAGTGGTTTCTTATTCTCCTTGAAGTTCCATTTGCCATTATTTGGAAGCAAAACTTAATCCTTAAGGAATTGGTTTATCTTTATTCTTTATGTTCTTTTTGCCATTGAGTGGAATCAGGTCTCAATTCAAAAGGAATTGGTTTGTAATTCACCTTGAAGTTCCTTATGACATTGATTGGAAGCAAGACTTAAACCTTAAGGAATTTGTTTATCCTTCTTCTTTATGTTCTTTTTGCCCTGGAATAGAATCAAGTTTCAATTCAAAAGGAATTGGTTGCTAATTCTCCTTGAAGATCCTTTTGCCATTGATTGCAAGCAAGACTTAATCCTTAAGGAATTGGTTTCTCTTCCTTCTTTAATTTCTTTTTGCCAATGAATAGAATCAAGTCACAATTCAGGAGCAATTGGTTTCTAATCGTCCTTGAAGTTCCATTTGCCATTATTTGGAAGCAAGACTTAATCCTTAAGGAATTGGTTTATCTTTCTTCTTTATGTTCTTTTTGCCATTGAGTGGAATCAAGTCTCAATTCAAAAGGAATTGGTTTCTAATGCTCCTTCAACTTCCTTTTGCCATTGATTGGATGCAAGACTTAATCGTTAAGGAATCGGTTTATCTTTCTTCTTTATGTTCTTTTTGCCATTGAGTGGAATCAAGTCTCAATTCAAAAGGAATTGGTTTCTAATGCTCCTTCAAGTTCCTTTTGCCATTGATTGGATGCAAGACTTAATCCTTAAGGAATTGGCTTATATTTCTTCTTTACGTTCTTTTTGCCATTGAGTGGAATCAAGTCTCAATTCAAAAGGAATTGGTTTCTAATGCTCCTTGAAGTTCCTTTTGCCATTGATTGGATGCAAGACTTAATCCTTAAGGAATTGGTTTATCTTTTGATAAGTGCATTTTATTCACTTATTTCATATTCTTTTCTATGCTTGTTCATAGCTTTAATCTTGTAAATATAATGCTTTTATTTACTATTTGTGTTTTGTAGGAAAATAAAGCTTAAGGATGATTTTGAGCTGAACAAGAGTAAAATGACTCAATTTGGAGCTAATTCAAGAAAATGCTAAGAATTGACTACTGGACAGCATGAGCAGTATGTCTTTCCAAGGGCATAACTTTTTGGTCCAAAGTCAAAATGACATGATTCCACTTGGAAATGAAAGTAGACATCCAGAGCTTTAATTTGACACCAAGATCACTCAAAAAGTCCAACGGACCAGAGAGATTGAAGCTGCCAAAGTTGGGCCTGGCGCTGACCCGTCACTGCATTCAATGCAGTTTTGCTCAATTCAGTTCTCCCTTGATATAAGCCCAAATGGGATGATTCCAGAGCCAAAAATGAAGCCCAAGATGTTAACTTTCCAATGGTGGTCGAATTACTCTCATCCAAGTCCATTTGGTCAATGAAATTTACGTGTGAAGTAGAGCTGCCAGAGAAAACCGAAACTGTCAATTTTGATTAATGAATGGTGGGCCAATTGAGTTCAATTCATTTGTGGGTTTTCATTGTCTGATTATAAGCTGTTAGAAACTTAATTATCAGAATTATTTCTGATAATCACCAATGCTTTGTGAGAATGTAACCTATGAAGCTAGTTTAATGTGGAGTTACAATTGGAGCAGTTACAATTTGGATGGCTCAGATTGCATTTTGACAAGAGACCAGCAGCCACAAGGGAGATGAGCTTTTTGGCTCTGGCTAGAGAGAGAAATTTTCGTGGAGAGAGAAGGAGGTTTCAGCCACTCATCCTTAGAAACCATAGTTACAATATTGGAGTTGGAGAAGTGACATTTTTCACCAAGCTTGTAGCTGTGGACATCACTTTTTGCTGCTCTTTAGGGATTTAATTGAGGACAAGAAGAAGAGATAGGTGCTGAAGATTAGAGTTTGGGCAACTTTGCTTTCACCCTTTAGTCTGCACATGTTTTCTTTCTTTCTTAACTCATGTCATGTATTCTTCAATTTGTGATATGGTTTTCTTTAGAATGTTAGGCTAAGTTATTTTCATGGTTATGGGTGAACTTTGAACCCTAAATTATCATGTAATTAATTGATTTTCAGACCTCTATTTTCCTGAAGAGTTGATTATATTCTCCTACTCACTTCATGATTATGGTAGTAATGTGACATGTTTGGATTGGCCACCCTTATATTTCATATTATGGCTGATTGCTAGATTTAGGATTATGATGTTCATTATCCTTTATCCATATGTAGTAACTTGTGTGCAAACTTAATGGTCAAGTTTTGATTGTATGCAAGGGAGAATATAACCTAAGTCACTTAGTCCTATGTTAGAGACCAAAACTTAGATCAATCTGTCCTTCTTGTTGCAATTGTTAATTGAACTTAGTGGATGTTCCCTATGTCAATTAGTGATTAGAATAGGTTAATGGATGTTCCTTAATCTATTTAAAAGAAGGTAGGTAATAGAATGTTTCATTGCCTAAGATTGGTAACTATAAAAGGAGAATTGGAGGCTGAAATTGAGAACTAATTGCATGATATAATTTAGTGGGGAAAAGGGATCCCATAACCAGTTTTAATTGATTTCAACAGAACAACATCATTTGCTCTTGTTTATCTTTTTTTTTATTTTCGTGTAATTTTTTTATATAATTTTTGTTTGATTTATAGAAACAACCAAACCCCCCCCCCATTTTATGTTACTTTATCTTTTTAGAGTTTATTAGAATCAGAATCTAAATTTAGCTAAATAATTAAATTAATTCAATTCCTTGTGGATTGACCCTTTGCTCATTACTAAACTAATTTTTCCTAAACCAAGCAAAGGTTTTTAATTTGGTAGTTTAACGACATATCATCTTTCTTCTTTTTGTTCTTTTTGCCATTGAGTGGAATCAAGTCTCAATTCAAAAGGAATTGGTTTCTAATGCTCCTTGAACTTCCTTTTGCCATTGATTGGATGCAAGACTTAATCCTTAAGGAATCGGTTTATATTTCTTCTTTCTGTTCTTTTTGCCATTGAGTGGAATCAAGTCTCAATTCAAAAGGAATTGGTTTCTAATGCTCCTTCAAGTTGCTTTTGCATTGATTCGATGCAAGATTTAATCCTTAAGGAATTGGTTTATCTTTCTTCTTTAAGTTCTTTTTGCCATTGAATAGAATCAAGTCACAATCCAAAAGGAAGTGGTTTCTTATTCTCCTTGAAGTTCCTTTTGTCATTGATTGGAAGCAAGACTTAATCCTTAAGGAATTGGTTTATCTTTCTTCTTTCAGTTCTTTTTGCCATTGAGTGGAATCAAGTCTCAATTCAAAAAGAATTGGTTTCTAATGCTCCTTCAAGTTCCTTTTGCCATTGATTGGATGCAAGACTTAATCCTTAAGGAATTGGTATATCTTTCTTCTTTATGTTCTTTTTGCCCTAGAGGGGAATCAAGTTTCAATTCAAAAGGAATTGGTTCCTAATTCTCCTTTAAGATCCTTGAGCCATTGATTGGAACCAAGACTTAATACTTAAGGAATTGGTTTATTTTTCTTCTTTAAGTTCATTTCGCCGTTGAATTGAGTCAAGTACCAACCCAAAAGGAATTGCTTTCTAATTCACCTTGAAGTTCCTTACGACATTGATTGGAAGCAAGACTTAATCCTTAAGGAATTGGTTTATCTTTCTTCTTTATGTTCTTTTTGCCATTGAGTTGAATCAGGTCTCAATTCAAAAGGAATTGGTTTTTAATTCTCCTTGAAGTTCCTTTTGCATTGATTGGAAGCAAGACTTAATCCTTAAGGAATTGGTTTCTCTTCCTTCTTTAAGATCTTTTTGCCATTGAATAGAATCAAGTCACAATTCAAGAGGAATTGGTTTCTATTCGTCCTTGAAGTTCCTTTTGCCATTATTTGGAAGCAAGACTTAATCCTTAAGGAATTGGTTTATCTTTCTTCTTTATGTCCATTTTGCCATTGAGTGGAATCAAGTCCCAATTCAAAAGGAATTGGTTTCTAATGCTCCTTGAAGTTCCTTTTACCATTGATTGGATGCAAGACTTAATCCTTAAGGAATCGGTTTATATTTCTTCTTTATGTTCTTTTTGCCATTGAGTGGAATCAAGTCTCAATTCAAAAGGAATTGGTGTCTAACGCTCCTTCAAGTTCCTTTTGCCATTGATTGGATACAAGACTTAATCCTTAACGAATCGGTTTATCTTTCTTCTTTATGTTCTTTTTGCCATTGAGTGGAATCAAGTCTCAATTCAAAAGGAATTGGTTTCTAACGCTCCTTCAAGTTCCTTTTGCCAATGATTGGATGCAAGATTTAATCCTTAACGAATTGGTTTATCTTTCTTCTTTAAGTTCATTCTGGCATTGAATAGAATCAAGTCACAATCCAAAAGGAAGTTGTTTCTTATTCTCCTTGAAGTTCCTTTTGCCATTATTTGGAAGCAAGACTTAATCCTTAAGGAATTGGTTTATCTTTCTTCTTTATGTTCTTTTTGCCATTGATTGGAAGCAAGACTTAATCCTTAAGGAATTGGTATATCTTTCTTCTTTATGTTCTTTTTACCGTGGAATGGAATCAAGTTTCAATTCAAAAGGAATTGGTTCATAATTCTCCTTTCAGATCCTTGAGCCATTGATTGGAAGTAGGACTTAATACTTAAGGAATTGGTTTATCTTTCTTCTTTATGTTCTTTTTGCCATTGAGTGGAATCAGGTCTCAATTCAAAAGGAATTGGTTTGTAATTCTCCTTGAAGTTCCTTTTGCCGTTGATTGGAAGCAAGACTTAATCCTTAAGGAATTGGTATATCTTTTTTCTTTATGTTCTTTTTCCCCTAGAATGGAATCAAGTTTCAAATCAAAAGGAATTGGTTCCTAATTCTCCTTTAAGATCCTTGAGCCATTGATTGCAACCAAGACTTAATACTTAAGGAATTGGTTTATCTTTCTTCTTTAAGTTCATTTTGCCGTTGAATTGAATCAAGTACCAACCCAAAAGGAATTGCTTTCTTATTCACCTTGAAGTTCCTTATGACATTGATTGGAAGCAAGACTTAAAACCTTAAGGAATTTGTTTATCTTTCTTCTTTATGTTCTTTTTGCCCTGGAATGGAATCAAGTTTCAATTCAAAAGGAATTGGTTGCTAATTCTCCTTGAAGATCCTTTTGCCATTGATTGCATGCAAGACTTAATCCTTAAGGAATTGGTTTCTCTTCCTTCTTTAAGTTCATTTTGCCATTGAATAGAATCAAGTCAGAATTCAAGAGCAATTGGTTTCTAATCGTCCTTGAAGTTCCTTTTGCCATTATTTGGAAGCAAGACTTAATCCTTAAGGAATTGGTTTATCTTTCTTCTTTATGTTCTTTTTGCCATTGAGTGGAATCAAGTCTCAATTCAAAAGGAATTGGTTTCTAATGCTCCTTGAAGTTCCTTTTGCCATTGATTGGATGCAAGACTTAATCCTCAAGGAATCGGTTTATCTTTCTTCTTTATGTTCTTTTTGCCATTGAGTGGAATCAAGTCTCAATTCAAAAGGAATTGGTTTCTAATGCTCCTTGAAGTTCCTTTTGCCATTGATTGGATGCAAGACTTAATCCTTAAGGAATTGGTTTATCTTTCTTCTTTAAGTTCTTTTTGCCATTGAATAGAATCAAGTCACAATCCAAAAGGAAGTGGTTTCGTATTCTCCTTGAAGTTCCTTTTGTCATTGATTGGAAGCAAGACTTAATCCTTAAGGAATTGGTTTATCTTTCTTCTTTAAGTTCTTTTTGCCATTGAGTGGAATCAGGTCTCAATTCAAAAGGAATTGGTTTCTAATTCTCCTTGAAGTTCCTTTTGCCGTTGATTGGAAGCAAGACTTAATCCTTAAGGAATTGGTTTATCTTTCTTCTTTATGTTCTTTTTGCCATTGAGTGGAATCAGGTCTCAATTCAAAAGGAATTGGTTTCTAATTCTCCTTGAAGTTCCTTTTGCCATTGATTGGAAGCAAGACTTAATCCTTAAGGAAGTGGTATATCTTTCTTCTTTATGTTCTTTTTGCCGTGGAATGGAATCAAGTTTCAATTCATAAGGAATTGGTTCCTAATGCTCCTTGAAGTTCCTTTTGCCATTGATTGGATGCAAGACTTAATCCTTAAGGAATTGGTATATCTTTCTTCTTTATGTTCTTTTTGCCCTAGAGTGGAATCAAGTTTCAATTCAAAAGGAAATGGTTCCTAATTCTCCTTTAAGATCCTTGATCCATTGATTGGAACCAAGACTTAAT
>CM062517.1:50258282-50318959 GCA_031439585.1 Pterocarpus macrocarpus
GTGGAATCAAGTCTCAATTCAAAAGGAATTGGTTTCTAATGCTCCTTGAACTTCCTTTTGCCATTGATTGGATGCAAGACTTAATCCTTAAGGAATTGGTATATCTTTCTTCTTTATGTTCTTTTTGCCATGGAAAGGAATCAAGTTTCAATTCAAAAGGAATTGGTTCCTAATTCTCCTTTAAGATCCTTGAGCCATTGATTGGAAGCAAGACTTAATACTTAAGGAATTGGTTTATCTTTCTTGTTTATGTTCTTTTTGCCATTGAGTGGAATCAGGTCTCAATTCAAAAGGAATTGGTTTGTAATTCTCCTTGAAGTTCCTTTTGCCATTGATTGGAAGCAAGACTTAATCCTTAAGGAATTGGTATATCTTTTTTCTTTATGTTCTTTTTCCACTAGAATGGAATCAAGTTTCAATTCAAAAGGAATTGGTTCTTAATTCTCCGTTAAGATCCTTCAGCCATTGATTGGAACCAAGACTTAATACTTGAGGAATTGGTTTATCTTTCTTCTTTAAGTTCATTTCGCCGTTGAATTAAATCAAGCACCAACCCAATAGGGACTGCTTTCTAATTCACCTTGAAGTTCCTTATGAGATTGATTGGAAGCAAGACTTAAACCTTAAGGAATTTGTTTATCTTTCTTCTTTATGTTCTTTTTGCCCTTGAATGGAATCAAGTTTCAATTCAAAAGGAATTGGTTGCTAATTCTCCTTGAAGATCCTTTTGCCATTGATTGCTTGCAAGACTTAATCCTTAAGGAATTGGTTTCTCTTCCTTCTTTAAGTTCTTTTTGCCATTGAATAGAATCAAGTCACAATTCAAGAGGAATTGGTTTCTAATCGTCCTTGAAGTTCCTTTTGCCATTATTTGGAAGCAAGACTTAATCCTTAAGGAATTGGTTTATCTTTCTTTTTTATGTTCTTTTTGCCATTGAGTGGAATCAAGTCTCAATTCAAAAGGAATTGGTTTCTAATGCTCCTTGAAGTTCCTTTTGCCATTGATTGGATGCAAGACTTATTCCTTAAGGAATCGGTTTATCTTTCTTCTTTATGTTCATTTTGCCATTGAGTGGAATCAAGTCTCAATTCAAAAGGAATTGGTTTCTAATGCTCCTTGAAGTTCCTTTTGCCATTGATTGGATGCAAGACTTAATCCTTAAGGAATCAGTTTATCTTTCTTCTTTATGTTCTTTTTGCCATTTAGTGGAATCAAGTCTCAATTCAAAAGGAATTGGTTTCTAATGCTCCTTGAACTTCCTTTTGCCATTGATTGGATGCAAGACTTAATCCTTAAGGAATTGGTTTATCTTTCTTCTTTATGTTCTTTTTGCCATTGAATGGAATCAAGTCTCAATTCAAAAGGAATTGGTTTCTAATGCTCCTTGAAGTTCCTTTTGCCATTGATTGGATGCAAGACTTAATCCTTAAGGAATTGGTTTATCTTTCTTCTTTATGTTCTTTTTGCCATTGAGTGGAATCAAGTCTCAATTCAAAAGGAATTGGTTTCTAATGCTCCTTGAAGTTCCTTTTGCCATTGATTGGATGCAAGACTTAATCCTTAAGGAATTGGTTTATCTTTCTTCTTTAAGTTCTTTTTGCCATTGAATAGAATCAAGTCACAATCCAGAAGGAAGTGGTTTCTTATTCTCCTTGATGTTCCTTTTGCCATTGATTGGAAGCAAGACTTAATCCTTAAGGAATTGGTATATCTTTCTTCTTTATGTTCTTTTGCCATTGAGTGGAATCAAGTCACAATCCAAAAGGAAGTGGTTTCTTATTCTCCTTGAAGTTTCTTTTGTCATTGATTGGAAGTAAGACTTAATCCTTAAGGAATTTGTTAATCTTTCTTCTTTATGTTCTTTTTGCCATTGAGTGGAATCAGGTCTCAATTCAAAAGGAATTGATTTGTAATTCTCCTTGAAGTTCCTTTTGCCATTGATTGAAAGCAAGACTTAATCCTTAAGGAATTGGTATATCTTTCTTCTTTATGTTCTTTTTGCCGTCGAATGGAATCAAGTTTCAATTCAAAAGATATTGGTTCCTAATTCTCCTTTAAGATCCTTGAGCCATTGATTGGAAGCAAGACTTAATACTTAAGGAATTGGTTTATCTTTCTTCTTTATGTTCCTTTTGCCATTGAGTGGAATCAAGTACCAACCCAAAAGGAATTGCTTTCTTATTCACCTTGAAGTTCCTTTTGCCATTGATTGGATGCAAGACTTAATCCTTAAGGAATCGGTTTATCTTTCTTCTTTATGTTCTTTTTGCCATTGAGTGGAATCAAGTCTCAATTCAAAAGGAATTGGTTTCTAATTCTCCTTGAAGTTCCTTTTGCCGTTGATTGGAAGCAAGACTTAATCCTTAAGGAATTGGTTTATCTTTCTTCTTTATGTTCTTTTTGCCATTGAATAGAATCAAGTCACAATCCAAAAGGAAGTGGTTTCTTATTCTCCTTGAAGTTCCTTTTGCCATTATTTGGAAGCAAGACTTAATCCTTAAGGAATTGGTTTATCTTTCTTCTTTATGTTCCTTTTGCCATTGAATGGAATCAAGTCTCAATTCAAAAGGAATTGGTTTCTAATGCTCCTTCAAGTTCCTTTTGCCATTGATTGGATGCAAGACTTAATCCTTAAGGAATTGGTTTATCTTTCTTCTTTAAGTTCTTTTTGCCATTGAATAGAATCAAGTCACAATCCAAAAGGAAGTGGTTTCGTATTCTCCTTGAAGTTCCTTTTGTCATTGATTGGAAGCAAGACTTAATCGTTAAGGAATTGGTTTATCTTTCTTCTTTATGTTCTTTTTGCCATTGAGTGGAATCAGGTCTCAATTCAAAAGGAATTGGTTTCTAATTCTCCTTGAAGTTCCTTTTGCCATTGATTGGAAGCAAGACTTAATACTTAAGGAATTGGTTTATTTTTCTTCTTTAAGTTCATTTCGCCGTTGAATTGAATCAAGTGCCAACCCAAAAGGAATTGCTTTCTAATGCACCTTGAAGTTCCTTATGACATTGATTGGAAGCAAGACTTAAACCTTAAGGAATTTGTTTATCTTTCTTCTTTATTTTCTTTTTGCCCTGGAATGGAATCAAGTTTCAATTCAAAAGGAATTGGTTGCTAATTCTCCTTGAAGATCCTTTTGCCATTGATTGCATGCAAGACTTAATCCTTAAGGAATTGGTTTCTCTTCCTTCTTTAAGTTCTTTTTGCCATTGAATAGAATCAAGTCACAATTCAAGAGGAATTGGTTTCTAATCGTCCTTAAAGTTCCTTTTGCCATTATTTGGAAGCAAGACTTAATCTTTAAGGAATTGGTTTATCTTTCTTCTTTATGTTCTTTTTGCCATTGAGTGGAATCAGGTCTCAATTCAAAAGGAATTGGTTTCTAATTTTCCTTGAAGTTCCTTTTGCCATTGATTGGAAGCAAGACTTAATCCTTAAGGAATTGGTATATCTTTCTTCTTTATGTTCTTTTTGCCGTGGAATGGAATCAAGTTTCAATTCATAAGGAATTGGTTCCTAATGCTCCTTGAAGTTCCTTTTGCCATTGATTGGATGCAAGACTTAATCCTTAAGGAATTGGTATATCTTTCTTCTTTATGTTCTTTTTGCCCTAGAGTGGAATCAAGTTTCAATTCAAAAGGAATTGGTTCCTAATTCTCCTTTAAGATCCTTGAGCCATTGATTGGAACCAAGACGTAATACTTAAGGAATTGGTTTATCTTTCTTCTTTAAGTTCATTTCGCCGTTGAATTGAATCAAGTACCAACCCAAAAGGAATTGCTTTCATATTCACCTTGAAGTTCCTTATGACATTGATTGGAAGCAAGACTTAAACCTTAAGGAATTTGTTTATCTTTCTTCTTTATGTTCTTTTTGCCCTGGAATGGAATCAAGTTTCAATTCAAAAGGAATTGGTTGCTAATTCTCCTTGAAGATCCTTTTGCCATTGATTGCATGCAAGACTTAATCCTTAAGGAATTGGTTTCTCTTCCTTCTTTAAGTTCATTTTGCCATTGAATAGAATCAAGTCACAATTCAAGAGGAATTGGTTTCTAATCGTCCTTGAAGTTCCTTTTGCCATTATTTGGAAGCAAGACTTAATCCTTAAGAAATTGGTTTATCTTTCTTCTTTATGTTCATTTTGACATTGAGTAGAATCAAGTCTCAATTCAAAAGGAATTGGTTTCTAATGCTCCTTGAAGTTCCTTTTGCCATTGATTGGATGTAAGACTTAATCCTTAAGGAATCGGTTTATCTTTCTTCTTTATGTTCTTTTTGCCATTGAGCGGAATCAAGTCTCAATTCAAAAGGAATTGGTTTCTAATGCTCCTTGAAGTTCCTTTTGCCATTGATTCGATGCAAGACTTAATCCTTAAGGAATAGGTTTATCTTTCTTCTTTATGTTCTTTTTGCCTTTGAGTGGAATCAAGTCTCAATTCAAAAGGAATTGGTTTCTAATGCTCCTTGAACTTCCTTTTGCCATTGATTGGATGCAAGACTTAATCCTTAAGGAATTGGTTTATCTTTCTTCTTTAAGTTCTTTTTGCCATTGAATAGAATCAAGTCACAATCCAAAAGGAAGTGGTTTCGTATTCTCCTTGAAGTTCCTTTTGTCATTGATTGGAAGCAAGACTTAATCCTTAAGGAATTGGTTTATCTTTCTTCTTTAAGTTCTTTTTGCCATAGAGTGGAATCAGGTCTCAATTCAAAACGAATTGGTTTCTAATTCTCTTTGAAGTTCCTTTTGCCGTTAATTGGAAGAAAGACTTAATCCTTAAGGAATTGGTTTATCTTTCTTCTTTATGTTCTTTTTGCCATTGAGTGGAATCAGGTCTCAATTCAAAAGGAATTGGTTTCTAATTCTCCTTGAAGTTCCTTTTGCCATTGATTGGAAGCAAGACTTAATCCTTAAGGAAGTGGTATATCTATCTTCTTTATGTTCTTTTTGCCGTGGAATGGAATCAAGTTTCAATTCATAAGGAATTGGTTCCTAATGCTCCTTGAAGTTCCTTTTGCCATTGATTGGATGCAAGACTTAATCCTTAAGGAATTGGTATATCTTTCTTCTTTATGTTCTTTTTGCCCTAGAGTGGAATCAAGTTTCAATTCAAAAGGAATTGGTCCCTAATTCTCCTTTAAGATCCTTGAGCCATTGATTGGAACCAAGACTTAATACTTAAGGAATTGGTTTATCTTTCTTCTTTAAGTTCATTTCGCCGTTGAATTGAATCAAGTGCCAACCCAAAAGTAATTGCTTTCTAATTCACCTTGAAGTTCCTTATGACATTGATTGGAAGCAAGACTTAAACCTTAAGGAATTTGTTTATCTTTCTTCTTTATGTTCTTTTTGCCCTGGAATGGAATCAAGTTTCAATTCAAAAGGAATTGGTTGCTAATTCTCCTTGAAGATCCTTTTGCCATTGATTGCATGCAAGACGTAATCCTTAAGGAATTGGTTTCTCTTCCTTCTTTAAGCTCTTTTTGCCATTGAATAGAATCAAGTCACAATTCAAGAGGAATTGGTTTCTAATCGTCCTTGAAGTTCCTTTTGCCGTTATTTGGAAGCAAGACTTAATCCTTAAGGAATTGGTTTATCTTTCTTCTTTACGTTCATTTTGCCATTGAGTGGAATCAAGTCTCAATTCAAAAGGAATTGGTTTCTAATGCTCCTTGAAGTTCTTTTTGCCATTGATTGGATGCAAGACTTAATCCTTAAGGAATCGGTTTATCTTTCTTCTTTATATTCTTTTTGCCATTGAGTGGAATCAAGTCTCAATTCAAAACGAATTGGTTTCTAATGCTCCTTGAAGTTCCTTTTGCCATTGATTCGATGCAAGACTTAATCCTTAAGGAATAGGTTTATCTTTCTTCTTGATGTTCTTTTTGCCATTGAGTGGAATCAAGGCTCAATTCAAAAGGAATTGGTTTCTAATGCTCCTTCAAGTTCTTTTGCCATTGATTGGATACAAGACTAATCCTTAAGGAATTGGTTTATCTTTCTTCTTTAAGTTCTTTTTGCCATTGAATAGAATCAAGTCACAATCCAAAAGGAAGTGGTTTCTTATTCTCCTTGAAGTTCCTTTTGCCATTATTTGGAAGCAAGACTTAATCCTTAAGGAATTGGTATATCTTTCTTCTTTATGTTTTTTTGCCGTGGAATGGAATCAAGTTTCAATTCGAAAGGAATTGGTTCCTAATTCTCCTTTAAGATCCTTGAGCCATTGATTGGAAGCAAGACTTAATACTTAAGGAATTGGCTTATCTTTCTTCTTTATGTTCTTTTTGCCATTGAGTGGAATCAGGTCTCAATTCAAAAGGAATTGGTTTCTAATGCTCCTTCAAGTTCCTTTTGCCATTGATTCGATGCAAGACTTAATCCTTAAGGAATAGGTTTATCTTTCTTCTTTATGTTCTTTTTGCCATTGAGTGGAATCAAGTCTCAATTCAAAAGAAATTGGTTTCTAATGCTTCTTCAAGTTCCTTTTGCCATTGATTGGATGCAAGACTTAATCCTTAAGGAATCGGTTTATCTTTCTTCTTTATGTTCTTTTTCCCATTGAGTAGAATCAAGTCTCAATTCAAAAGGAATTGGTTTCTAATGCTCCTTCAAGTTCCTTTTGCCATTGATTGGATGCAAGACTTAATCCTTAAGGAATTGGTTTATCTTTCTTCTTTATGTTCTTTTTGCCATTGAGTGGAATCAAGTCTCAATTCAAAAGGAATTGGTTTCTAATGCTCCTTGAATTTTCTTTTGCCATTGATTGGATGCAAGACTTAATCCTCAAGGAATTGGTTTCTATTTCTTCTTTATGTTCTTTTTCCCATTGAGTGGAATCAAGTCTCAATTCAAAAGTAATTTTTTTCTAATGCTTCTTCAAGTTCCTTTTGCCATTGATTGGATGCAAGACTTAATCCTTAAGGAATCGGTTTATCTTTCTTCTTTATGTTCTTTTTGCCATTGAGTGGAATCAAGTCTTAATTCAAAAGGAATTGGTTTCTAATGCTCCTTCAAGTTCCTTTTGCCATTGATTGGATGCAAGACTTAATTCTTAAGGAATTGGTTTATCTTTCTTCTTTATGTTCTTTTTGCCATTGAAGAGAATCAAGTCACAATCCGAAAGGAAGTGGTTTCTTATTCTCCTTGAAGTTCCTTTTGCCATTATTTGGAAGCAAGACTTAATCCTTAAGGAATTGGTATATCTTTCTTCTTTATGTTCTTTTTGCCATTGAGTGGAATCAAGTCTCAATTCAAAAGGAATTGGTTTCTAATGCTCCTTGAAGTTCCTTTTGCGATTGATTGGAAGCAAGACTTAATCCTTTAGGAATCAGTTTATCTTTCTTCTTTATGTTCTTTTTGCCATTTAGTGGAATCAAGTCTCAATTCAAAAGGAATTGGTTTCTAATGCTCCTTGAAGTTGCTTTTGCCATTGATTGGGTGCAAGACTTAATCCTTAAGGAATCGGTTTATCTTTCTTCTTTATGTTCTTTTTGCCATTGAGTGGAATCAAGTCTCAATTCAAAAGGAATTGGTTTCTAATGCTCCTTGAAGTTCTTTTTGCCATTGATTGGATGCAAGACTTAATCCTTAAGGAATCGGTTTATCTTTCTTCTTTATATTCTTTTTTCCATTGAGTGGAATCAAGTCTCAGTTAAAAAGGAATTGGTTTCTAATGCTCCTTGAAGTTCCTTTTGCCATTGATTCGATGCAAGACTTAATCCTTAAGAAATAGGTTTACCTTTCTTCTTGATGTTCTTTTTGCCATTGAGTGGAATCAAGTCTCAATTCAAAAGGAATTGGTTTCTAATGCTCCTTCAAGTTCTTTTGCCATTGATTGGATGCAAGACTTAATCCTTAAGGAATTGGTTTATCTTTCTTCTTTAAGTTCTTTTTGCCATTGAATAGAATCAAGTCACAATCCAAAAGGAAGTGGTTTCTTATTCTCCTTGAAGTTCCTTTTGCCATTATTTGGAAGCAAGACTTAATCCTTAAGGAATTGGTATATCTTTCTTCTTTATGTTTTTTTGCCGTGGAATGGAATCAAGTTTCAATTCGAAAGGAATTGGTTCCTAATTCTCCTTTAAGCTCCTTGAGCCATTGATTGGAAGCAAGACTTAATACTTAAGGAATTGGTTTATCTTTCTTCTTTATGTTCTTTTTGCCATTGAGTGGAATCAGGTCTCAATTCAAAAGGAATTGGTTTGTAATTCTCCTTGAAGTTCCTTTTGCCATTGGTTGGAAGCAAGACTTAATCCTTAAGGAATTGGTTTATCTTTCTTCTTTAAGTTCATTTCGCCGTTGAATTGAATCAAGCAACAACCCAAAAGGAACTGCTTTCTAATTCACCTTGAAGTTCCTTATGACATTGATTGGAAGCAAGATTTAAACCTTAAGGAATTTGTTTATCTTTCTTCTTTATGTTCTTTTTGCCCTGGAATGGAATCAAGTTTCAATTCAAAAGGAATTGGTTGCTAATTCTCCTTGAAGATCCTTTTGCCATTGATTGCATGCAAGACTTAATCCTTAAGGAATTGGTTTCTCTCCCTTCTTTAAGTTCTTTTTGCCATTGAATAGAATCAAGTCACAATTCAAGAGGAATTGGTTTCTAATCGTCCTTGAAGTTCCTTTTGCCATTATTTGGAAGCAAGACTTAATCCTTAAGGAATTGGTTTATCTTTCTTCTTTATGTTCTTTTTGCCATTGAGTGGAATCAAGTCTCAATTCAAAAGGAATTGGTTTCTAATGCTCCTTGAAGTTCCTTTTGCCATTGATTGGAAGCAAGACTTAATCCTTTAGGAATCGGTTTATCTTTCTTCTTTATGTTCTTTTTGCCATTTAGTGGAATCAAGTCTCAATTCAAAAGGAATTGGTTTCTAATGCTCCTTGAAGTTGCTTTTGCCATTGATTGGGTGCAAGACTTAATCCTTAAGGAATCGGTTTATCTTTCTTCTTTATGTTCTTTTTGCCATTTAGTGGAATCAAGTCTCAATTCAAAAGGAATTGGTTTCTAATGCTCCTTGAATTTCCTTTTGCCATTGATTGGATGCAAGACTTAATCCTTAAGGAATCGGTTTATCTTTCTTCTTTATGTTCTTTTTGCCTTTGAGTGGAATCAAGTCTCAATTCAAAAGGAATTGGTTTCTAATGCTCCTTCAAGTTCCTTTTGCCATTGATTGGATGCAAGACTTAATCCTTAAGGAATTGGTTTATCTTTCTTCTTTAAGTTCTTTTTGCCATTGAATAGTATCAAGTTACAATCCAAAAGGAAGTGGTTTCTTATTCTCCTTGAAGTTCCTTTTGCCATTATTTGGAAGCAAGACTTAATCCTTAAGGAATTGGTTTATCTTTCTTCTTTATGTTCTTTTTGCCATTGAGTGGAATCAGGTCTCAATTTGATACGAAAGTTGGAAATGGATCACCTTGAAATTCAGTTTTAGAGAAGGATATTGACGCCACACTCAAGAAAGATGAGAAGGTGAGTGATAAGTCATGAAGGTTTTGTTCGCCACAAGTTGCTTTGATAAGATCAGATTAGTTCTTTGCCCAAGAACTCAAGGGAAGCTCTCACAATAGAGAAAACTCAGATTTCATTCAAATTCAAGATGCTTTGGCAATACAAGAGTTCTCCTATTTATAGGCTTAGTGGAGGCTGAAACATTGAACCTCTTCTACACTTCCCACTAAGCATTTAATATCCACTAGACCCACTAAGCTAGTATTCTGCACCACTACCATGCATTCATGCATGTGACATTTATTTTCCACTAGTGCAGCCATAGGAGTCCACTAACCTAATAATAACTTAGTAACTCTCAAAGGACATTAAAAACCCACTTCAGAAAATTCCCCAAAAATACATACGAAAATACAAAGAAAATAATAAAAACTGGACTTATTTATTTTCCACTAAGGTCCAAGATTCTTAACCCACTAAATTGGACACTTGTAGCCCATGAATGCATCTTTGATCATGTAGATTTGGGCCTTCACAATTATGTCTTCATGTTGGCTCAATTTCACTTTCAAGTTGAAGGAATGTGGTCCATTTAGTTGTTGCCTCCATTGTGCATGGATCCTCCTTTTCCTTGAGCTCCATTATTAAGCCTTCCAAAGCTGGCTTCATTCTCTTAGTCTTGGACCTTGTCATGGGTCCTCCAATTCCCTTTAATGCGTCTTCCTCCTTGGCTTTGTCTTGTAAGCTCATAACCCCTCCTTGGCTCACATCACAATTCAAAAGGAATTGGTTTCTAATTCTCCTTGAAGTTCCTTTTGCCATTGATTGGAAGCAAGACTTAATCCATAAGGAATTGATATATCTTTCTTCTTTATGTTCTTTTCACCGTGGAATGGAATCAAGTTTCAATTCAAAAGGAATTGGTTCCTAATTCTCCTTTAAGATCCTTGAGCCATTGATTGGAAGCAAGACTTAATACTTAAGGAATTGGTTTATCTTTCTTGTTTATGTTCTTTTTGCCATTGAGTGGAATCAGGTCTCAATTCAAAAGGAATTGGTTTCTAATTCACCCTGAAGTTCCTTTTGACATTGATTGGAAGCAAGATTTAATCCTTAAGGAATTGGTTTATCTTTCTCCTTTATGTTCTTTTTCCCATTGAGTGGAATCTTGTCTCAATTCAAGAGGAATTGGTTTCAAATTCTCCTTGAAGTTCCTTTTGCCATTGTTTGGAAGCAAGACTTAATCTTTAAGGAATTGGTTTATCTTTCTTGTTTATGTTCTTTTTGCCAATGAGTGGAATCAGGTCTCAATTCAAAAGGAATTGGTTTCTAATTCTCCTTGAAGTTCCTTTTGCCATTGATTGGAAGCAAGACTTAATCCTTAAGGAATTGGTATATCTTTTTTCTTTATGTTCTTTTTCCCCTAGAATGGAATCAAGTTTCAATTCAAAAGGAATTGGTTCCTAATTCTCCTTTAAGATCCTTCAGCCATTGATTGGAACCAAGACTTAATACTTAAGGAATTGGTTTATCTTTCTTCTTTAAGTTCATTTCGCCATTGAATTGAATCAAGTACCAACCCAAAAGGAATTGCTTTCTAATTCACCTTGAAGTTCCTTATGACATTGATTGGAAGCAAGACTTAAACCTTAAGGAATTTGTTTATCTTTCTTCTTTATGTTCTTTTTGCCCTGGAATGGAATCAAGTTTCAATTCAAAAGGAATTGGATGCTAATTCTCCTTGAAGATCCTTTTGCCATTGATTGCATGCAAGACTTAATCCTTAAGGAATTGGTTTCTCTTCCTTCTTTAAGTTCTTTTTGCCATTGAATAGAATCAAGTCACAATTCAAGAGGAATTGGTTTCTGATCGTCCTTGAAGTTCCTTTCGCCATTATTTGGAAGCAAGACTTAATCCTTAAGGAATCGGTTTATCTTTCTTCTTTATGTTCTTTTTGCCATTGAGTGGAATCAAGTCTCAATTCAAAAGGAATTGGTTTCTAATGCTCCTTGAAGTTCCTTTTGCCATTGATTGGATGCAAGACTTAATCCTTAAGGAATTGGTTTATCTTTCTTCTTCATGTTCTTTTTGCCATTTAGTGGAATCAAGTCTCAATTCAAAAGGAATTGGTTTCTAATGTTTCTTGAATTTCCTTTTGCCATTGATTAGATGCAAGACTTAATCCTTAAGGAATCGGTTTATCTTTCTTCTTTATGTTCTTTTTGCCTTTGAGTGGAATGAAGTCTCAATTCAAAAGGAATTGGTTTCTAATGCTCCTTCAAGTTCCTTTTGCCATTGATTGGATGCAAGACTTAATCCTTAAGGAATTGGTTTATCTTTCTTCTTTAAGTTCTTTTTGCCATTGAATAGAATCAAGTCACAATCCAAAAGGAAGTGGTTTCTTATTCTCCTTGAAGTTCCTTTTGTCATTGATTGGAAGCAAGACTTAATCCTTAAGGAATTGGTTTATCTTTCTTCTTTATGTTCTTTTTGCCATTGAGTGGGATCAGGTCTCAATTCCAAAGGAATTGGTTTCTAATTCTCCTTGAAGTTCCTTTTGCCGTTGATTGGGAGCAAGACTTAATCCTTAAGGAATTGGTTTATCTTTCTTCTTTAAGTTCTTTTTGCCATTGAGTAGAATCAAGTCACAATCCAAAAGGAAGTGGTTTCTTATTCTCCTTGAAGTTCCTTTAGTCATTGATTGGAAGCAAGACTTAATCCTTAAGGAATTGGTTTATCTTTCTTCTTTAAGTTCTTTTTGCCATTGAGTGGGATCAGGTCTCAATTCCAAAGGAATTGGTTTCTAATTCTCCTTGAAGTTCCTTTTGCCGTTGATTGGGAGCAAGACTTACTCCTTAAGGAATTGGTTTATCTTTCTTCTTTATGTTCTTTTTGCCATTGAGTGGAATCAGGTCTCAATTCAAAAGGAATTGGTTTCTAATTCTCCTTGAAGTTCCTTTTGCCATTGATTGGAAGCAAGACTTAATCCTTAAAGAATTGGTATATCTTTCTTCTTTATGTTCTTTTTTCCTTGGAATGGAATCAAGTTTCAATTCGAAAGGAATTGGTTCCTAATTCTCCTTTAAGCTCCTTGAGCCATTGATTGGAAGCAAGACTTAATACTTAAGGAATTGGTTTATCTTTCTTCTTTATGTTCTTTTTGCCATTGAGTGGAATCAGGTCTCAATTCAAAAGGAATTGGTTTGTAATTCTCCTTGAAGCTCCTTTTGCCATTGGTTGGAACCAAGACTTAATACTTAAGGAATTCGTTTATCTTTCTTCTTTAAGTTCATTTCGCCGTTGAATTGAATCAAGTACCAACCTAAAAGGAATTGCTTTCTAATTCACCTTGAAGTTCCTTATGACATTGATTGGAAGCAAGACTTAAACCTTAAGGAATTTGTTTATCTTTCTTCTTTATGTTCTTTTTGCCCTGGAATGGAATCAAGTTTCAATTCAAAAGGAATTGGTTGCTAATTCTCCTGGAAGATCCTTTTGCCATTGATTGCATGCAAGACTTAATCCTTAAGGAATTGGTTTCGCTTCCTTCTTTAAGTTCTTTTTGCCATTGAATAGAATCAAGCCACAATTCAAGAGGAATTCGTTTCTAATCGTCCTTGAAGTTCCTTTTGCCATTATTTGGAAGCAAGACTTAATCGTTAAGGAATTGGTTTATCTTTCTTCTTTATGTTCATTTTGCCATTGAGTGGAATCAAGTTTCAATTCAAAAGGAATTGGTTTCTAATGCTCCTTGAAGTTCCTTTTGCCATTGATTGGATGCAAGATTTAATCCTTAAGGAATCGGTTTATCTTTCTTCTTTATGTTCTTTTTGCCATTGAGTGGAATCAAGTCTCAATTCAAAAGGAATTGGTTTCTAATGCTCCTTCAAGCTCCTTTTGCATTGATCGGATGCAAGACTCAATGCTTAAGGAATCGGTTTATCTTTCTTCTTTATGTTCTTTTTCCCATTGAGTGGAATCAAGTCTCAATTCAAAAGGAATTGGTTTCTAATGCTCCTTCAAGTTCCTTTTGCCATTGATTGGATGCAAGACTTAATCCTCAAGGAATTGGTTTATCTTTCTTCTTTAAGTTCTTTTTGCCATTGAATAGAATCAAGTCACAATCCAAAAGGAAGTGGTTTCTTATTCTCCTTGAAGTTCCTGTTGCCATCATTTGGAAGCAAGACTTAATCCTTAAGGAATTGGTTTATCTTTCTTCTTTATGTTCTTTTTGCCATTGAGTGGAATCAGGTCTCAATTTGATACGAAAGTTGGCAATGGATCACCTTGAAATTCAGTTTTAGAGAAGGATATTGACGCCACACTCAAGAAAGATGAGAAGGTGAGTGATAAGTCATGAAGGTTTTGTTCGCCACAAGTTGCTTTGATAAGATCAGATTAGTTCTTTGCCCATGAACTCAAGGGAAGCTCTCACAATAGAGAAAACTCAGATTTCATTCAAATTCAAGATGCTTTGGCAATACAAGAGTTCTCCTATTTATAGGCTTAGTGGAGGCTGAAACATTGAACCTCTTCTACACTTCCCACTATGCATTTAATATCCACTAGACCCACTAAGCTAGTATTCTGCACCACTACCATGCATTCATGTATGTGACATTTATTTTCCACTAGTGCAGCCATAGGAGTCCACTAACCTAATAATAACTTAGTAACTCTCAAAGGACATTAAAAACCCACAAAAGATATTAAAAACCCACTTCAGAAAATCCCCCAAAAATACATACGAAAATACAAAGAAAATAATAAAAACTGGACTTATTTATTTTCCACTAAGGTCCAAGATTCTTAACCCACTAAATTGGACACTTGTAGCCCATGAATGCATCTTTGATCATGTAGATTTGGGCCTTCACAATTATGTCTTCATGTTGGCTCAATTTCACTTTCAAGTTGAAGGAATGTGGTCTATTTAGTTGTTGCCTCCAATGTGCATGGATCCTCCTTTACCTTGAGCTCCATTATTAAGCCTTCCAAAGCTTGCTTCATTCTCTCAGTCTTGGACCTTGTCATAGGTCCTCCAATTCCCTTTAATGTGTCTTTCTCCTTGGCTTTGTCTTGTAAGCTCAGAACCCCTCCTTGGCTCACATCACAATTCAAAAGGAATTGGTTTCTAATTCTCCTTGAAGTTCCTTTTGCCATTGATTGGAAGCAAGACTTAATCCATAAGGAATTGGTATATCTTTCTTCTTTATGTTCTTTTCGCCGTGGAATGGAATCAAGTTTCAATTCAAAAGGAATTGGTTCCTAATTCTCCTTTAAGATCCTTGAGCCATTGATTGGAAGCAAGACTTAATACTTAAGGAATTGGTTTATCTTTCTTGTTTATGTTCTTTTTGCCATTGAGTGGAATCAGGTCTCAATTCAAAAGGAATTGGTTTCTAATTCTCCTTGAAGTTCCTTTTGCCATTGATTGGAAGCAAGACTTAATCCTTAAGGAATTGGTATATCTTTTTTCTTTATGTTCCTTTTCCCCTAGAATGGAATCAAGTTTCAATTCAAAAGGAATTGGTTCCTAATTCTCCTTTAAGATCCTTCAGCCATTGATTGGAAGCAAGACTTAATACTTAAGGAATTGGTTTATCTTTCTTCTTTAAGTTCTTTTTACTTTTGAATTGAATCAAGCCACAATCCAAAAGGAATTGGTTTCTAATTCGCCTTGAAGTTCCTTTTGACATTGATTGGAAGCAAAACTTAATCCTTATGGAATTGGTTTATCTTTCTTCTTTATGTTCTTTTTCCCACTGAGTGGAATCGAGTGTCATTTCAAGAGGAATGGGTTTCAAATTCTCCTTGAAGTTCCTTTTGCCATTGTTTGGAAGCAAGACTTAATCCTTAAGGAATTGGTTTATCTTTATTCTTCATGTTCTTTTTGCCATTTAGTGGAATCAAGTCTCAATTCAAAAGGAATTGGTTTCTAATGCTTCTTGAATTTCCTTTTGCCATTGATTGGATGCAAGACTTAATCCTTAAGGAATCGGTTTATCTTTCTTCTTTATGTTCTTTTTGCCTTTGAGTGGAATCAAGTCTCAATTCAAAAGGAATTGGTTTCTAATGCTCCTTGAAGTTCCTTTTGCCATTGATTGGATGCAAGACTTAATCCTTAAGGAATTGGTTTATCTTTATTCTCCATGTTCTTTTTGCCATGTAGTGGAATCAAGTCTCAATTCAAAAGGAATTGGTTTCTAATGCTTCTTGAATTTCCTTTTGCCATTGATTGGATGCAAGACTTAATCCTTAAGGAATCGGTTTATCTTTCTTCTTTATGTTCTTTTTGCCTTTGAGTGGAATCAAGTCTCAATTCAAAAGGAATTGGTTTCTAATGCTCCTTCAAGTTCCTTTTGCCATTGATTGGATGCAAGACTTAATCCTTAAGGAATTGGTTTATCTTTCTTCTTTAAGTTCTTTTTACCATTGTATTGAATCAAGCCACAATCCAAAAGGAATTGGTTTATCTTTCTCCTTTATGTTCTTTTTCCCATTGAGTGGAATCTTGTCTCAATTCAAGAGGAATTGGTTTCAAATTCTCCTTGAACTTCCTTTTGCCATTGTTTGGAAGCAAGACTTAATGCTTAAGGAATTGGTTTATCTTTCTTTTTCATGTTCTTTTTGCTCTTGAATGGAATCAAGTTTCAATTCAAAAGGAATTGATTTCTAATTCTCCTTTAAGATCCTTGGGGCATTTATTGGAAGCAAGACTTAATACTTAAGGAATTGGTTTATCTTTCTTCTTTAAGCTCTTTTTACCTTTGAATTGAATCAAGCCACAATCCAAAAGGAATTGGTTTCTAATTCACCTTGAAGTTCCTTTTGACATTGATTGGAAGCAAGACTTAATCCTTAAGGAATTGGTTTATCTTTCTCCTTTATGTTCTTTTTCCCATTGAGTGGAATCTTGTCTCAATTCAAGAGGAATTGGTTTCAAATTCTCCTTGAAGTTCCTTTTGCCATTGTTTGGAAGCAAGACTTAATCCTTAAGGAATTGGTTTATCTTTCTTTTTCATGTTCTTTTTGCCCTTGAAAGGAATCAAGTTTCAATTCAAAAGGAATTGGTTTCTAATTCTCCTTTAAGATCCTTGAGCCAGTGATTGGAAGTAAGACTTAATACTTAAGGAGTTGGTTTATCTTTCTTCTTTAACATCTTTTTGCCATTGAATTGAATCAAGTCACAATCCAAAAGGAATTGGATTCTAATTCACCTAGAAGTTCCTTTTGCCTTTGATTTGAAGCAAGACTTAATCCTTAAGGAATTGGTTTATCTTTATCCTTTATGTTCTTTTTCCCATTGAGTGGAATCATGTCTCAATTGAAGAGAAATTGGTTTCAAATTCTCCTTGAAGTTCCTTTTGCCATTGTTTGGAAGCAAGACTTAATCCTTAAGGAATTGGTTTATCTTTCTTTTTCATGTTCTTTTTGCCCTTGAATGGAATCAAGTTTCAATTCAAAAGGAATTGGTTTCTAATTCTCCTTTAAGATCCTTGAGCCATTGATTGGAAGCAAGACTTAATACTTAAGGAATTGGTTTATCTTTCTTCTTTAAGTTCTTTTTACTTTTGAATTGAATCAAGCCACAATCCAAAAGGAATTGGTTTCTAATTCGCCTTGAAGTTCCTTTTGACATTGATTGGAAGCAAAACTTAATCCTTATGGAATTGGTTTATCTTTCTTCTTTATGTTCTTTTTCCCACTGAGTGGAATCGAGTGTCATTTCAAGAGGAATGGGTTTCTAATTCTCCTTGAAGTTCCTTTTGCCATTGTTTGGAAGCAAGACTTAATCCTTAAGGAATTGGTTTATCTTTATTCTTCATGTTCTTTTTGCCATTTAGTGGAATCAAGTCTCAATTCAAAAGGAATTGGTTTCTAATGCTTCTTGAATTTCCTTTTGCCATTGATTGGATGCAAGACTTAATCCTTAAGGAATCGGTTTATCTTTCTTCTTTATGTTCTTTTTGCCTTTGAGTGGAATCAAGTCTCAATTCAAAAGGAATTGGTTTCTAATGCTCCTTGAAGTTCCTTTTGCCATTGAT
Source organism: Pterocarpus macrocarpus (assembly GCA_031439585.1). Classification (NCBI taxonomy): domain Eukaryota; kingdom Viridiplantae; phylum Streptophyta; class Magnoliopsida; order Fabales; family Fabaceae; genus Pterocarpus; species Pterocarpus macrocarpus. Next base: position 50,275,785 of record CM062517.1, read on the forward strand.
TGGATGCAAGACTTAATCCTTAAGGAATTGGTTTATCTTTATTCTTCATGTTCTTTTTGCCATTTAGTGGAATCAAGTCTCAATTCAAAAGGAATTGGTTTCTAATGCTTCTTGAATTTCCTTTTGCCATTGATTGGATGCAAGACTTAATCCTTAAGGAATCGGTTTATCTTTCTTCTTTATGTTCTTTTTGCCTTTGAGTGGAATCAAGTCTCAATTCAAAAGGAATTGGTTTCTAATGCTCCTTCAAGTTCCTTTTGCCATTGATTGGATGCAAGACTTAATCCTTAAGGAATTGGTTTATCTTTCTTCTTTAAGTTCTTTTTACCATTGTATTGAATCAAGCCACAATCCAAAAGGAATTGGTTTCTAATTCACCTTGAAGTTCCTTTTGACATTGATTGGAAGCAAGACTTAATCCTTAAGGAATTGGTTTATCTTTCTCCTTTATGTTCTTTTTCCCATTGAGTGGAATCTTGTCTCAATTCAAGAGGAATTGGTTTCAAATTCTCCTTGAAGTTCCTTTTGCCATTGTTTGGAAGCAAGACTTAATCCTTAAGGAATTGGTTTATCTTTCTTTTTCATGTTCTTTTTGCTCTTGAATGGAATCAAGTTTCAATTCAAAAGGAATTGGTTTCTAATTCTCCTTTAAGATCCTTGGGCCATTTATTGGAAGCAAGACTTAATACTTAAGGAATTGGTTTATCTTTCTTCTTTAAGCTCTTTTTACCTTTGAATTGAATCAAGCCACAATCCAAAAGGAATTGGTTTCTAATTCACCTTGAAGTTCCTTTTGACATTGATTGGAAGCAAGACTTAATCCTTAAGGAATTGGTTTATCTTTCTCCTTTATGTTCTTTTTCCCATTGAGTGGAATCTTGTCTCAATTCAAGAGGAATTGGTTTCAAATTCTCCTTGAAGTTCCTTTTGCCATTGTTTGGAAGCAAGACTTAATCTGATACGAGCTCAGGAGGGCAAATTGGACATTCTAGCACTAAAGGGCAAGATGGGAATTTCAACATGCCCGTGGGACCTATCACAAGGGCAAGAGCAAAGATGCTGAAAGAAAGCTTTGGGAACTTAGCCAAGCCATTTGTGGAAGAGATGCATCAAGAATGGGCTAAGGAAGAGAAGACAAAGCTAAATGGGCCACCTAGTGAAAGCAGGCAGCCCATATCTCTAAGTGTGGCACAATGAGATTAAAATGTATTATGCCCATAATTGGGCCAAGTTTTATTTAATTATCTTTGTTAGTTTTCTTTAGAAGACATTTAGTTATTTTGAGGTGTTTTATTCAGCCCAATTGTTTGTTTTGCAAGTTGGGCCTTTTCTAGTGGGCTAGGTTTAATTTAACCTAATGTAAGAGGTATAAATACCTCATAAACAAGAGGAGCAGCAGTTTTTTTGGCTGATGAATGAAATTTCATTTTCTGGTTTCTTCTAAGAAACTCTCAAGTGTGTGCAAGTGAGGAGTGATCATCTTTACTTGTTGCATCAAGAAACTGAATAGACTATTACAAAGGTAAATTCTCTTGTGATATTTGTTCAGTTTCATCTTTCTTATCCCGACATTCACGCTTCTAAGAACGGGTTTCTTAGGGGTTTAGTAGGGAGGGTGTTTATCCTATTGCTTGTCTCCTATCAAAGTGTGTGTTTGGGGTTTCGGGATCGTTATATCCTTGGGGTTCCGCATCATTTGGTATCAGAGCAGGCTGTAGATAAATTCCTATTTATCTGCGTTTTTGTTGGCTGCATTTTGTCATTTTTTTTTTTTCTGTTCTGGGTTTTCTCTGCTGTCCCATTCTTCTGTTCTACTATTTCTATTGTTTCTATTTTGCTATTTTGTATTTCAGATAAAAAAAAAAACGTGAAAAAAAAAAGAAAAACGTGAAAAAAAAAGTGTGATACGAAAGTTGGAAACGGATTGCCTTGAAATTCAGTTTTAGGGAAGGATATTGACGCCACACTCAAGAAAGATGAGAAGGTGAGTGATAAGTCATGAAGAGTTTGATCGCCACAAGTTGCCTTGATAAGATCAGATTAGTTCTTTGCCTAAGAACTCAAGGGAAGCTCTCACAATAGAGAAAACTCAGATTTCATTCAAATTCAAGATGGTTTAGCAATACAAGAGTTCTCCTATTTATAGGCTTAGTGGAGGGCTGAAACATTGAACCTCTACTACACTTCCCACTTAGCATTTAATATCCACTAGGACCCACTAAGCTAGTATTCTGCACCACTATCATGCATTCATGCATGTGACATTTATTTTCCCACTAGTGTAGTCATAAGAGTCCACTAATCCTAATAATGACTTAGTAACTCTCAAAAGACATTAAAAACCCACAAAAGACATCAAAAAGTCACTTCAGAAGAATCCCCCAAAAATACATACGAAAATACAAAGAAAATAATAAAAACTGGACTTATTTATTATCCACTAAGGTCCAAGATTCTTAACCCACTAAATTGGATACTTGTAGCCCATGAATGCATCTTTGATCTTGCAGATTTGGGCCTTCACAATTATGTCTTCATGTTGGCTCAATTTCACTTTCAAGTTGAAGGAATGTGATCCATTTAGTTGTTGCCTCCATTGTGCATTGATCCTCCTTTTCCTTGAGCTCCATTATTAATGCTTCTAAAGCTTGCTTCATTCTCTTAGTCTTGGACCTTGTCATAGGTCCTCCAATTCCCTTCAATGCCTCTTCTTCCTTGGCTTTGTCTTGTAAGCTTGTAACCCCTCCTCGGCTCACATCATTCCCTCCTTCTTTAGGTGAATTCGTCCTCGAATTTAGGTTTTCATCACCTACATCAAAAGGACACAAATCAGCCACATTAAATGTTGCACTAACACCATACTCACCGGGCAAGTCAATTTTGTAGGCATTGTCATTAATTCTTTCCAACACTTGGAATGGTCCATCTCCTCTTGGTTGAAGCTTTGATTTCCTTTGGGCAGGAAACCTTTCCTTCCTCATATGAACCCACACCCAATCACCGGGTTCAAGGACAACTCTTTTTCTCCCTTTATTGGCTCTATTTGCATATTGCTCCATTTTCTTCTCAATTTGAGCTTTAACTTGCTCATGAAGCTTCTTCACATATTCTGCCTTTGTTTTGCCATCCTCAGTTTGGCCATCAGTTTGGGGGTGGCACGGGGTGGAGAAAAGAAGCTTTGTTCCTAGCTTGTTCCATAAGGTCCTCCAAAAATGGCTTAAGAATTTGGTGTCACGATCTGAAACAATACTCCTAGGCATGCCATGAAGTCTTACCACCTCTTTGAAAAACAAATCTGCCACATGAGTTGCATCATCCACTTTGTGGCAAGGTATGAAGTGTGCCATCTTGGAGAATCTATCAACTACCACAAAAATGGAGTCCTTCCCTTTTTGGGTGCGTGGCAGCCCTAAAACAAAATCCATAGATAAGTCAGTCCAAGGGGAATTAGGAATAGGCAAAGGAGTGTAAAGTCCATGAGGTGATACCTTAGATTTTGCTTTTCTACACACAATGCACCTTTCACAAAATTTCTGCACATCATGCTTCATGTGTGGCCAATGAAAATGTTCATGCAGCATTTCTAAGGTCTTTTCAACCCCAAAGTGTCCCATTAAACCCCCCTCATGTGCTTCTCTAACTAGCAATTCACGCATGGATCCTTTAGGCACACAAAGTCTATTATTCTTAAACAAGTAGTTATCATGCCTAACAAACCCATTTTGTGATTTCTTTTCACATGCAGCATATAATTGGGAAAATTCATTATCATGCACATACAATTCCTTGATATGTTCAAAGCCAAGCAATTTAGTTTCAAGTGTAGCAAGCAAATTATACCTTCTTGAAAGTGCATCTGCTACAACATTTACCTTTCCTTGCTTATGCTTAATCATATAAGGAAATTGTTCAAGAAATTCAACCCATTTTGCATGCCTTTTGTTGAGCTTTCCTTGCCCTTTCAAATACTTCAAAGATTCATGATCACTATGAATGACAAATTCTTTAGGCAAAAGATAATGCTGCCATGTTTGCAAAGCTCTAACAAGTGCATACAATTCTTTATCATAAGTGGAATAGTTAAGAGTGGCTCCACTTAATTTCTCACTAAAATATGCAATGGGATGACCATCTTGAAGTAAAACAGCCCCAATACCCACATTAGATGCATCACATTCAATTTCAAATGATTTAGAAAAATCAGGCAAAGCAAGAATGGGTGCATGTGTGAGTTTGTCCTTAAGTGCTTGAAATGCATTTTCTTGATTCTCCCCCCATTTAAAACCCACATTTTTCTTAACAATTTCATTTAGGGGTGCTGCCAATGTGCTAAAATCCTTCACAAACCTTCTATAGAAACTTGCCAACCCATGGAAGCTCCTAACCTCACTCACAGTTTTAGGAGTTGGCCAATCTCTAATGGCCTTAACTTTCTCTTCATCAACCTGCACTCCTTTAGAACTTATAACAAAACCAAGAAAAACCACATGATCAGTGCAAAAAGAACACTTTTCCAAGTTAGCATATAGTTTCTCCTTTCTAAGGACATGCAAGACAGATTGGAGATGTGCAACATGTTCATCAAAACTCTTGGAATATACCAAAATATCATCAAAGTATACAACCACAAATTTTCCAAGAAATTCTCGTAAGACATGGTTCATAAGCCTCATAAAAGTGCTTGGTGCATTAGTTAACCCAAAAGGCATTACCAACCATTCATACAATCCGTATTTAGTTTTGAAAGCAGTTTTCCATTCATCCCCTTCCCTTATCCTAATTTGATGGTATCCCCTTTTCAAATCAAGTTTAGAAAAGAAGCAAGCACCATGCAATTCATCAAGCTCTGATACCAAATGATACGAAAGTTGGAAACGGATTGCCTTGAAATTCAGTTTTAGGGAAGGATATTGACGCCACACTCAAGAAAGATGAGAAGGTGAGTGATAAGTCATGAAGAGTTTGATCGCCACAAGTTGCCTTGATAAGATCAGATTAGTTCTTTGCCTAAGAACTCAAGGGAAGCTCTCACAATAGAGAAAACTCAGATTTCATTCAAATTCAAGATGGTTTAGCAATACAAGAGTTCTCCTATTTATAGGCTTAGTGGAGGGCTGAAACATTGAACCTCTACTACACTTCCCACTTAGCATTTAATATCCACTAGGACCCACTAAGCTAGTATTCTGCACCACTATCATGCATTCATGCATGTGACATTTATTTTCCGACTAGTGTAGTCATAAGAGTCCACTAATCCTAATAATGACTTAGTAACTCTCAAAAGACATTAAAAACCCACAAAAGACATCAAAAAGTCACTTGAAGAATCCCCAAAAATACATACGAAAATACAAAGAAAATAATAAAAACTGGACTTATTTATTATCCACTAAGGTCCAAGATTCTTAACCCACTAAATTGGATACTTGTAGCCCATGAATGCATCTTTGATCTTGCAGATTTGGGCCTTCACAATTATGTCTTCATGTTGGCTCAATTTCACTTTCAAGTTGAAGGAATGTGATCCATTTAGTTGTTGCCTCCATTGTGCATTGATCCTCCTTTTCCTTGAGCTCCATTATTAATGCTTCTAAAGCTTGCTTCATTCTCTTAGTCTTGGACCTTGTCATAGGTCCTCCAATTCCCTTCAATGCCTCTTCTTCCTTGGCTTTGTCTTGTAAGCTTGTAACCCCTCCTCGTGATGCGGAACCCCAAGGATATAACGATCCCGAAACCCCGAACACACACTTTGATAGGAGACAAGCAATAGGATAAACACCCTCCCTACTAAACCCCTAAGAAACCCGTTCTTAGAAACGTAGATAATTGGGATAAGAAAGATGAAACTGAACAAATATCACAAGAAAATTTACCTTTGTAATAGTCTATTCAGTTTCTTGATGCAACAAGTAAAGATGATCACTCCTCACTTGCACACAATTGAGAGTTTCTTAGAAGAAACCAGAAAATGTAATTCAATAATGAGAAAAGCTGCTGCTACACATGTTTATGAGGTATTTATACCTCTTACATTAGGTTAAATTAAACCTAGCCCACTAGAAAAGGCCCAACTTGCAAAACAAACAATTGGGCTGAATAAAACACCTCAAAATAACTAAATGTCTTCTAAAGAAAACTAAAAAGGATAATTAAATAAAACTTGGCCCAATTACTTTACATAATACATTTTAATCTTATTGTGCCACACTTAGAGATATGGGCTGCCCGCTTTCACTAGGTGGCCCATTTAGCTTTGTCTTCTCTTCCTTAGCCCATTCTTGATGCATCTCTTCCACAAATGACTTGGCTAAGTTCCCAAAGCTTTCTTTCAACATCTTTGCTCTTGCTCTTGTAATAGGTCCCACGGGCATGTTAAAATTTCCATCTTGCCCGTTAGTGCTGGAATGTCCAAGTTGCCCTCCTGAGCTCGTATCATTCCCTCCCTCCTCAAAAAGATTCGTCCTCGAATCTGCATCCATATCAAATGGAGAAAGGTCAGAAACATTAAAAGTAGCTGAAACATTGTACTCACCTGGGAGGTCAATCTTATATGCATTGTCATTGATCCTCTCTAGCACTTGAAATGGACCATCTCCCCTAGCATCAAGCTTGGATTTCCTTTGAGTAGGAAACCTCTCTTTTCGCAAATGAACCCAAACCCAATCACCAGGTTCAAACACAATTTGTTTATGCCCTTATTCACTCTTTGGGCTATCAATCTGCTTCTCTTCTCAATCATCTCACGTGCCTTCATGTGCATCTCTTTAACCTTTTCAGCCTTGCTTTCACCATCTAAACTAACAATATCACTCAAAGGCAAAGGCATTAAATCCAAAACAGTTAAAGGATTAAAACCATACACAATCTCAAATGGAGAAAAACCTGTAGAAGAATGTATAGTCCTATTATAAGCAAACTCAATAAAAGGCAAACAATCTTCCCAAGTTTTCAAATTCTTCCCAACAACTGCACGTAATAAAGTCCCTAAAGTTCTATTCACCACTTCAGTTTGACCATCAGTTTGTGGGTGACAAGTAGTAGAATAAAGCAATTTTGTTCCCAACTTACCCCACAACACTTTCCAAAAATGACTCAAAAACTTCACATCACGATCAGAAACAATAGTTCTAGGGACACCATGCAAACGCACAACTTCTCTAAAGAACAATTCAGCAATATTTGTTGCATCATCAGTTTTATGGCATGCAATAAAGTGAGCCATTTTACTAAATCTATCCACTACAACAAAAATGCTATCTCTACCCTTCCTAGTTCTAGGCAATCCAAGCACAAAATCCATGGATATGTCAATCCAAGGATGAGTAGGAATAGGTAAGGGTGTATACAAACCATGTGGCATAGACTTAGATTTAGCCTGTTTACATGCAATGCATCTAGCACAAATTCTCTCAACATCTTTTCGCATGCGAGGCCAATAAAAATGTTCAGACAACACATCCAAAGTCTTATGCACACCAAAATGACCCATCAATCCACCACAATGTGATTCCCTAACAAGCAATTCTCTAGTTGAGCAAATAGGCACACAAATTCTATTGCCACGAATCAGAAAACCTTCATGCCTATAGAACTTGTTAAATGCACCCTTTTCACATGTAGCATATATATTAGCAAAATCAGACTCAGTTGCATACAAATCTTTCAAGTGCTCAAATCCTAACAACTTAGAAGAAAGTGTAGTGATTAAAGCATACCTCCTAGATAAAGCATCAGCAACTACATTATCTTTTCCTTGCTTATAAGCAATCACATATGGAAAGGTCTCAATGAATTCCACCCATTTGGCATGTCTTTTGTTCAACTTACATTGACCTTTTAGGTGCTTCAAAGACTCATGATCGCTGTGAATCACGAACTCTTTGGGTAGCAAATAATGTTGCCAAACCTCCAAAGCTCGAACCAAGGCATATAGCTCCTTGTCATAGGTAGAATACTTGAGTTGAGCTCCATTCAACTTCTCATGAAGAATGCAATGGGACGTTTTCCTGCATCAAAACAGCACCTATACCAATCCCGAAGCATCACATTCTACTTCAAAAGTCTTATCAAAATTAGGCAAAACAAGAATAGGAGCAGAACACAATTTTTCTTTCAAAGTGGTAAAAGCAAGTTCTTGTTCCTGTCCCCATTTAAACCCAACATCCTTTTTAACAATTTCAGTTAAAGGAGCAGCAATGGTAGAGAAATTTTTCACAAATCTCCTATAAAACCCAGCTAAACCATGAAAACTCCTTACCTCGAAACACTCTTAGGCATTGGCCATTCTCGAATAGCCTTCACCTTCTCCTCATCAACCTCAATACCACGTGCACTCACAACAAAACCAAGAAACACAACTCTATCCATGCAAAATGTGCACTTCTTAAGGTTGGCATACAATCTCTCCTTCCTAAGAACTTCTAAAATAGCCTTAACATGCAATATGTGTTCATCCAAACAATTGTCTGTAAATTAGAATATCATCAAAATAAACAACCACAAACTTTCCCAAGAAATCCCTCAAAATATGGTTCATTAAGCGCATGAAAGTACTAGGTGCATTAGTTAACCCAAAAGGCATAACCAACCACTCATAAAGACCATATTTTGTTTTAAATGCAGTCTTCCACTCATCCCCTGGTTTCATTCTAATTTGGTGATACCCACTTTTCAAATCAATTTTAGTGAATATGCATGCACCATTCAACTCATCAAGCATGTCATCTAACCTAGGGATAGGATGGCGATACTTTACTGTTATCTTGTTAACTGCACGACAATCCACACACATCCTCCAAGTGCCATCTTTCTTTGGAACCAACAAAACTGGAACAGCACATGGACTCATGCTTTCCTTCACGTGCCACTTTAGCTAGTAGCTCATCCACTTGCCTCTGAAGCTCCTTTGTCTCCTCGGGATTACTTCTATAGGCTGGCCTATTTGGAATGCTAGCCCAGGCATGAAGTCAATTTGGTGCTCAATCCTCTCAATGGTGGTAATCCAGTTGGCACCTCATCGTGGAAAACATCTTCAAATTCCTGCAACAAAGAAACAAATCTACTAGGCAAATTTGGGTTAAGGTTAGTTTCAGAAGAAAACCTCCCTAAACCTTATCATAACCATTGCTCTCTTGCCTAGAAAAGCACCTTTCAAATCCCTCTCCTTTGCATAGAAACATATTTTTCTCTCAATTCTTTCAGTTTCTTCATTTTTCTCACTCTTTTCTTTTCTTTCACTCAACTCTTTCTTTTCACTATTCAGATTCTTTCCTTTCTTTTCACTCACCATTGGGCCCTTATCCTTTTTCTTTTCTCTCATGGTCTCTTTTCTCTCTTCTTTTTCTTTTGCCTTACTTTCTAAATTCCCAAGAGAAGATTGTTGAAGTTTTACTTGATCAAGATACACCTCTTTGGGCGATAATGGAGCAAGCGTGAACTTGTGACCATTATGCTCAAAGGAATACCTGTTCTTGTACCCATCATGTTGCACGCGCCTATCAAATTGCCATGGTCTCCCCAATAATAAGTGACTAGCTTGCATGGGTACTACATCACACACCACTTCATCACAATATTTTCCAATAGAAAATGCAACCACAACCTGTCTAGTAACTTTCACCTCTCCACTATCATTCAACCACTGCAACCTATATGGATTAGGATGCTTATCACACTTCAACCCTAGCTTCTCAACTAAAGTAGTACTCGCAACACTAGTACAACTTCCACCATCAATGATCAAGCTACATACCTTTCCACCAACTAAGCACCTGGTGTGGAATATATTTTCTCTTTGCTCCAAGCTGTCTTCCTTAACTTGCATATTCTATGCACGCCTAGCAACAAGAGACTCACCATGCACAAAGATACTCCACATGCTCATCAAGATCGAACAATCCTCCAAAGGTGGCATACTATCACCGCATCAGACACATTACCATCATCAGATTCAGAAACAACTTCTCCACCCCTAATCACCATCATCCTTTTGTTTGGGCAATCAGATGCATAATGACCCAAACCTTGACATTTGAAGCATTTGATATCTCTATGTCTAGAATTAGCAATAGAAGAAGATGAGTTAGAACTACCTTTCTTCTTTGTTGTATCTAGCCCCTTTTCCTTGGAATCTGAACCTTTATTCTTCTTGATGTCCTCATATTTTGGCCATTTAGAACTCCACTTTGAGTTGGAATTGGAAAATGCTTTGGCTGCCCTCCTTTGATTTTGTTGCTTCTCCACCTTCATTGCCATGCTAACCAAATCATCCATCTCCACATAATGCAGTAATTCCACCACATCTGCAATTTCTTTGTTTAGACCACCCATAAATCTTGCCATAGTCACTTCCATGTCCTCCTCTATGTTGGCCTTGATCATGAGCATCTCCATCTCTTTGTGGTAATCCTCCACTGATTTAGAACCTTGCGTGAGCCTATGTAATTTCTGGTGCACCTCCCTGTAATAATAAGAAGGTACAAATCTCTTCTTCATCACTTGCTTCATCTCTTCCCAAGTCTCAATAGGCCGCTCACCATTCCTCCTTCTAGACTTCATTAGCTCATCCCACCAAACTAGTGCATAATCTGAAAACTCCACTGCAGCCAATCTCACTTTCTTCTCTTCAGTATAATAATGGCATGCAAAGATCATCTCAACTTTTCTTTCCCATTCTAAGTAGGCTTCAGCATCGTTTCTTCCCTTGAATGGAGGAATTTGCATTTTGATAGCATTAATGTTGCTATCTTGTCTTCCTCGGTTCCTAGCTCTCCTATTTCTAACTGATTCAGCTCCATCAGATTCCTCCTCATATGGCTCACGATTGAAATCATTGTGATTTCGTCTATGCCTTTGATCACCCCGTCTGCTACTCTCGGAGATAGCTTGTGTCACTTCCCTTCTCCATTCATCCATATCATCAAGTCTACTATTCAATTTCTGAAATTGAGAAACAAAGGCTTGGTACATCACCTTCATGTCTGGTGTCATGGGAGGTTCCTCTTCAGCCATTGGAACAACCTGCAAAGTGTTAATAAAACAACCTCACAGTTCACTCTCTCACGTGTTTTCACTCAGAAATTTGGGTGCACTCGTGTTTACACTCAATTCAGGCTTTTACCCTCTTTTGATCTCAACACTCTTGCCTTTTACCTCTTTTGACCACTTTTGGTTGTTGCACTTCAGAAATTAAACAAACCAAAACAAACTCAAATTCACAAGCAATATTTGGGACAGAAAATGAATGATAAACCAGCAAAAGAAAACTCTAGTTGAGGACCAAAGGAAATGCAAAACCAGCAAGAAAGAAATAGACACTAACAAATGAAGGAAACTGATGCAAATTAAGATCAAGAATGTGCCAAGAAAACACAAGATTGGAACCAAAGAAAGTGGTGACAGAAGAAAACAAGACAAGAATCACACCAAAACTGGTTTCAATTGTGGATTAAAACAATTCTGAAATTCTGCAGTTTTTTTTTTTTTTTCGCGTTTTTTTTTTCTTTTTTTTTTTTGCGTTTTTTGTTTTCTAATGAATTCTGCAGACACTATTTTTTTTTCACGTTTTTCTTTTTTTTTTTTTTCACGTTTTTTTTTTTGATCTGAAACACAAAATAGTAAAAACAGAGACAACAGAACAGCAGAACAGAAAAAAAAAAATTGGAACAGCAAAGGAAAACCCAGAACAGAAAAAAAAAGGACAAAATGCAGCCAATAAAAAACGCAGATAAATAGGAATTTATCTACAGCCGGCTCTGATACCAAATGATGCGGAACCCCAAGGATATAACGATCCCGAAACCCCGAACACACACTTTGATAGGAGACAAGCAATAGGATAAACACCCTCCCTACTAAACCCCTAAGAAACCCGTTCTTAGAAACGTAGATAATTGGGATAAGAAAGATGAAACTGAACAAATATCACAAGAAAATTTACCTTTGTAATAGTCTATTCAGTTTCTTGATGCAACAAGTAAAGATGATCACTCCTCACTTGCACACAATTGAGAGTTTCTTAGAAGAAACCAGAAAATGTAATTCAATAATGAGAAAAGCTCTTTGCTACACATGTTTATGAGGTATTTATACCTCTTACATTAGGTTAAATTAAACCTAGCCCACTAGAAAAGGCCCAACTTGCAAAACAAACAATTGGGCTGAATAAAACACCTCAAAATAACTAAATGTCTTCTAAAGAAAACTAAAAAGGATAATTAAATAAAACTTGGCCCAATTACGGACATAATACATTTTAATCTTATTGTGCCACACTTAGAGATATGGGCTGCCCGCTTTCACTAGGTGGCCCATTTAGCTTTGTCTTCTCTTCCTTAGCCCATTCTTGATGCATCTCTTCCACAAATGACTTGGCTAAGTTTCCAAAGCTTTCTTTCAGCATCTTTGCTCTTGCTCTTGTAATAGGTCCCACGGGCATGTTAAAATTCCCATCTTGCCCGTTAGTGCTGGAATGTCCAATTTGCCCTCCTGAGCTCGTATCACCTCGGCTCACATCAAAGTGCCTGCAGAATCCATTAGAAAACAAAAAACGTGAAAAAAAAAACCGAAAAAAAAAACGCGAAAAAAAAAAAACTGCAGAATTTCAGAATTTGTTTTAATCCACAATTGAAACCAGTTTTGGTGTGCTTCTTGTCTTGTTTTCTACTGTCACCACTTTCTTTGGTTCCAATCTTGTGTTTTCTTGGCACATTCTTGATCTTAATGTGCATCAGTTTCCTTCATTTGTTAGTGTCTATTTCTTTCTTGCTGGTTTTTGCATTTCCTTTGGTCCTAAACTAGAGTTTTCTTTTGCTGGTTTATCATTCATTTTCTGTCCCAAATATTACTTGTGAATTTGAGTTTGTTTTGGTTTGTTTAATTTCTGAAGTGCAACAACCAAAAGTGGTCAAAAGAGGTAAAAGGCAAGAGTGTTGAGATCAAAAGAGGGTAAAAGCCTGAATTGAGTGTAAACACGAGTGCACCCAAATTTCTGAGTGAAAACACGTGAGAGAGTGAACTGTGAGGTTGTTTTATTAACACTTTGCAGGTTGTTCCAATGGCTGAAGAGGAACCTCCCATGACACCAGACATGAAGGTGATGTACCAAGCCTTTGTTTCTCAATTTCAGAAATTGAATAGTAGACTTGATGATATGGATGAATGGAGAAGGGAAGTGACACAAGCTATCTCCGAGAGTAGCAGACGGGGTGATCCGAGGCATAGACGAAATCACAATGATTTCAATCGTGAGCCATATGAGGAGGAATCTGATGGAGCTGAATCAGTTAGAAATAGGAGAGCTAGGAACCGAGGAAGACAAGATAGCAACATTAATGCTATCAAAATGCAAATTCCTCCATTCAAGGGAAGAAACGATGCTGAAGCCTACTTAGAATGGGAAAGAAAAGTTGAGATGATCTTTGCATGCCATTATTATACTGAAGAGAAGAAAGTGAGATTGGCTGCAGTGGAGTTTTCAGATTATGCACTAGTTTGGTGGGATGAGCTAATGAAGTCTAGAAGGAGGAATGGTGAGCGGCCTATTGAGACTTGGGAAGAGATGAAGCAAGTGATGAAGAAGAGATTTGTACCTTCTTATTATTACAGGGAGGTGCACCAGAAATTACATAGGCTCACACAAGGTTCTAAATCAGTGGAGGATTACCACAAAGAGATGGAGATGCTCATGATCAAGGCCAACATAGAGGAGGACATGGAAGTGACTATGGCAAGATTTATGGGTGGTCTAAACAAAGAAATTGCAGATGTGGTGGAATTACAGCATTATGTGGAGATGGATGATTTGGTTAGCATGGCAATGAAGGTGGAGAAGCAACAAAATCAAAGGAGGGCAGCCAAAGCATTTTCCACTTCCAACTCAAAGTGGAGTTCTAAATGGCCAAGCTATGAGGACACCAAAAAGAATAAAGGTTCAGATTCCAAGGAAAAGGGGCTAGATACAACAAAGAAGAAAGGTAGTTCTAACTCATCTTCTTCTATTGCTAATTCTAGACATAGAGATATCAAATGCTTCAAATGTCAAGGTTTGGGTCATTATGCATCTGATTGCCCAAACAAGAGGATGATGGTAATTAGGGGTGGAGAAGTTGTATCTGAATCTGATGATGGTAATGAGTCTGATGTGAGTGATAGTATGCCACCTTTGGAGGATTGTTCTGATGCTGATGAGCATGTGGAGTATGCCGTGCATGGTGAGTCTCTTATTGCTAGGCGTGCATTGAATTTGCAAGTTAAGGAAGATAGCTTGGAGCAAAGGGAAAATATATTCCACACCAGGTGCTTAGTTGGTGGAAAGGTATGTAGCTTGATCATTGATGGTGGAAGTTGTACTAGTGTTGCGAGTACTACTTTAGTTGAGAAGCTAGGGTTGAAGTGTGATAAGCATCCTAATCCATATAGGTTGCAATGGTTGAATGATAGTGGAGAAGTGAAAGTCACTAGACAGGTTGTGGTTGCATTTTCTATTGGAAAATATTGTGATGAAGTGGTGTGTGATGTAGTACCCATGCAAGCTAGTCACTTATTGTTGGGGAGACCATGGCAATTTGATAGGCGTGTGCAACATGATGGGTACAAGAACAGGTATTCCTTTGAGCATAATGGTCACAAGTTCACACTTGCTCCATTATCGCCCAAAGAGGTGTATCTTGATCAAGTAAAACTTCAACAATCTTCTCTTGGGAATTCAGAAAGTAAGGCAAAAGAAAAAGAAGAGAGAAAAGAGGGCATGAGAGAAAAGAAGAAAGATAAGGGCCCAATGGTGAGTGAAAAGAAAGGGAAAAATCTGAATAGTGAAAAGAAAGAGATGAGTGAAAGAAAAGAAAAGAGTGAGAAAAATGAAGAAAGTGAAAGAATTGAGAGAAAATCATGTTTCTATGCAAAAGAGAAGTATTTGAAAGGTGCTTTTCTAGGCAAGAGAGCAATGATTATGATAAGGTTTAGGGAGGTTTTTCTTACTGAAACTAACCTTAACCCAAATTTGCCTAGTAGATTTGTTTCTTTGTTGCAGGAATTTGAGGATGTTTTCCCTAATGAGGTGCCAAGTAGATTACCACCATTGAGAGGAACTTTATTGCGTGCAGTTGTTGGTAAGAATTTGAAAATTTGGGAAGATTGTTTGCCTTTTATTGAGTTTGCTTATAATAGGACTATACATTCTTCTACAGGTTTTTCTCCATTTGAGATTGTGTATGGTTTTAATCCTTTAACTGTTTTGGATTTAATGCCTTTGCCTATGAGTGATATTGTTAGTTTAGATGGTGAAAGCAAGGCTGAAAAGGATAAAGATATGCACATGAAGGCACGTGAGCTGATTGAGAAGATAAGCAGGTTGACAGCCCAAAGAGTGAATAAGGGTCGTAAACAAATTGTGTTTGAACCTGGTGATTGGGTTTGGATTCATTTAAGGAAGGCCAGGTTTCCTACTCATAGGAAATCTAAACTTGACTCAAGGAAAGATGGTCCATTTCAAGTGCTAAAGAGGATCAATGACAATGCTTATAAGATTGACCTCCCAGGTGAGTATAATGTTTTAGCTACTTTTAATGTTTCTGACCTTTCTCCATTTGATATGAATGCAGATTCGAGGACGAATCTTTTTGAGGAGGGAGGGAATGATACGAGCTCAGGAGGGCAAATTGGACATTCTAGCACTAAAGGGCAAGATGGGAATTTCAACATGCCCGTGGGACCTATCACAAGGGCAAGAGCAAAGATGCTGAAAGAAAGCTTTGGGAACTTAGCCAAGCCATTTGTGGAAGAGATGCATCAAGAATGGGCTAAGGAAGAGAAGACAAAGCTAAATGGGCCACCTAGTGAAAGCGGGCAGCCCATATCTCTAAGTGTGGCACAATGAGATTAAAATGTATTATGCCCATAATTGGGCCAAGTTTTATTTAATTATCTTTGTTAGTTTTCTTTAGAAGACATTTAGTTATTTTGAGGTGTTTTATTCAGCCCAATTGTTTGTTTTGCAAGTTGGGCCTTTTCTAGTGGGCTAGGTTTAATTTAACCTAATGTAAGAGGTATAAATACCTCATAAACAAGAGGAGCAGCAGTTTTTGGCTGATGAATGAAATTTCATTTTCTGGTTTCTTCTAAGAAACTCTCAAGTGTGTGCAAGTGAGGAGTGATCATCTTTACTTGCTGCATCAAGAAACTGAATAGACTATTACAAAGGTAAATTCTCTTGTGATATTTGTTCAGTTTCATCTTTCTTATCCCGATTATCTACGTTTCTAAGAACGGGTTTCTTAGGGGTTTAGTAGGGAGGGTGTTTATCCTATTGCTTGTCTCCTATCAAAGTGTGTGTTTGGGGTTTCGGGATCGTTATATCCTTGGGGTTCCGCATCATAATCCTTAAGGAATTGGTTTATCTTTCTTTTTCATGTTCTTTTTGCCCTTGAAAGGAATCAAGTTTCAATTCAAAAGGAATTGGTTTCTAATTCTCCTTTAAGATCCTTGAGCCATTGATTGGAAGCAAGACTTAATACTTAAGGATTTGGTTTATCTTTCTTCTTTAACATCTTTTTGCCATTGAATTGAATCAAGTCACAATCCAAAAGGAATTGGTTTCTAATTCACCTAGAAGTTCCTTTTGACTTTGATTTGAAGCAAGACTTAATCCTTAAGGAATTGGTTTATCTTTATCCTTTATGTTCTTTTTCCCATTGAGTGGAATCTTGTCTCAATTCAAGAGGAATTGGTTTCAAATTCTCCTTGAAGTTCCTTTTGCCATTGTTTGGAAGCAAGACTTAATCCTTAAGGAATTGGTTTATCTTTCTTTTTCATGTTCTTTTTGCCCTTGAATGGAATCAAGTTTCAATTCAAAAGGAATTGGTTTCTAATTCTCCTTTAAGATCCTTGAGCCATTGATTGGAAGCAAGACTTAATACTTAAGGAATTGGTTTATCTTTCTTCTTTAAGTTCTTTTTACCATTGAATTGAATCAAGCCACAATCCAAAAGGAATTGGTTTCTAATTCACCTTGAAGTTCCTTTTGACATTGATTGGAAGCAAGACTTAATCCTTAAGGAATTGGTTTATCTTTCTTCTTTATGTTCTTTTTCCCATTGAGTGGAATCTTGTCTCAATTCAAGAGGAATTGGTTTCTAATTCTCCTTGAAGTTCCTTTTGCCATTGTTTGGAAGCAAGACTTAATCCTTAAGGAATTGGTTTATCTTTCTTTTTCATGTTCTTTTTGCCCTTGAATGGAATCAAGTTTCAATTCAAAAGGAATTGGTTTCTAATTCACCTTGAAGTTCCTTTTGACATTGATTCGAAGCAAGACTTAATCCTTAAGGAATTGGTTTATCTTTCTTCTTTATGTTCTTTTTCCCATTGAGTGGAATCAAGTCTCAATTCAAGAGGAATTGGTTTCTAATTCTCCTTGAAGTTCCTTTTGCCATTGTTTGGAAGCAAGACTTAATCCTTAAGGAATTGGTTTATCTTTCTTCTTTATGTTCTTTTTGCCCTTGAAAGGAATCAAGTTTCAATTCAAAAGGAATTGGTTTCTAATTCTCCTTTAAGATCCTTGAGCCATTGATTGGAAGCAAGACTTAATACTTAAGGAATTGGTTTATCTTTCTTCTTTAAGTTCTTTTTGCCATTGAATTGAATCAAGTCACAATCCAAAAGGAATTGGTTTCTAATTCACCTTGAAGTTCCTTTTGACATTGATTCGAAGCAAGACTTAATCCTTAAGGAATTGGTTTATCTTTCTCCTTTATGTTCTTTTTCCCATTGAGTGGAATCTTGTCTCAATTCAAGAGGAATTGGTTTCAAATTCTCCTTGAAGTTCCTTTTGCCATTGTTTGGAAGCAAGACTTAATCCTTAAGGAATTGGTTTATCTTTCTTTTTCATGTTCTTTTTGCCCTTGAAAGGAATCAAGTTTCAATTCAAAAGGAATTGGTTTCTAATTCTCCTTTAAGATCCTTGAGCCATTGATTGGAAGCAAGACTTAATACTTAAGGAATTGGTTTATCTTTCTTCTTTAAGTTCTTTTTACCATTGAATTGAATCAAGCCACAATCCAAAAGGAATTGGTTTCTAATTCACCTTGAAGTTCCTTTTGACATTGATTGGAAGCAAGACTTAATCCTTAAGGAATTGGTTTATCTTTCTCCTTTATGTTCTTTTTCCCATTGAGTGGAATCTTGTCTCAATTCAAGAGGAATTGGTTTCAAATTCTCCTTGAAGTTCCTTTTGCCATTGTTTGGAAGCAAGACTTAATCCTTAAGGAATTGGTTTATCTTTCTTTTTCATGTTCTTTTTGCCCTTGAAAGGAATCAAGTTTCAATTCAAAAGGAATTGGTTTCTAATTCTCCTTTAAGATCCTTGAGCCATTGATTGGAAGCAAGACTTAATACTTAAGGATTTGGTTTATCTTTCTTCTTTAACATCTTTTTGCCATTGAATTGAATCAAGTCACAATCCAAAAGGAATTGGTTTCTAATTCACCTAGAAGTTCCTTTTGACTTTGATTTGAAGCAAGACTTAATCCTTAAGGAATTGGTTTATCTTTATCCTTTATGTTCTTTTTCCCATTGAGTGGAATCTTGTCTCAATTCAAGAGGAATTGGTTTCAAATTCTCCTTGAAGTTCCTTTTGCCATTGTTTGGAAGCAAGACTTAATCCTTAAGGAATTGGTTTATCTTTCTTTTTCATGTTCTGTTTGCCCTTGAATGGAATCAAGTTTCAATTCAAAAGGAATTGGTTTCTAATTCTCCTTTAAGATCCTTGAGCCATTGATTGGAAGCAAGACTTAATCCTTAAGGAATTGGTTTATCTTTCTTCTTTATGTTCTTTTTCCCATTGAGTGGAATCTTGTCTCAATTCAAGAGGAATGGGTTTCTAATTCTCCTTGAAGTTCCTTTTGCCATTGTTTGGAAGCAAGACTTAATCCTTAAGGAATTGGTTTATCTTTCTTTTTCATGTTCTTTTTGCCCTTGAATGGAATCAAGTTTCAATTCAAAAGGAATTGGTTTCTAATTCTCCTTTAAGATCCTTGAGCCATTGATTGGAAGCAAGACTTAATACTTAAGGAATTGGTTTATCTTTCTTCTTTAAGTTCTTTTTACCTTTGAATTGAATCAAGTCACAATCCAAAAGGAATTGGTTTCTAATTCACCTTGAAGTTCCTTTTGACATTGATTGGAAGCAAGACTTAATCCTTAAGGAATTGGTTTATCTTTCTTCTTTATGTTCTTTTTCCCATTGAGTGGAATCTTGTCTCAATTCAAGAGGAATTGGTTTCTAATTCTCCTTGAAGTTCCTTTTGCCATTGTTTGGAAGCAAGACTTAATCCTTAAGGAATTGGTTTATCTTTCTTCTTTATGTTCTTTTTGCCCTTGAAAGGAATCAAGTTTCAATTCAAAAGGAATTGGTTTCTAATTCTCCTTTAAGATCCTTGAGCCATTGATTGGAAGCAAGACTTAATACTTAAGGATTTGGTTTATCTTTCTTCTTTAAGTTCTTTTTACCATTGAATTGAATCAAGCCACAATCCAAAAGGAATTGGTTTCTAATTCACCTTGAAGTTCCTTTTGACATTGATTGGAAGCAAAACTTAATCCTTATGGAATTGGTTTATCTTTCTTCTTTATGTTCTTTTTCCCATTGAGTGGAATCTTGTCTCAATTCAAGAGGAATTGGTTTCAAATTCTCCTTGAAGTTCCTTTTGCCATTGTTTGGAAGCAAGACTTAATCCTTAAGGAATTGGTTTATCTTTCTTCTTTATGTTCTTTTTGCCCTTGAAAGGAATCAAGTTTCAATTCAAAAGGAATTGGTTTCTAATTCTCCTTTAAGATCCTTGAGCCATTGATTGGAAGCAAGACTTAATACTTAAGGATTTGGTTTATCTTTCTTCTTTAACACCTTTTTGCCATTGAATTGAATCAAGTCACAATCCAAAAGGAATTGGATTCTAATTCACCTAGAAGTTCCTTTTGCCTTTGATTTGAAGCAAGACTTAATCCTTAAGGAATTGGTTTATCTTTCTCCTTTATGTTCTTTTTCCCATTGAGTGGAATCTTGTCTCAATTCAAGAGGAATTGGTTTCAAATTCTCCTTGAAGTTCCTTTTGCCATTGTTTGGAAGCAAGACTTAATCCTTAAGGAATTGGTTTATCTTTCTTTTTCATGTTCTTTTTGCCCTTGAAAGGAATCAAGTTTCAATTCAAAAGGAATTGGTTTCTAATTTGCCTTGAAGTTCCTTTTGACATTGATTGGAAGCAAAACTTAATCCTTATGGAATTGGTTTATCTTTCTTCTTTATGTTCTTTTTCCCATTGAGTGGAATCGAGTGTCATTTCAAGAGGAATGGGTTTCTAATTCTCCTTGAAGTTCCTTTTGCCATTGTTTGGAAGCAAGACTTAATCCTTAAGGAATTGGTTTATCTTTCTTCTTTATGTTCTTTTTGCCCTTGAAAGGAATCAAGTTTCAATTCAAAAGGAATTGGTTTCTAATTCTCCTTTAAGATCCTTGAGCCATTGATTGGAAGCAAGACTTAATACTTAAGGATTTGGTTTATCTTTCTTCTTTAACATCTTTTTGCCATTGAATTGAATCAAGTCACAATCCAAAAGGAATTGGTTTCTAATTCACCTAGAAGTTCCTTTTGACTTTGATTTGAAGCAAGACTTAATCCTTAAGGAATTGGTTTATCTTTATCCTTTATGTTCTTTTTCCCATTGAGTGGAATCTTGTCTCAATTCAAGAGGAATTGGTTTCAAATTCTCCTTGAAGTTCCTTTTGCCATTGTTTGGAAGCAAGACTTAATCCTTAAGGAATTGGTTTATCTTTCTTTTTCATGTTCTTTTTGCCCTTGAAAGGAATCAAGTTTCAATTCAAAAGGAATTGGTTTCTAATTCTCCTTTAAGATCCTTGAGCCATTGATTGGAAGCAAGACTTAATACTTAAGGAATTGGTTTATCTTTCTTCTTTAAGTTCTTTTTACCTTTGAATTGAATCAAGCCACAATCCAAAAGGAATTGGTTTCTAATTCACCTTGAAGTTCCTTTTGACATTGATTGGAAGCAAAACTTAATCCTTATGGAATTGGTTTATCTTTCTTCTTTATGTTCTTTTTCCCATTGAGTGGAATCTTGTCTCAATTCAAGAGGAATTGGTTTCAAATTCTCCTTGAAGTTCCTTTTGCCATTGTTTGGAAGCAAGACTTAATCCTTAAGGAATTGGTTTATCTTTCTTCTTTATGTTCTTTTTGCCCTTGAAAGGAATCAAGTTTCAATTCAAAAGGAATTGGTTTCTAATTCTCCTTTAAGATCCTTGAGCCATTGATTGGAAGCAAGACTTAATACTTAAGGATTTGGTTTATCTTTCTTCTTTAACATCTTTTTGCCATTGAATTGAATCAAGTCACAATCCAAAAGGAATTGGTTTCTAATTCACCTAGAAGTTCCTTTTGACTTTGATTTGAAGCAAGACTTAATCCTTAAGGAATTGGTTTATCTTTATCCTTTATGTTCTTTTTCCCATTGAGTGGAATCTTGTCTCAATTCAAGAGGAATTGGTTTCAAATTCTCCTTGAAGTTCCTTTTGCCATTGTTTGGAAGCAAGACTTAATCCTTAAGGAATTGGTTTATCTTTCTTTTTCATGTTCTTTTTGCCCTTGAAAGGAATCAAGTTTCAATTCAAAAGGAATTGGTTTCTAATTCTCCTTTAAGATCCTTGAGCCATTGATTGGAAGCAAGACTTAATACTTAAGGATTTGGTTTATCTTTCTTCTTTAACATCTTTTTGCCATTGAATTGAATCAAGTCACAATCCAAAAGGAATTGGTTTCTAATTCACCTAGAAGTTCCTTTTGACATTGATTTGAAGCAAGACTTAATCCTTAAGGAATTGGTTTATCTTTATCCTTTATGTTCTTTTTCCCATTGAGTGGAATCTTGTCTCAATTCAAGAGGAATTGGTTTCAAATTCTCCTTGAAGTTCCTTTTGCCATTGTTTGGAAGCAAGACTTAATCCTTAAGGAATTGGTTTATCTTTCTTTTTCATGTTCTTTTTGCCCTTGAAAGGAATCAAGTTTCAATTCAAAAGGAATTGGTTTCTAATTCTCCTTTAAGATCCTTGAGCCATTGATTGGAAGCAAGACTTAATACTTAAGGATTTGGTTTATCTTTCTTCTTTAACATCTTTTTGCCATTGAATTGAATCAAGTCACAATCCAAAAGGAATTGGTTTCTAATTCACCTAGAAGTTCCTTTTGACTTTGATTTGAAGCAAGACTTAATCCTTAAGGAATTGGTTTATCTTTCTCCTTTATGTTCTTTTTCCCATTGAGTGGAATCTTGTCTCAATTCAAGAGGAATTGGTTTCAAATTCTCCTTGAAGTTCCTTTTGCCATTGTTTGGAAGCAAGACTTAATCCTTAAGGAATTGGTTTATCTTTCTTTTTCATGTTCTTTTTGCCCTTGAAAGGAATCAAGTTTCAATTCAAAAGGAATTGGTTTCTAATTCGCCTTGAAGTTCCTTTTGACATTGATTGGAAGCAAGACTTAATCCTTATGGAATTGGTTTATCTTTCTTCTTTATGTTCTTTTTCCCATTGAGTGGAATCGAGTGTCATTTCAAGAGGAATGGGTTTCTAATTCTCCTTGAAGTTCCTTTTGCCATTGTTTGGAAGCAAGACTTAATCCTTAAGGAATTGGTTTATCTTTCTTCTTTATGTTCTTTTTGCCCTTGAAAGGAATCAAGTTTCAATTCAAAAGGAATTGGTTTCTAATTCTCCTTTAAGATCCTTGAGCCATTGATTGGAAGCAAGACTTAATACTTAAGGATTTGGTTTATCTTTCTTCTTTAACATCTTTTTGCCATTGAATTGAATCAAGTCACAATCCAAAAGGAATTGGTTTCTAATTCACCTTGAAGTTCCTTTTGACATTGATTGGAAGCAAAACTTAATCCTTATGGAATTGGTTTATCTTTCTTCTTTATGTTCTTTTTCCCATTGAGTGGAATCTTGTCTCAATTCAAGAGGAATGGGTTTCTAATTCTCCTTGAAGTTCCTTTTGCCATTGTTTGGAAGCAAGACTTAATCCTTAAGGAATTGGTTTATCTTTCTTCTTTATGTTCTTTTTGCCCTTGAAAGGAATCAAGTTTCAATTCAAAAGGAATTGGTTTCTAATTCTCCTTTAAGATCCTTGAGCCATTGATTGGAAGCAAGACTTAATACTTAAGGATTTGGTTTATCTTTCTTCTTTAACATCTTTTTGCCATTGAATTGAATCAAGTCACAATCCAAAAGGAATTGGTTTCTAATTCACCTAGAAGTTCCTTTTGACTTTGATTTGAAGCAAGACTTAATCCTTAAGGAATTGGTTTATCTTTATCCTTTATGTTCTTTTTCCCATTGAGTGGAATCTTGTCTCAATTCAAGAGGAATTGGTTTCAAATTCTCCTTGAAGTTCCTTTTGCCATTGTTTGGAAGCAAGACTTAATCCTTAAGGAATTGGTTTATCTTTCTTTTTCATGTTCTTTTTGCCCTTGAAAGGAATCAAGTTTCAATTCAAAAGGAATTGGTTTCTAATTCTCCTTTAAGATCCTTGAGCCATTGATTGGAAGCAAGACTTAATACTTAAGGATTTGGTTTATCTTTCTTCTTTAACATCTTTTTGCCATTGAATTGAATCAAGTCACAATCCAAAAGGAATTGGTTTCTAATTCACCTAGAAGTTCCTTTTGACTTTGATTTGAAGCAAGACTTAATCCTTAAGGAATTGGTTTATCTTTATCCTTTATGTTCTTTTTCCCATTGAGTGGAATCTTGTCTCAATTCAAGAGGAATTGGTTTCAAATTCTCCTTGAAGTTCCTTTTGCCATTGTTTGGAAGCAAGACTTAATCCTTAAGGAATTGGTTTATCTTTCTTTTTCATGTTCTTTTTGCCCTTGAAAGGAATCAAGTTTCAATTCAAAAGGAATTGTTTTCTAATTTGCCTTGAAGTTCCTTTTGACATTGATTGGAAGCAAAACTTAATCCTTATGGAATTGGTTTATCTTTCTTCTTTATGTTCTTTTTCCCATTGAGTGGAATCGAGTGTCATTTCAAGAGGAATGGGTTTCTAATTCTCCTTGAAGTTCCTTTTGCCATTGTTTGGAAGCAAGACTTAATCCTTAAGGAATTGGTTTATCTTTCTTCTTTATGTTCTTTTTGCCCTTGAAAGGAATCAAGTTTCAATTCAAAAGGAATTGGTTTCTAATTCTCCTTTAAGATCCTTGAGCCATTGATTGGAAGCAAGACTTAATACTTAAGGAATTGGTTTATCTTTCTTCTTTAAGTTCTTTTTGCCATTGAATTGAATCAAGTCACAATCCAAAAGGAATTGGTTTCTAATTCACCTTGAAGTTCCTTTTGACATTGATTGGAAGCAAGACTTAATCCTTATGGAATTGGTTTATCTTTCTTCTTTATGTTCTTTTTCCCATTGAGTGGAATCTTGTCTCAATTCAAGAGGAATTGGTTTCTAATTCTCCTTGAAGTTCCTTTTGCCATTGTTTGGAAGCAAGACTTAATCCTTAAGGAATTGGTTTATCTTTCTTCTTTATGTTCTTTTTGCCCTTGAAAGGAATCAAGTTTCAATTCAAAAGGAATTGGTTTCTAATTCTCCTTTAAGATCCTTGAGCCATTGATTGGAAGCAAGACTTAATACTTAAGGATTTGGTTTATCTTTCTTCTTTAACATCTTTTTGCCATTGAATTGAATCAAGTCACAATCCAAAAGGAATTGGTTTCTAATTCACCTAGAAGTTCCTTTTGACTTTGATTTGAAGCAAGACTTAATCCTTAAGGAATTGGTTTATCTTTCTCCTTTATGTTCTTTTTCCCATTGAGTGGAATCTTGTCTCAATTCAAGAGGAATTGGTTTCAAATTCTCCTTGAAGTTCCTTTTGCCATTGTTTGGAAGCAAGACTTAATCCTTAAGGAATTGGTTTATCTTTCTTCTTCATGTTCTTTTTGCCCTTGAAAGGAATCAAGTTTCAATTCAAAAGGAATTGGTTTCTAATTCTCCTTTAAGATCCTTGAGCCATTGATTGGAAGCAAGACTTAATACTTAAGGATTTGGTTTATCTTTCTTCTTTAACATCTTTTTGCCATTGAATTGAATCAAGTCACAATCCAAAAGGAATTGGTTTCTAATTCACCTAGAAGTTCCTTTTGACTTTGATTTGAAGCAAGACTTAATCCTTAAGGAATTGGTTTATCTTTCTCCTTTATGTTCTTTTTCCCATTGAGTGGAATCTTGTCTCAATTCAAGAGGAATTGGTTTCAAATTCTCCTTGAAGTTCCTTTTGCCATTGTTTGGAAGCAAGACTTAATCCTTAAGGAATTGGTTTATCTTTCTTTTTCATGTTCTTTTTGCCCTTGAAAGGAATCAAGTTTCAATTCAAAAGGAATTGGTTTCTAATTCTCCTTTAAGATCCTTGAGCCATTGATTGGAAGCAAGACTTAATACTTAAGGATTTGGTTTATCTTTCTTCTTTAACATCTTTTTGCCATTGAATTGAATCAAGTCACAATCCAAAAGGAATTGGTTTCTAATTCACCTAGAAGTTCCTTTTGACATTGATTGGAAGCAAGACTTAATCCTTAAGGAATTGGTTTATCTTTCTCCTTTATGTTCTTTTTCCCATTGAGTGGAATCTTGTCTCAATTCAAGAGGAATTGGTTTCAAATTCTCCTTGAAGTTCCTTTTGCCATTGTTTGGAAGCAAGACTTAATCCTTAAGGAATTGGTTTATCTTTCTTCTTTCTGTTCTTTTTGCCCTTGAAAGGAATCAAGTTTCAATTCAAAAGGAATTGGTTTCTAATTCTCCTTTAAGATCCTTGAGCCATTGATTGGAAGCAAGACTTAATACTTAAGGATTTGGTTTATCTTTCTTCTTTAACATCTTTTTGCCATTGAATTGAATCAAGTCACAATCCAAAAGGAATTGGTTTCTAATTCACCTAGAAGTTCCTTTTGACATTGATTGGAAGCAAGACTTAATCCTTAAGGAATTGGTTTATCTTTCTCCTTTATGTTCTTTTTCCCATTGAGTGGAATCTTGTCTCAATTCAAGAGGAATTGGTTTCAAATTCTCCTTGAAGTTCCTTTTGCCATTGTTTGGAAGCAAGACTTAATCCTTAAGGAATTGGTTTATCTTTCTTTTTCATGTTCTTTTTGCCCTTGAAAGGAATCAAGTTTCAATTCAAAAGGAATTGGTTTCTAATTCTCCTTTAAGATCCTTGAGCCATTGATTGGAAGCAAGACTTAATACTTAAGGAATTGGTTTATCTTTCTTCTTTAAGTTCTTTTTGCCATTGAATTGAATCAAGTCACAATCCAAAAGGAATTGGTTTCTAATTCACCTAGAAGTTCCTTTTGACATTGATTTGAAGCAAGACTTAATCCTTAAGGAATTGGTTTATCTTTCTCCTTTATGTTCTTTTTCCCATTGAGTGGAATCTTGTCTCAATTCAAGAGGAATTGGTTTCAAATTCTCCTTGAAGTTCCTTTTGCCATTGTTTGGAAGCAAGACTTAATCCTTAAGGAATTGGTTTATCTTTCATCTTCATGTTCTTTTGCCCTTGAAAGGAATCAAGTTTCAATTCAAAAGGAATTGGTTTCTAATTCTCCTTTAAGATCCTTGAGCCATTGATTGGAAGCAAGACTTAATACTTAAGGAATTGGTTTATCTTTCTTCTTTAAGTTATTTTTACCTTTGAATTGAATCAAGTCACAATCCAAAAGGAATTGGTTTCTAATTCACCTAGAAGTTCCTTTTGCCTTTGATTTGAAGCAAGACTTAATCCTTAAGGAATTGGTTTATCGTTCTCCTTTATGTTCTTTTTCCCATTGAGTGGAATCTTGTCTCAATTCAAGAGGAATTGGTTTCAAATTCTCCTTGAAGTTCCTTTTGCCATTGTTTGGAAGCAAGACTTAATCCTTAAGGAATTGGTTTATCTTTCTTTTTCATGTTCTTTTTGCCCTTGAAAGGAATCAAGTTTCAATTCAAAAGGAATTGGTTTCTAATTTGCCTTGAAGTTCCTTTTGACATTGATTGGAAGCAAGACTTAATCCTTAAGGAATTGGTTTATCTTTCTTCTTTATGTTCTTTTTCCCATTGAGTGGAATCGAGTGTCAGTTCAAGAGGAATTGGTTTCTAATTCTCCTTGAAGTTCCTTTTGCCATTGTTTGGAAGCAAGACTTAATCCTTAAGGAATTGGTTTATCTTTCTTCTTTATGTTCTTTTTGCCCTTGAAAGGAATCAAGTTTCAATTCAAAAGGAATTGGTTTCTAATTCTCCTTTAAGATCCTTGAGCCATTGATTGGAAGCAAGACTTAATACTTAAGGATTTGGTTTATCTTTCTTCTTTAACATCTTTTTGCCATTGAATTGAATCAAGTCACAATCCAAAAGGAATTGGTTTCTAATTCACCTTGAAGTTCCTTTTGACATTGATTTGAAGCAAGACTTAATCCTTAAGGAATTGGTTTATCTTTCTTCTTTATGTTCTTTTTCCCATTGAGTGGAATCTTGTCTCAATTCAAGAGGAATGGGTTTCTAATTCTCCTTGAAGTTCCTTTTGCCATTGTTTGGAAGCAAGACTTAATCCTTAAGGAATTGGTTTATCTTTCTTCTTTATGTTCTTTTTGCCCTTGAAAGGAATCAAGTTTCAATTCAAAAGGAATTGGTTTCTAATTCTCCTTTAAGATCCTTGAGCCATTGATTGGAAGCAAGACTTAATACTTAAGGATTTGGTTTATCTTTCTTCTTTAACATCTTTTTGCCATTGAATTGAATCAAGTCACAATCCAAAAGGAATTGGTTTCTAATTCACCTAGAAGTTCCTTTTGACTTTGATTTGAAGCAAGACTTAATCCTTAAGGAATTGGTTTATCTTTATCCTTTATGTTCTTTTTCCCATTGAGTGGAATCTTGTCTCAATTCAAGAGGAATTGGTTTCAAATTCTCCTTGAAGTTCCTTTTGCCATTGTTTGGAAGCAAGACTTAATCCTTAAGGAATTGGTTTATCTTTCTTTTTCATGTTCTTTTTGCCCTTGAAAGGAATCAAGTTTCAATTCAAAAGGAATTGGTTTCTAATTCTCCTTTAAGATCCTTGAGCCATTGATTGGAAGCAAGACTTAATACTTAAGGATTTGGTTTATCTTTCTTCTTTAACATCTTTTTGCCATTGAATTGAATCAAGTCACAATCCAAAAGGAATTGGTTTCTAATTCACCTAGAAGTTCCTTTTGACATTGATTGGAAGCAAGACTTAATCCTTAAGGAATTGGTTTATCTTTCTCCTTTATGTTCTTTTTCCCATTGAGTGGAATCTTGTCTCAATTCAAGAGGAATTGGTTTCAAATTCTCCTTGAAGTTCCTTTTGCCATTGTTTGGAAGCAAGACTTAATCCTTAAGGAATTGGTTTATCTTTCTTTTTCATGTTCTTTTTGCCCTTGAATGGAATCAAGTTTCAATACAAAAGGAATTGGTTTCTAATTCTCCTTCAAGATCCTTGACCTATTGATTGGAAGCAAGACTTAATACTTAAGGAATTGGTTTATCTTTTTTCTTTAACATCTTTTTGCCATTGAATTGAATCAAGTCACAATCCAAAAGGAATTGGTTTCTAATTCACCTTGAAGTTCCTTTTGACATTGATTGGAAGCAAGACTTAATCCTTAAGGAATTGGTTTATCTTTCTCCTTTATGTTCTTTTTCCCATTGAGTGGAATCTTGTCTCAATTCAAGAGGAATTGGTTTCAAATTCTCCTTGAAGTTCCTTTTGCCATTGTTTGGAAGCAAGACTTAATCCTTAAGGAATTGGTTTATCTTTCTTCTTTATGTTCTTTTTGCCCTTGAAAGGAATCAAGTTTCAATTCAAAAGGAATTGGTTTCTAATTCTCCTTTAAGATCCTTGAGCCATTGATTGGAAGCAAGACTTAATACTTAAGGATTTGGTTTATCTTTCTTCTTTAACATCTTTTTGCCATTGAATTGAATCAAGTCACAATCCCAAAGGAATTGCTTTCTAATTCACCTAGAAGTTCCTTCTAACATTGATTTGAAGCAAGACTTAATCCTTAAGGAATTGGTTTATCTTTCTCCTTTATGTTCTTTTTCCCATTGAGTGGAATCTTGTCTCAATTCAAGAGGAATTGGTTTCAAATTCTCCTTGAAGTTCCTTTTGCCATTGTTTGGAAGCAAGACTTAATCCTTAAGGAATTGGTTTATCTTTCTTCTTTATGTTCTTTTTGCCCTTGAAAGGAATCAAGTTTCAATTCAAAAGGAATTGGTTTCTAATTCTCCTTTAAGATCCTTGAGCCATTGATTGGAAGCAAGACTTAATACTTAAGGATTTGGTTTATCTTTCTTCTTTAACATCTTTTTGCCATTGAATTGAATCAAGTCACAATCCAAAAGGAATTGGTTTCTAATTCACCTAGAAGTTCCTTTTGACATTGATTGGAAGCAAGACTTAATCCTTAAGGAATTGGTTTATCTTTCTCCTTTATGTTCTTTTTCCCATTGAGTGGAATCTTGTCTCAATTCAAGAGGAATTGGTTTCAAATTCTCCTTGAAGTTCCTTTTGCCATTGTTTGGAAGCAAGACTTAATCCTTAAGGAATTGGTTTATCTTTCTTTTTCATGTTCCTTTTGCCCTTGAAAGGAATCAAGTTTCAATTCAAAAGGAATTGGTTTCTAATTCTCCTTTAAGATCCTTGAGCCATTGATTGGAAGCAAGACTTAATACTTAAGGATTTGGTTTATCTTTCTTCTTTAAGTTCTTTTTGCCATTGAATTGAATCAAGTCACAATCCAAAAGGAATTGGTTTCTAATTCACCTAGAAGTTCCTTTTGACATTGATTGGAAGCAAGACTTAATCCTTAAGGAATTGGTTTATCTTTCTCCTTTATGTTCTTTTTCCCATTGAGTGGAATCTTGTCTCAATTCAAGAGGAATTGGTTTCAAATTCTCCTTGAAGTTCCTTTTGCCATTGTTTGGAAGCAAGACTTAATCCTTAAGGAATTGGTTTATCTTTCTTATTCATGTTCTTTTTGCCCTTGAAAGGAATCAAGTTTCAATTCAAAAGGAATTGGTTTCTAATTCTCCTTTAAGATCCTTGAGCCATTGATTGGAAGCAAGACTTAATACTTAAGGAATTGGTTTATCTTTCTTCTTTAAGTTCTTTTTGCCATTGAATTGAATCAAGTCACAATCCAAAAGGAATTGGTTTCTAATTCACCTTGAAGTTCCTTTTGACATTGATTCGAAGCAAGACTTAATCCTTAAGGAATTGGTTTATCTTTCTTCTTTATGTTCTTTTTCCCATTGAGTGGAATCTTGTCTCAATTCAAGAGGAATTGGTTTCAAATTCTCCTTGAAGTTCCTTTTGCCATTGTTTGGAAGCAAGACTTAATCCTTAAGGAATTGGTTTATCTTTCTTTTTCATGTTCTGTTTGCCCTTGAAAGGAATCAAGTTTCAATTCAAAAGGAATTGGTTTCTAATTCTCCTTTAAGATCCTTGAGCCATTGATTGGAAGCAAGACTTAATACTTAAGGAATTGGTTTATCTTTCTTCTTTAAGTTCTTTTTGCCATTGAATTGAATCAAGTCACAATCCAAAAGGAATTGGTTTCTAATTCACCTTGAAGTTCCTTTTGACATTGATTGGAAGCAAGACTTAATCCTTAAGGAATTGGTTTATCTTTCTTCTTTATGTTCTTTTTCCCATTGAGTGGAATCTTGTCTCAATTCAAGAGGAATTGGTTTCTAATTCTCCTTGAAGTTCCTTTTGCCATTGTTTGGAAGCAAGACTTAATCCTTAAGGAATTGGTTTATCTTTCTTCTTTATGTTCTTTTTGCCATTGAGTGGAATCAAGTTTCAATTCAAAAGGAATTGGTTTCTAATTCACCTTGAAGTTCCTTTTGACATTGATTGGAAGCAAAACTTAATCCTTATGGAATTGGTTTATCTTTCTTCTTTATGTTCTTTTTCCCATTGAGTGGAATCGAGTGTCAGTTCAAGAGGAATGGGTTTCTAATTCTCCTTGAAGTTCCTTTTGCCATTGTTTGGAAGCAAGACTTAATCCTTAAGGAATTGGTTTATCTTTCTTCTTTATGTTCTTTTTGCCCTTGAAAGGAATCAAGTTTCAATTCAAAAGGAATTGGTTTCTAATTCTCCTTTAAGATCCTTGAGCCATTGATTGGAAGCAAGACTTAATACTTAAGGATTTGGTTTATCTTTCTTCTTTAACATCTTTTTGCCATTGAATTGAATCAAGTCACAATCCAAAAGGAATTGGTTTCTAATTCACCTTGAAGTTCCTTTTGACATTGATTTGAAGCAAGACTTAATCCTTAAGGAATTGGTTTATCTTTCTCCTTTATGTTCTTTTTCCCATTGAGTGGAATCTTGTCTCAATTCAAGAGGAATTGGTTTCAAATTCTCCTTGAAGTTCCTTTTGCCATTGTTTGGAAGCAAGACTTAATCCTTAAGGAATTGGTTTATCTTTCTTTTTCATGTTCTTTTTGCCCTTGAAAGGAATCAAGTTTCAATTCAAAAGGAATTGGTTTCTAATTCTCCTTTAAGATCCTTGAGCCATTGATTGGAAGCAAGACTTAATACTTAAGGATTTGGTTTATCTTTCTTCTTTAACATCTTTTTGCCATTGAATTGAATCAAGTCACAATCCAAAAGGAATTGGTTTCTAATTCACCTAGAAGTTCCTTTTGACTTTGATTTGAAGCAAGACTTAATCCTTAAGGAATTGGTTTATCTTTATCCTTTATGTTCTTTTTCCCATTGAGTGGAATCTTGTCTCAATTCAAGAGGAATTGGTTTCAAATTCTCCTTGAAGTTCCTTTTGCCATTGTTTGGAAGCAAGACTTAATCCTTAAGGAATTGGTTTATCTTTCTTTTTCATGTTCTTTTTGCCCTTGAAAGGAATCAAGTTTCAATTCAAAAGGAATTGGTTTCTAATTCTCCTTTAAGATCCTTGAGCCATTGATTGGAAGCAAGACTTAATACTTAAGGATTTGGTTTATCTTTCTTCTTTAACATCTTTTTGCCATTGAATTGAATCAAGTCACAATCCAAAAGGAATTGGTTTCTAATTCACCTTGAAGTTCCTTTTGACATTGATTCGAAGCAAGACTTAATCCTTAAGGAATTGGTTTATCTTTCTCCTTTATGTTCTTTTTCCCATTGAGTGGAATCTTGTCTCAATTCAAGAGGAATTGGTTTCAAATTCTCCTTGAAGTTCCTTTTGCCATTGTTTGGAAGCAAGACTTAATCCTTAAGGAATTGGTTTATCTTTCTTTTTCATGTTCTTTTTGCCCTTGAAAGGAATCAAGTTTCAATTCAAAAGGAATTGGTTTCTAATTTGCCTTGAAGTTCCTTTTGACATTGATTTGAAGCAAGACTTAATCCTTAAGGAATTGGTTTATCTTTCTTCTTTATGTTCTTTTTGCCATTGAGTGGAATCAAGTCTCAATTCAAGAGGAATTGGTTTCTAATTCTCCTTGAAGTTCCTTTTGCCATTGTTTGGAAGCAAGACTTAATCCTTAAGGAATTGGTTTATCTTTCTTCTTTATGTTCTTTTTGCCCTTGAAAGGAATCAAGTTTCAATTCAAAAGGAATTGGTTTCTAATTCTCCTTTAAGATCCTTGAGCCATTGATTGGAAGCAAGACTTAATACTTAAGGAATTGGTTTATCTTTCTTCTTTAAGTTCTTTTTGCCATTGAATTGAATCAAGTCACAATCCAAAAGGAATTGGTTTCTAATTCACCTTGAAGTTCCTTTTGACATTGATTGGAAGCAAGACTTAATCCTTAAGGAATTGGTTTATCTTTCTTCTTTATGTTCTTTTTCCCATTGAGTGGAATCTTGTCTCAATTCAAGAGGAATTGGTTTCTAATTCTCCTTGAAGTTCCTTTTGCCATTGTTTGGAAGCAAGACTTAATCCTTAAGGAATTGGTTTATCTTTCTTCTTTATGTTCTTTTTGCCCTTGAAAGGAATCAAGTTTCAATTCAAAAGGAATTGGTTTCTAATTCTCCTTTAAGATCCTTGAGCCATTGATTGGAAGCAAGACTTAATACTTAAGGATTTGGTTTATCTTTCTTCTTTAACATCTTTTTGCCATTGAATTGAATCAAGTCACAATCCAAAA
This sequence comes from Pterocarpus macrocarpus, assembly GCA_031439585.1. NCBI lineage: Eukaryota > Viridiplantae > Streptophyta > Magnoliopsida > Fabales > Fabaceae > Pterocarpus > Pterocarpus macrocarpus. Next base: position 50,308,985 of record CM062517.1, read on the forward strand.
GGAATTGGTTTCTAATTCACCTAGAAGTTCCTTTTGACTTTGATTTGAAGCAAGACTTAATCCTTAAGGAATTGGTTTATCTTTCTCCTTTATGTTCTTTTTCCCATTGAGTGGAATCTTGTCTCAATTCAAGAGGAATTGGTTTCAAATTCTCCTTGAAGTTCCTTTTGCCATTGTTTGGAAGCAAGACTTAATCCTTAAGGAATTGGTTTATCTTTCTTCTTCATGTTCTTTTTGCCCTTGAAAGGAATCAAGTTTCAATTCAAAAGGAATTGGTTTCTAATTCTCCTTTAAGATCCTTGAGCCATTGATTGGAAGCAAGACTTAATACTTAAGGATTTGGTTTATCTTTCTTCTTTAAGTTCTTTTTGCCATTGAATTGAATCAAGTCACAATCCAAAAGGAATTGGTTTCTAATTCACCTAGAAGTTCCTTTTGACTTTGATTTGAAGCAAGACTTAATCCTTAAGGAATTGGTTTATCTTTATCCTTTATGTTCTTTTTCCCATTGAGTGGAATCTTGTCTCAATTCAAGAGGAATTGGTTTCAAATTCTCCTTGAAGTTCCTTTTGCCATTGTTTGGAAGCAAGACTTAATCCTTAAGGAATTGGTTTATCTTTCTTTTTCATGTTCTTTTTGCCCTTGAAAGGAATCAAGTTTCAATTCAAAAGGAATTGGTTTCTAATTCTCCTTTAAGATCCTTGAGCCATTGATTGGAAGCAAGACTTAATACTTAAGGATTTGGTTTATCTTTCTTCTTTAACATCTTTTTGCCATTGAATTGAATCAAGTCACAATCCAAAAGGAATTGGTTTCTAATTCACCTAGAAGTTCCTTTTGACTTTGATTTGAAGCAAGACTTAATCCTTAAGTAATTGGTTTATCTTTCTCCTTTATGTTCTTTTTCCCATTGAGTGGAATCTTGTCTCAATTCAAGAGGAATTGGTTTCAAATTCTCCTTGAAGTTCCTGTTGCCATTGTTTGGAAGCAAGACTTAATCCTTAACGAATTGGTTTATCTTTCTTTCTCATGTTCTTTTTGCCCTTGAAAGGAATCAAGTTTCAATTCAAAAGGAATTGTTTTCTAATTCTCCTTCAAGATCCTTTTGACATTGATTGGAAGCAAGACTTAATCCTTAAGGAATTGGTTTATCTTTCTTCTTTATGTTCTTTTTGCCATTGAATTGAATCAAGTCACAATCCAAAAGGAATTGGTTTCTAATTCTCCTTGAAGTTCCTTTTGCCATTGTTTGGAAGCAAGACTTAATCCTTAAGGAATTGGTTTATCTTTCTTCTTTATGTTCTTTTTGCCCTTGAAAGGAATCAAGTTTCAATTCAAAAGGAATTGGTTTCTAATTCTCCTTTAAGATCCTTGAGCCATTGATTGGAAGCAAGACTTAATACTTAAGGAATTGGTTTATCTTTCTTCTTTAAGTTCTTTTTGCCATTGAATTGAATCAAGTCACAATCCAAAAGGAATTGGTTTCTAATTCACCTTGAAGTTCCTTTTGACATTGATTGGAAGCAAGACTTAATCCTTAAGGAATTGGTTTATCTTTCTTCTTTATGTTCTTTTTCCCATTGAGTGGAATCTTGTCTCAATTCAAGAGGAATTGGTTTCAAATTCTCCTTGAAGTTCCTTTTGCCATTGTTTGGAAGCAAGACTTAATCCTTAAGGAATTGGTTTATCTTTCTTTTTCATGTTCTTTTTGCCCTTGAAAGGAATCAAGTTTCAATTCAAAAGGAATTGGTTTCTAATTCTCCTTTAAGATCCTTGAGCCATTGATTGGAAGCAAGACTTAATACTTAAGGATTTGGTTTATCTTTCTTCTTTAACATCTTTTTGCCATTGAATTTGATATGTCGTTAAACTACCAAATTAAAAACCATTGCTTGGTTTAGGAAAAATTAGTTTAGTAATGAGCAAAGGGTCAATCCACAAGGAATTGAATTAATTTAATTATTTAGCTAAATTTAGATTCTGATTCTAATAAACTCTAAAAGATAAAGTAACATAAAATGGGGGTTTGGTTGTTTCTATAAATCAAACAAAAATTATATAAAAAAATTACACGAAAATAAAACAAGATAAACAAGAGCAAATGATGTTGTTCTGTTGAAATCAATTAAAACTGGTTATGGGATCCCTTTTCCCCACTAAATTATATCATGCAATTAGTTCTCAATTTCAGCCTCCAATTCTCGCTTTATAGTTACCAATCTTAGGCAATGAAACATTCTATTACCTACCTTCTTTTAAATAGATTAAGGAACATCCATTAACCTATTCTAATCACTAATTGACATAGGGAACATCCACTAAGTTCAATTAACAATTGCAACAAGAAGGACAGATTGATCTAAGTTTTGGTCTCTAACATAGGACTAAGTGACTTAGGTTATATTCTCCCTTGCATACAATCAAAACTTGACCATTAAGTTTGCACACAAGTTACTACATATGGATAAAGGATAATGAACATCATAATCCTAAATCTAGCAATCAGCCATAATATGAAATATAAGGGTGGCCAATCCAAACATGTCACATTACTACCATAATCATGAAGTGAGTAGAGAATATAATCAACTCTTCAGGAAAATAGAGGTCTGAAAATCAATTAATTACATGATAATTTAGGGTTCAAAGTTCACCCATAACCATGAAAATAACTTAGCCTAACATTCTAAAGAAAACCATATCACAAATTGAAGAATACATGACATGAGTTAAGAAAGAAAGAAAACATGTGCAGACTAAAGGGTGAAAGCAAAGTTGCCCAAACTCTAATCTTCAGCACCTATCTCTTCTTCTTGTCCTCAATTAAATCCCTAAAGAGCAGCAAAAAGTGATGTCCACAGCTACAAGCTTGGTGAAAATGTCACTTCTCCCACTCCAATATTGTAACTATGGTTTCTAAGGATGAGTGGCTGAAACCTCCTTCTCTCTCCACGAAAATTTCTCTCTCTAGCCAGAGCCAAAAAGCTCATCTGTCTCTCCTCTTTCTGGCTGCTGGTCTCTTGTCAAAATGTAATCTCAGCCATCCAAATTGTAACTGCTCCAATTGTAACTCCACATTAAACTAGCTTCATAGGTTACATTCTCACAAAGCCTTGGTGATTATCAGAAATAATTCTGATACTTAAGTTTCTAACAGCCTATAATCAGACAATGAAAACCCACAAATGAATTGAACTCAATTGGCCCACCATTCATTAATCAAAATTGCCAGTTTCGGTTTTTTCTGGCAGCTCTACTTCACACGTAAATTTCATTGACCAAATGGACTTGGATGAGAGTAATTCGACCACCATTGGAAAGTTAACATCTTGGGCTTCATTTTTGGCTCTGGAATCATCCCATTTGGGCTTATATCAAGGGAGAACTGAATTGAGCAAAACTGCATTGAATGCAGTGACGGGTCAGCGCCAGGCCCAACTTTGGCAGCTTCAATCTCTCTGGTCCGTTGGACATTTTGAGTGATCTTGGTGTCAAATTAAAGCTCTGGATGTCTACTTTCATTTCCAAGTGGAATCATGTCATTTTGACTTTGGACCAAAAGTTATGCCCTTGGAAAGACATACTGCTCATACTATCCAGCACTCAATTCTTAGCATTTTTTTTGAATTAGCTCCAAATTGAGTCATTTTACTCTTGTTCAGCTCAAAAATCATCCTTAAGCTTTATTTTCCTACAAAACACAAATAGTAAATAAAAGCATTATATTTACAAGATTAAAGCTATGAACAAGCATAGAAAAGAATATGAAATAAGTGAATAAAATGCACTTATCAATTTCCCCCACACTTGAACCTTGCTTGTCCTCAAGCAAGACTAAGATAAAACCTAAGCTAATCCACTTTCATAGGAAATCACGATTGCATTTAGCATATGCAACAAGCCTTTAAACCTCTAGGTGGCCCATAGAGGACGAGTTATAGTCTCGTGAGGGCTTCCAGCGGTGATACCCACAAACACCTATTCTTTCCAGCATTTTTCAGAGAACTAGAAATGCACAACTTTGAAATCAAACAAGAAAAATGTTATCATCAACCATTCTCAAGATAATGCATCCAATGAACATCATACTCAAGTAAATGAAACAACTAAGCTAATGGTGAAGAAAACTATGCAACACTTTAATAAGGCTTCACTCTTTCCATCTCCACAATTCAAGCTTTCAATTTTCATGCAATCATGTCAAGCATCAAATTCTCTTAATTCATGCAAATGTCAAATCATCATCAAAACACCACAATGGAATCAAAAGGTCTTTTCTTTGGTTGTAATGGGGTCAATGGGTTGTAATGTATCTTAAGAAACAAAGGAAAAGGAAATACACAAGAGTTTCTTTGAATTCCTAGAAACAGAGACATGAAAATGATAATGCAAGCATGTTTAAGTCAAAACTTCATAGAACAAACATGAGGGTCAATTTTTTTTTTTTTTAGTGTGGACCCTTCCTTCACCTTTCTTTACTCTTGTAACATTGTAACATACTTTGAACTTCAATTGAGTTTATTGAACACTTTTATGCTTTCTTCTTTTTTTTTTTTTCATTCCACTAATTGTTGAAAGATAACAAAATTCCCCCACACTTCTCATCTTTACCATACTTGAATTACCAATACCTTGCACATCAATCAAGTCTCTAACTCTATTCCATCAAAGAAACAAAGGTTAGGACAAAAAATTATATCAAGCTAGGTAAAGAAGATAAGGGTGCCAAAGAAAATAAGACTAAATTCTATGAAGGCTCAAATTGGCTCACTAAGGATTTGTGTTCACTTTGGAACATCAAAATGTAGGGAACAGGTCCATTTGGCCATGGTGTTAGACAACAAAATGCCTTAATCATTTTCCAAAGTGGCAGAGATCAGTTTCAAATCCAAAAGCACTTCAAAAGAGAATTTTCAGCTCAACAATCAAACAATTAAATCTAATGACTATCCAAGTGTAAATTTCAAGAATGCAAGCAAGGTTAAAGTATGCATTATAATTGTACAGAAGCAAAGTAAGTAACATTTAAAAGAGTATAACATCATAAAAAAATGCATTAACAAGAGAATGAAGTCAAATCCAACTCTAAACTTGTCATCAATCAAAGCTATGAATTAAAGCTCAAAATCTCATCATTTTTTCTGGAAAGAATGAGAAAAAACCTAAAAACTAGACTTAAAAACAAAATTATGAAAAAAAACACAACTAGAGTTTTTTTTTTTTTTTTGAAAACAAGAAATTATCCTAAACCATTCCCCCCACACTTAATCCTTACATTGTCCTCAATGTAAGACAAAAATATGAATTAAAGTGAAAGGAAAAGGAAAAATAACAAACTACAAAAGCAAACAAAATAAAGTAGTAAAATGATAAAGAATAAGAGAGATCAAATCTGATTTCCAAAGCTCTCCATCCATTGGGTTGCTCTCCCAAAAGCGCTTGGTTTATTGTCTCTCACCGACTTTTCCTCAGAAGATCGTGAGATGGTCACAAGAAGGCTCTTCCAACTTTATCTCCTCAATCTCATCAAAACTAGGAGATGGTAAATCATAATAAGGCTTCAATCTATGACCATTAACCTTGAATACTTTCCTCTGTATCTAAAGCCTTAATTTCAATCAAGCACCATGGGGAAATATGTTAGTGACAACAAAAGGACCAATCCACCTTGATCTTAACTTACCTGGAAACAATTTTAGCTTTGAATGAAAAAGAAGAACTTTTTGACCAATGGAAAAATCCTTCCTCAAAATCATCTTGTCATGGAACATTCTTGTCTTTTTCTTATAGATTCTTGCATTCTCATATGCATTGTTCACTGATTTCTTCAAGTTCTTGCAATTGTAACTTTCTATGAATTCCAGCTTCATCTAAATTCATGTTACATTGCTTAACAGCCCAATAAGCTTTATGTTCAAGCTCCACAGGTAAATGACAAGGTTTGCCATAAAGCAATCTGTATGGAGACATTCCCAAAGGCGTTTTATAGGCTGTCCTATAAGCCCACAATGCATCATCAAGCCTTAAGCTCCAATCCTTTAAATTTGGATTCACTGTTTTCTCCAAGATAGATTTCACCTCTCTATTTGACAATTCAGCTTGTCCACTTGTTTGAGGATGATATGCAGTGGAAATCCTATGGACAACATTATACTTCTTCAAAGAGAGCTTAAAAAGACCTGTTACAAAAATGAGTACCCCTATCGCTAATAATAGCTTTAGGAGTGCCAAATCTTGCAAAGATATTAGTTCTCACAAAATTACAAACAGTTTTAGCATCATTCAACCTAGCAAGAAGAATGTAAACATTACCAAAGGAAGAAACAAATGGTCCCATAAAATCAATTCCCCAAACATCAAAAATTTCAACAACAAGTATGGGTGATTGGGGCATTTGGTTTTTAGGGCTTAAATTACCAACACGTTGGCATCTATCACATGCTTTGCAAAACAAATATGCATCTTTTAAACAAAGAAGGCCAATAAAAACCACATTCAAGCACTTTAAGAGCTGTTCTCTTTGGTCCAAAATGGCCACCACAAGCATAAGCATGTGAAACTTAAAATTGAGTTAAACTGCAGATTCAAGGACACACCTTCTTATTACCCGATCAGTAACAATGCTTCCATAGATAAGGATCATCCCAAATATAATACTTGGAGTCACTCTTAATCTTGTCCTTTTGAGCTCGAAAGTTAAATCCTTTGGTAGCTCCTTTGTGACCTTAAAATTGACAATATCGACATACCAAGGAACACCGACATTAATGGCAAAAGAGTTGCTCATCAGGGAACTTCTCTTCCAAAGGTAAGGCATCCTCTTCAAGAGCCAAGCGACTAAGATGATCAGCCACTAAGTTTTCACTTCCCTTCTTGTCTTTGATCTCAATGTCAAATTCCAGCAATAAAAGAATCCACACGATCAATCTAGGCTTTGCATCTTTCTTAGAAAGCAAATACTTAAGTGCTGCGTGATCACTATAAACAACAACTTTAGATCCAACCAAATAAGATCTAAACTTCTCCAAAGCAAAGATTATAGCAAGAAATTCGTTTTCAGTGGTAGAATAGTTTAGTTGTGCATCATTTAGAGTGTGAGAAGCATAATAAATGACATGAGGCAACTTCCCTTTTCACTGACCCAAAACAAAGCACTAATAAGCAAAAATCACTTGCATCACACATAACCTCAAAAGGTAAGCTCCAGTCAGGTGGCTGAATAATGGGAGCTGAAGTGAGAAGCTCTTTAAGCTTGTTGAATGCCATCTTGCACTCTTCATTGAAATCAAATGCCACTTCTTTTTGCAGCAACTTGCAGAAAGGATGAGAAATCTTTGAGAAATCCTTGATAAATCTTCTGTAGAAACTTGCATGTCCAAGAAAGGAACAAACCTCCTCACCAAGTGGGGTATGGTAAGGATTTAACAAGGTCTACTTTAGCTTTATCTACCTCAATTCCTTTAGCTGAAATCACATGTCCCAAAACAATTCCTTTGATCAACCATAAAATGGCATTTTTCCCTATTTAAAACAAGATTTGTTTCTAAGCATCTTTGCAAACAAGAGACAAATTATCAAGGCATTTATCAAAAGAATTACCATAAACAGTGAAATCATCCATAAATACCTCAATAATGCTTTCAATGTAATCGGAAAAAGATACTTACCATGCACCTTTGAAAAGTAGAAGGGCATTACATAAACCAAAGGGCATTCTTCTATAAGCATAGACACCATAAGGACATGTGAATGTGGTCTTTTCTTGATCTTCTGGAGCAATCACAATTTGGTTGTATCCTCAATAACCATCAAGGAAGCAAAAGTGAGAGTTGTCCACCAATCTTTCCAAAGCATTTGATCCATGAAAGGAAGAGGAAAATGATCCTTCCTTGTGGCTGAATTAAGCTTCCTATAGTCAATACACATTCTCCAACCAGTTTGCACCCTTGTTGGAACCAACTCATTGTCTTCATTCTTGATCAATGTGATGCCAGATTTCTTAGGAACCACTTGCCACAGGGCTCACCCATTTTGAATCGTAAATGGCATAGATGATACCAAAGATCAAGCAATTTCTGAATTTCCTTTCACAACCTCCATCATGTTAGGATTAAGTCTTCTTTGAGGTTCTCTCGCTTGGCTTTGCTCCATCTTCAATTAAGATCCTATGCATACACATGTAAGGGCTAATTCCCTTTATATCCGCAATTGACCATGCCATGGCTGTCTTGTGGTCTCTAAGGACTCTAATAAGCCTCTTCTTCTTGGGATGGTGTCAAACTTGTTAGCTTAATGATCACGAGGAAGTGTTTCTTTCTCTCCCAAGAATGCATATTTGAGATGACTTGGCAAAGAGCTTCAATTCAAGCTCAGGTGCCTTAACAAGTTGGATGGGGAAAGCTTCTCTTTAAGTGTTGGAAGCTCAAAGGTATGACACCATGTGTAGAAGAATAAGAGACAATGGCTTCCCAAGGCGAAGCAACCTCTTTCAATGATCTCATCTTGCAATTCTAGCTCCACTTTGGCTCATTAAGCTTCTTTAACTCAAAGATTGTTGCACAAGAGCCATTTTCCAAGCTGAGCATCTTCCTTCCCTAATTCAAACACTTGCTGCACTAATAAGTCAATTGCATCAATAACTTCAATGGAACATAAAGAAGATGAATCACAAGGGTATTTATTGTATCAAACAAACTAAATTTAATGACATGCCCATCAAATTCCATAGAAAGCAGAGCTTCCTTCTACACACATCAATCTTAGTTCTGAGGCAGTCATTAAAAAATGGTCTTCCGAAGCAAAATAGGAGTAGGGTTAAGTGCACACTCATCCTCCATATCTAGAAACATAAAAATCAACAGGAAAAACAAGTTCATTTACTTTCACCAAGAACATCTTCAACAACTCCTTTAGGATATGCATGAGATCCACCTAACCTGAATTATGATGCCGGCTTCTTCTAATGGACCAAGATTCAAAGATTTGTAAATAGAAAAAGGCATTACGCCAATAGAAGCAACCTAGATCCTAACATGCATCTCTCAAAAATTTTATCACCAATGATGCAAGGAATTGTAAATAGACACCTCGGGATCTTTACATTTTGGAGGAAATTTCTTTTGAAAACAAGCAATGAAACTTGTTCTCCCATGCAAACCTTTTCATTACCTTTTAACTTCCCTCTTGTTTGTGCACAAATCCTTCAAAAATTTGGCAATACACTGGGAACTTGCTTAATAGCCCTCGAAGCAATGGAATATTGATCTGCACTCTTCTTGAAAGTGTCCAAAATCTCCTTTTCTTGTTCCTCTTTTTTGGACTTTGCAAGCCTTTTTGAGGAAAAGGTGGAGGATGCACATAAGCATCAAGTGTTGGAGATGTGTGCTTCACTTGGAGATTGGGTGGAATCATGAGTTTCTTTGGCAACCACCACTTCCACATTTCCTTTCATCATTCCTCAATGTTTTGGGTGCTTTAGATTGGTAAGCTCTTTTCCCACTCCTCAAAGTGATGGCACTAGCATTCTGGAACATTAGGATTCACTATAGTTTGAGAAGGAATTTTGTTTGACTACTTTAGCCTCCAAATTGCTTAAAGATGATGCAAGTTGTCCAATCGATTCTCCATATTCTTCAAGTGCTGCATCGCATTTAGAGAAATGGGCTTGTTGCAATTGGATTGTATTTGAAGCAAGAGTCTTCATCATCTCCTTCATTTTCATCATTTAGAACCTTGTTGCTCTTGTGGAGGTCTTTGTTGGAAATGTGTTGGCTTTTGAAAAAAAAACCAGGTGGTTTTGTTATTAAATATTGCATGAGGTTGTTGACTTCCACGGAACTAAAGCCTTGGCCGATTATTCCGACCACCATATCGGGAGGGCGTTGTGGCTTGCCCTTAGAAATCTCTCCAATTGCATTGCAATCTTTCTTTCTTGAAGTGTGGGGCACATATGAGTGAGATGCCCAAAATTCGAAC
>CM062517.1:50319459-50349426 GCA_031439585.1 Pterocarpus macrocarpus
CTTCAAGGAGAATTAGAAACCAATTCCTTTTGAATTGAAACTTGATTATTCAAGGGCAAAAGAACATGAAAAGAAAGATAAACCAATTCCTTAAGGATTAAGTCTTGCTTCCAAACAATGGCAAAAGGAACTTCAAGGAGAATTAGAAACCAATTCCTCTTGAATTGAGACAAGATACCACTCAAAGGGAAAAAGAACATAAAGGAGAAAGATAAACCAATTCCTTAAGGATTAAGTCTTGCTTCCAATCAATGTCAAAAGGAACTTCAAGGTGAATTAGAAACCAATTCCTTTTGGATTGTGACTTGATTCAATTCAATGGCAAAAAGAACTTAAAGAAGAAAGATAAACCAATTCCTTAAGTATAAAGTCTTGCTTCCAATCAATGGCTCAAGGATCTTAAAGGAGAATTAGAAACCAATTCCTTTTGAATTGAAACTTGATTCCTTTCAAGGGCAAAAAGAACATAAAGAAGAAAGAGAAACCAATTCCTTAAGGATTAAGTCTTGCTTCCAAACAATGGCAAAAGGAACTTCAAGGAGAATTAGAAATCAATTCCTTTTGGATTGTGATTTGATCCTTTTCAATGGCAAAAAGAACTTAAAGGAGAAAGAGAAACCAATGCCTTAATTATTAAGTCTTGCTTCAAATCAATGTCAAATGGAACTTCCAGGTGAATTAGAAATCAATTCCTTTTGGATTGTGACTTGATTCAATTCAATGGCAAAAAGATGACAAAGAAGAAAGATAAACCAACTCCTTAAGTTTTATGTGTTGCTTCCAATCAATGGCTCAAGGATCTTGAAGGAGAATTAGAAAACAATTCCTTTTGAATTGAAACTTGATTCCTTTCAAGGGCAAAAAGAACATGAAAAAGAAAGATAAACCAATTCGTTAAGGATTAAGTCTTGCTTCCAAACAATGGCAACAGGAACTTCAAGGAGAATAAGAAACCAATTCCTTTGGGATTGTGACTTGATTCCACTCAATGGGAAAAAGAACATAAAGGAGAAAGATAAACCAATTACTTAAGGATTAAGTCTTGCTTCAAATCAAAGGCAAAAGGAACTTCTAGGTGAATTAGAATCCAATTCCTTTTGGATTGTGACTTGATTCAATTCAATGGCAAAAAGGTGTTAAAGAAGAAAGATAAACCAAATCCTTAAGTATTAAGTCTTGCTTCCAATCAATGGCTCAAGGATCTTAAAGGAGAATTAGAAACCAATTCCTTTTGAATTGAAACTTGATTCCTTTCAAGGGCAAAAAGAACATAAAGAAGAAAGATAAACCAATTCCTTAAGGATTAAGTCTTGCTTCCAAACAATGGCAAAAGGAACTTCAAGGAGAATTAGAAACCCATTCCTCTTGAAATGACACTCGATTCCACTCAATGGGAAAAAGAACATAAATAAGAAAAGATAAACCAATGCCTTAATTATTAAGTCTTGCTTCCAATCAATGTCAAAAGGAACTTCCAGGAGTAGTAGAAACCAATTCCTTTTGAATTGAAACTTGATTCCTTTCAAGGGCAAAAAGAACATGAAAAAGAAAGATAAACCAATTCATTAAGGATTAAGTCTTGCTTCCAATCAATGGCAAAAGGAACTTGAAGGAGAATTAGAAACCAATTCCTTTTGAATTGAGACTTGATTCCACTCAATGGCAAAAAGAACATAAAGAAGAAAGATAAACCAATTTCTTAAGGATTGAGTCTTGCTTCTAATCAATGTCAAAAGGAACTTCAAGGTGAATTAGAAACCAATTCCTTTTGGATTGTGAGTTGGTACAATTCAATGGCAAAAAGAACATAAAGAAGAAAGATAAACCGATTCCGTAAGGATTAAGTCTTGCTTCCAATCAATGGCAAAAGGATCTTGAAGGAGAATTAGAAACCAATTCCTTTTGAATTGAAACTTGATTCCTTTCAATGGCAAAAAGAACTTGAATAAGAAAAGATAAACCAATGCCTTAATTATTAAGTCTTGCTTCCAAACAATGGCAAAAGGAACTTCAAGGAGAATTAGAAACCAATTCCTTTTGGATTGTGACTTGATTCAATTCAACGGCAAAAAGAACATAAAGAAGAAAGATAAACCAATTCATTAAGGATTGAGTCTTGCTTCCAATCAATGGCAAAAGGAACTTGAAGGAGAATTAGAAACCAATTCCTTTTGAATTGTGACTTGTTTCCACTCATTGGCAAACACAACATAAAGAAGAAAGATAAACCAGTTCCTTAAGGATTAAGTCTTGCTTCAATCAATGGCAAAAGGAACTTAAAGGAGAATTAGAAACCAATTCCTTTTCAATTGAAACTTGATTCAATTCAATGGCAAAAAGAACATAAATAAGAAAAGATAAACCAATGCCTTAATTATTAAGTCTTGCTTCCAATCAATGGCCCAAGGATCTTAAAGGAGAATTAGAAACCAATTCCTTTTGAATTGAAACTTGATTCCATTCGAGGGCAAAAAGAACATAAAGAAGAAAGATAAACCAATTCCTTAAGTTTAAGTCTTGCTTCAAAACAACGGCAAAAGGAACTTGAAGGAGAATTAGAAACCAATTCCTCTTGAATTGAGACTTGATTCCACTCAATGGCAAAAAAGAACATAAAGAAGAAAGATAAACCAATTCCTTAAGGATTAAGTCTTGCTTCCAATGAATGTCAAAAGGAACTTCAAGGTGAATTAGAAACCAATTCCTTTTGGATTGTGAGTTGGTACAATTCAATGGCAAAAAGAACTTAAAAAGAAGAAAGATAAACCAATTCCTTATGTATAAAGTCTTCCTTCCAATCAATGGCTCAAGGATCTTAAAGGAGAATTAGAAACCAATTCCTTTTGAATTGAAACTTGATTCCTTTCAATGGCAAAAAGAACATAAAGAAGAAAGATAAACCAAATCCTTAAGTATTAAGTCTGGCTTCCAATCAATGGCAAAGGAACTTCAAGGAGAATTAGAAACCAATTCCTCTTGAATTGAGACTTGATTCCATTCAATGGGAAAAAGAACATAAAGGATAAAGATATACCAATTCCTTAAGGATTAAGTCTTGCTTCAAATCAAAGTCAAAAGGAACTTCTAGGTGAATTAGAAACCAATTCCTTTTGGATTGTGACTTGATTCAATTCAATGGCAAAAAGATGTTAAAGAAGAAAGATAAACCAAATCCTTAAGTATTAAGTCTTGCTTCCAATCAATGGCCCAAGGATCTTAAGGGAGAATTAGAAACCAATTCCTTTTGAATTGAAACTTGATTCCTTTCAAGGGCAAAAAGAACATGAAAAAGAAAGGTAAACCAATTCCTTAAGGATTAAGTCTTGCTTCCAAACAATGGCAAAAGGAACTTCAAGGAGAATTTGAAACCAATTGATGCGGAACCCCAAGGATATAACGATCCCGAAACCCCGAACACACACTTTGATAGGAGACAAGCAATAGGATAAACACCCTCCCTACTAAACCCCTAAGAAACCCGTTCTTAGAAACGTAGATAATTGGGATAAGAAAGATGGCGAACAAATATCACAAGAAAATTTACCTTTGTAATAGTCTATTCAGTTTCTTGATGCAACAAGTAAAGATGATCACTCCTCACTTGCACACAATTGAGAGTTTCTTAGAAGAAACCAGAAAATGTAATTCAATAATGAGAAAAGCTGCTGCTACACTTGTTTATGAGGTATTTATACCTCTTACATTAGGTTAAATTAAACCTAGCCCACTAGAAAAGGCCCAACTTGCAAAACAAACAATTGGGCTGAATAAAACACCTCAAAATAACTAAATGTCTTCTAAAGAAAACTAACAAAGATAATTAAATAAAACTTGGCCCAATTATGGGCATAATACATTTTAATCTCATTGTGCCACACTTAGAGATATGGGCTGCCTGCTTTCACTAGGTGGCCCATTTAGCTTTGTCTTCTCTTCCTTAGCCCATTCTTGATGCATCTCTTCCACAAATGACTTGGCTAAGTTCACAAAGCTTTCTTTCAGTATCTTTGCTCTTGCCCTTGTGATAGGTCCCACGGGCATATTGAAATTTTCATCTTGCCCTTTAGTGCTGGAATGTCCAATTTGCCCTCTAAGCTCGTATCATTCCCTCCCTCCTCAAAAAGATTAGATCCTCGAATGCATTCATATCAAATGGAGAAAGGTGAAACATTAAAAGTAGCTAAAACATTATACTCACCGGGAGGTCAATCTTATAAGCATTGTCATTGATCCTCTTTAGCACTTGAAATGGACCATCTTTCCTTGAGTCAAGTTTAGATTTCCTATGAGTAGGAAACTTGGCCTTCCTTAAATGAATCCAAATCCAATCACGAGTTCAAACACAATTTGTTTGTGGCCCTTATTCAACTCTTTGGGTTGTCAACACCTTGTCTTCTCAATCAGCTCACGTGCCTTCATGTGCATATCTTTATCCTTTTCAGCCTTGCTTTCACCATCTAAACTAACAATATCACTCATAGGCAAAGGCATTAAATCCAAAACAGTTAAAGGATTAAAACCATACACAATCTCAAATGGAGAAAAACCTGTAGAAGAATGTATAGTCCTATTATAAGCAAACTCAACAAAAGGCAAACAATCTTCCCATGTTTTCAAATTCTTACCAACAATTGCACGCAATAAAGTCCCTCTCAATGGTGGTAATCCATTTGGCACCTCATTAGGGAAAACATCCTCAAATTCCTGCAACAAAAAAACAAATCTACTAGGCAAATTTGGGTTAAGGTTAGTTTCAGTAAGAAAAACCTCCCTAAACCTTATCATCACCATTGCTCTTTTGCCTAGAAAAGCACATTTCAAATCCCTCTCTTTTGCATAGAAACATGATTTTCTCTCAATTTTTTCACTTTCTTCATTTTTCTCACTCTTTTCTTTTCTTTCACTCATCTCTTTTTTTTCACTATTCAGATTCTTTCCTTTCTTTTCACTCACCATTGGGCCCTTATCTTTCTTCTTTTCTCTCATGCCCTCTTTTCTCTCTTCTTTTCTTTTGCCTTACTTTACGAATTCCCAAGAGAAGATTGTTGAAGTTTTACTTGATCAAGATACACCTCTTTGGGCGATAATGGAGCAAGTGTGAACTTGTGACCATTATGCTCAAAGGAATACCTGTTCTTGTACCCATCATGTTGCACGCCTTTATCAAATTGCCATGGTCTCCCCAACAATAAATGACTTGCTTGCATGGGTACTACATCACACACCACTTCATCACAATATTTTCCAATAGAAAATGCAACCATAACTTTGTCTAGTAACTTTCACTTCTCCACTATCATTCAACCACTTTGCAACCTATATGGATTAGGATGCTTATCACACTTCAACCCTAGCTTCTCAACTAAAGTAGTACTAGCAACACTAGTACAACTTCCACCATCAATGATTAAGCTACATACCTTTCCACTAACTAAGTACCTGGTGTGGAATATATTTTCTCTTTGCTCCAAGCTGTGTTCCTTAACTTGCAAATTCAATGCACGCCTAGCAACAAGAGACTCACCATGCATGACATACTCCACATGTTCATCGACATCGAGAACAATCCTCCAAAGGTGGCATACTATCACTCACATCAGGACTCATTACCATCAGATTCAGATACAACTTCTCCACCCCTAATTACTATCATCCTCTTGTTTGGGCAATTAGATGCATAATGACCTAAACCTTGACATTTGAAGCATTTGATATCTCTATGTCTAGAATTAACAATAGAAGAAGATAAGTTAGAACTACCTTTCTTCTTTGTTGTATCTAGCCCCTTTTCCTTGGAATCTGAGCCTTTATTCTTTTTGGTGTCCTCATAGCTTGGCCATTTAGAACTCCACTTTGAGTTGGAAGTGGAAAATGCTTTGGCTGCCCTCCTTTGATTTTGTTGCTTCTCCACCTTCATTGCCATGCTAACCAAATCATCCATCTCCACATAATCTTTGTAATTCCACCACATCTGCAATTTCTTTGTTTAGACCACCCATAAATCTTGCCATAGTCACTTCCATGTCCTCCTCTATGTTGGCCTTGATCATGAGCATCTCCATCTCTTTGTGGTAATCCTCCTTTGATTTAGAACCTTGTGTGAGCCTATGTAATTTCTGGTGCACCTCCCTGTAATAATAAGAAGGTACAAATCTTTTCTTCATCACTTGCTTCATCTCTTCCCAAGTCTCAATAGGCCGCTCACCATTCCTCCTTCTAGACTTCATTAGCTCATCCCACCAAACTAGTGCATAATCTGAAAACGCCACTGCGGCCAATCTCACTTTCTTCTCTTGAGTATAATAATGGCATGCAAAGATCATCTCAACTTTCCTTTCCCATTCTAAGTAGGCTTGACATCGTTTCTTCCCTTGAATGGAGGAATTTGCATTTTATGGCATTAATGTTGCTATCTTGTCTTCCTCGGTTCCTAGCTCTCCTATTTCTAAGCTGATTGAGCTCCATCGATTCCTCCTCATATGGCTCACGATTGAAATCATTGTGATTTCGTCTATGCCTCCCGATCACCCAGTCTACTACTCTCGGAGATAGCTTGTGTCACTTCCCTTCTCCATTCATCCATATCATCAAGTCTACTATTCAATTTACGAAATTGAGAAACAAAGAGCTTGGTATATCACCTTCATATCCTGGTGTCATGGGAGCTTCCTCTTCACCATTGGAAATAACACTGCAAAGTGTTAATAAAGTAACCTCACAGTTCACTCTCTCACGTGTTTTCACTGAAATTTGGGGGCACTCGTGTTTGCACTCAATTCAGGCTTTTACCCTCTTTTGAACTCAACACTCTTGCCTTTTACCTCTTTTGACCACTTTTGGTTGTTGCACTTCAGAAATTAAACAAACCAAAACAAACTCAAATTCACAAGCAATATTTGGGACAGAAAATGAATGATAAACCAGCAAAAGAAAACTCTAGTTGAGGACCAAAGGAAATGCAAAACCAGCAAGAAAGAATTAGACACTAACAAATGAAGGAAACTGATGCAAATTAAGATCAAGAATGTGCCAAGAAAACACAAGATTGGAACCAAAGAAAGTGGTGACAGAAGAAAACAAGACAAGAATCACACCAAAACTGGTTTCAATTGTGGATTAAAACAATTCTGAAATTCTGCAGTTTTTTTTTTTTCGCGTTTTTTTTTCTTTTTTTTTTGCGTTTTTTGTTTTCTAATGAATTCTGCAGACACTATTTTTTTTTCACGTTTTTCTTTTTTTTTTCACGTTTTTTTTTTGATCTGAAACACAAAATAGTAAAAGAGAAACAATGAAAGCAGTAGAAAAAGAAAAAAATTGGAACAGCAAAGGAAAACCCGAGCAGGAAAAAAAGGACAAAATGCAGCCAATAAAAGCCTTGCAGATAAATAGGAATTTATCTACAGCCGGCTCTGATACCAAATGATGAAGGAACTCCAAGGATATAAAGATCCCGAAACCCCGAACACACACTTTGATAGGAGACAAGCAATAGGATAAACACCCTCCCTACTAAACCCCTAAGAAACCCGTTCTTAGAAACGTAGATAATTGGGATAAGAAAGATGAAACTGAACAAATATCACAAGAAAATTTACCTTTGTAATAGTCTATTCAGTTTCTTGATGCAACAAGTAAAGATGATCACACCTCACTTGCACACAATTGAGAGTTTCTTAGAAGAAACCAGAAAATGTAATTCAATAATGAGAAAAGCTGCTTGCTACACTTGTTTATGAGGTATTTATACCTCTTACATTAGGTTAAATTAAACCTAGCCCACTAGAAAAGGCCCAACTTGCAAAACAAACAATTGGGCTGAATAAAACACCTCAAAATAACTAAATGTCTTCTAAAGAAAACTAACAAAGATAATTAAATAAAACTTGGCCCAATTATGGGCATAATACATTTTAATCTCATTGTGCCACACTTAGAGATATGGGCTGCCCGCTTTCACTAGGTGGCCCATTTAGCTTTGTCTTCTCTTCCTTAGCCCATTCTTGATTCATCTCTTCCACAAATGACTTGGCTAAGTTCCCAAAGCTTTCTTTCAGCATCTTTGCTCTTGCCCTTGTGATAGGTCCCACGGGCATGTTGAAATTCCCATCTTGCCCTTTAGTGCTGGAATGTCCAATTTGCCCTCCCGACGAGCTTTAATTAGAAACCCATTCCTCTTGAATTGAGACAAGATTCCACTCAATGGGAAAAAGAACATAAAGGATAAAGATAAACCAATTCCTTAAGGATTAAGTCTTGCTTCAAATCAAAGTCAAAAGGAACTTCTAGGTGAATTAGAAACCAATTCCTTTTGGATTGTGGCTTGATTCAATTCAATGGCAAAAAGATGTTAAAGAAGAAAGATAAACCAAATCCTTAAGTATTAAGTCTTGCTTCCAATCAATGGCCCAAGGATCTTAAGGGAGAATTAGAAACCAATTCCTTTTGAATTGAAACTTGATTCCTTTCAAGGGCAAAAAGAACATGAAAAAGAAAGGTAAACCAATTCCTTAAGGATTAAGTCTTGCTTCCAAACAATGGCAAAAGGAACTTCAAGGAGAATTTGAAACCAATTCCTCTTGAATTGTGACTTGATTCCACTCAATGGAAAAAAGAACATAAAGGATAAAGATAAACCAATTCCTTAAGGATTAAGTCTTGCTTCAAATCAAAGTCAAAAGGAACTTCTAGGTGAATTAGAAACCAATTCCTTTTGGATTGTGACTAGATTCAATTCAATGGCAAAAAGATGATAAAGAAGACAGATAAACCAAATCCTTAAGTATTAAGTGTTGTTTCCAATCAATGTCAAAAGGAACTTCAAGGCTAATTAGAAAACAATTCCTTTTGAATTGAAACTTGATTCCTTTCAAGGGCAAAAAGAACATGAAAAAGAAAGATAAACCAATTCGTTAAGGATTAAGTCTTGCTTCCAAACAATGGCAAAAGGAACTTCAAGGAGAATTAGAAACCAATTAGTCTTGAATTGACACTCGATTCCACTCAATGGGAAAAAGAACATAAAGAAGAAAGATAAACCAATTCCATAAGGATTAAGTCTTGCTTCCAATCAATGTCAAAAGGAACTTCAAGGTGAATTAGAAACCAATTCCTTTGGAATTGAAACTTGATTCCTTTCAAGGGCAAAAAGAACATAAAGAAGAAAGAGAAACCAATTCAGTAAGGATTAAGTCTTGCTTCCAATCAATGTCAAAAGGAACTTTAAGGAGAATTAGAACCCAATTCCTTTTGAATTGAGACTTGATTCCACTCAATGGCAAAAAGAACATAAAGAAGAAAGATAAACCAATTCCTTAAGGATTAAGTCTTGCTTCAAATTAATGTCAAAAGGAACTTCAAGGAGAATTAGAAACCAATTCCTTTTGGATTGTTACTTGATTCAATTCAATGGCAAAAAGAACTTAAAGAAGAAAGATAAACCAAATCCTTAAGTATTAAGTCTTGCTTCCAATCAATGGCAAAAGAATCTTGAAGGAGAATTAGAAACCAATTCCTTTTGAATTGAAACTTGATTCCTTTCAAGGGCAAAAAGAACATGAAAAAGAAAGATAAACCAATTCCTTAAGGATTAAGTCTTGCTTCCAAACAATGGCAAAAGGAACTTCAAGGAGAATTAGAAACCCATTCCTCTTGAAATGACACTGGATTCCACTTTCAATGGCAAAAAGAACATAAAGAAGAAAGATAAACCAATTCATTAAGGATTAAGTCTTGCTTCCAATCAATGGCAAAAGGAAACTTCAAGGAGAATTAGACACCAATTCCTTTTGAATTGTGACTTGATTCAATTCAACGGCAAAAAAGAACTTAAAGAACAAAAAGATAAACCAATTCCTTAAGGATTAAGTCTTGCTTCCAAACAATGGCAAAAGGAACTTCAAGGAGAATTAGAAACCCATTCCTCTTGAATTGAGACAAGATTCCACTCCATGGGAAAAAGAACATAAAGGATAAAGATAAACCAATTCCTTAAGGATTAAGTCTTGCTTCAAATCAAAGTCAAAAGGAACTTCTAGGTGAATTAGAAACCAATTCCTTTTGGATTGTGACTTTATTCAATTCAATGGCAAAAAGACGTTAAAGAAGAAAGATAAACCAACTCCTTAAGTATTAAGTCTTGCTTCCAATCAATGGCCCAAGGATCTTAAAGGAGAATTAGAAACCAATTCCTTTTGAATTGAAACTTGATTCCTTTCAAGGGCAAAAAGAACATGAAAAAGAAAGATAAACCAATTCCTTAAGGATTAAGTCTTGCTTCCAAACAATGGCAAAAGGAACTTCAAGGAGAATTAGAAACCCATTCCTCTTGAATTGAGACAAGATTCCACTCAATGGGAAAAAGAACATAAAGGATAAAGATAAACCAATTCCTTAAGGATTAAGTCTTGCTTCAAATCAAAGTCAAAGGAACTTCTAGGTGAATTAGAAACCAATTCCTTTTGGATTGTGGCTTGATTCAATTCAATGGCAAAAAGATGTTAAAGAAGAAAGATAAACCAAATCCTTAAGTATTAAGTCTTGCTTCCAATCAATGGCCCAAGGATCTTAAAGGAGAATTAGAAACCAATTCCTTTTGAATTGAAACTTGATTCCTTTCAAGGGCAAAAAGAACATAAAGAAGAAAGATAAACCAATTCCTTAAGGATTAAGTCTTGCTTCCAAACAATGGCAAAAGGAACTTCAAGGAGAATTAGAAACCCATTCCTCTTGAATTGAGACAAGATTCCACTCAATGGGAAAAAGAACATAAAGGAGAAAGATAAACCAATTACTTAAGGATTAAGTCTTGCTTCAAATCAAAGGCAAAAGGAACTTCTAGGTGAATTAGAATCCAATTCCTTTTGGATTGTGACTTGATTCAATTCAATGGCAAAAAGGTGTTAAAGAAGAAAGATAAACCAACTCCTTAAGTATTAAGTCTTGCTTCCAATCAATGGCCCAAGGATCTTAAAGGAGAATTAGAAACCAATTCCTTTTGAATTGAAACTTGATTCCTTTCAAGGGCAAAAAGAACATAAAGAAGAAAGATAAACCAATTCCTTAAGGATTAAGTCTTGCTTCCAATCAATGGCAAAGGGAACTTCAAGGAGAATTAGAAACCAATTCCTCTTGGATTGTGACTTGATTCAATTCAATGGCAAAAGAACATAAAGAAGAAAGATAAACCAATTCCTTAAGGTTTAAGTCTTGCTTCCTATCAATGTCAAACGGAACTTCAAGGAGAATAAGAAATCAATTCCTTTTGGATTGTGACTTGATACAATTCAATGGCAAAAAAGAACTTAAAGAAGAAAGATAAACCAATTCCTTAAGTATTAAGACTTGTTTCCTATCAATGGCTTAAGGGAACTTCAAGGCAAATTAGAAACCAATTCCTTTTGAATTGAAACTTGATTCCTTTCAAGGGCAAAAAGAACATGAAAAAGAAAGATAAACCAATTCCTTAAGGATTAAGTCTTGCTTCCAAACAATGGCAAAAGGAACTTCAAGGAGAATTTGAAACCAATTCCTCTTGAATTGAGACAAGATTCCACTCAATGGGAAAAAGAACATAAAGGATAAAGATAAACCAATTCCTTAAGGATTAAGTCTTGCTTCAAATCAAAGTCAAAAGGAACTTCTAGGTGAATTAGAAACCAATTCCTTTTGGATTGTGACTTGATTCAATTCAATGGCAAAAAGATGTTAAAGAAGAAAGATAAACCAACTCCTTAAGTATTAAGTCTTACTTCCAATCACTGGCTCAAGGATCTTGAAGGAGAATTAGAAACCAATTCCTTTTGAATTGAAACTTGATTCCTTTCAAGGGCAAAAAGAACATGAAAAAGAAAGATAAACCAATTCCTTAAGGATTAAGTCTTGCTTCCAAACAATGGCAAAAGGAACTTCAAGGAGAATTAGAAACCCATTCCTCTTGAATTGACACTGGATTCCACTCAGTGGGAAAAAGAACATAAAGAAGAAAGATAAACCAATTCCATAAGGATTAAGTTTTGCTTCCAATCAATGTCAAAAGGAACTTCAAGGCTAATTAGAAAACAATTCCTTTTGAATTGAAACTTGATTCCTTTCAAGGGCAAAAAGAACATGAAAAAGAAAGATAAACCAATTCCTTAAGGATTAAGTCTTGCTTCCAAACAATGGCAAAAGGAACTTCAAGGAGAATTAGAAACCAATTCCCTTTGGATTGTGGCTTGATTCAATTCAATGGGAAAAGAACAAAAAGAAGAAAGATAAACCAATGCCTTAATTATTAAGTCTTGCTTCCAATCAATGTCAAAAGGAACTTCCAAGGCTAATTAGAAATCAATTCCTTTTGAATTGTGACTTGATTCCATTCAAGGACAAAAAGAACATGAAAAAGAAAGATAAACCAATTCCTTAAGGATTAAGTCTTGCTTCCAATCAATGGCAAAAGGAACTTGAAGGAGAATTAGAAACCAATTCCTTTTGAATTGAGACTTGATTCCACTCAATGGCAAAAAGAACATAAAGAAGAAAGATAAACCAATTCCTTAAGGATTAAGTCTTGCTTGAATCAAAGGCAAACGGAACTTCTAGGTGAATTAGAATCCAATTCCTTTTGGATTGTGACTTGATTCAATTCAATGGCAAAAAGACGTTAAAGAAGAAAGATAAACCAACTCCTTAAGTATTAAGTCTTGCTTCCAATCAATGGCCCAAGGATCTTAAAGGAGAATTAGAAACCAATTCCTTTTGAATTGAAACTTGATTCCTTTCAAGGGCAAAAAGAACATAAAGAAGAAAGATAAACCAATTCCTTAAGGATTAAGTCTTGCTTCCAAACAATGGCAAAAGGAACTTCAAGGAGAATTAGAAACCCATTCCTCTTGAATTGAGACTTGATTCCTTTCAAGGGCAAAAAGAACATGAAAAAGAAAGATAAACCAATTCCTTAAGGATTAAGTCTTGCTTCAAATCAAAGTCAAAAGGAACTTCTAGGTGAATTAGAAACCAATTCCTTTTGGATTGTGGCTTGATTCAATTCAATGGCAAAAAGATGTTAAAGAAGAAAGATAAACCAAATCCTTAAGTATTAAGTCTTGCTTCCAATCAATGGCTCAAGGATCTTAAAGGAGAATTAGAAACCAATTCCTTTTGAATTGAAACTTGATTCCTTTCAAGGGCAAAAAGAACATAAAGAAGAAAGATAAACCAATTCCTTAAGGATTAAGTCTTGCTTCCAAACAATGGCAAAAGGAACTTCAAGGAGAATTAGAAACCCATTCCTCTTGAAATGACACTCGATTCCACTCAGTGGGAAAAAGAACATAAAGAAGAAAGATAAACCAATTCCATAAGGATTAAGTTTTGCTTCCAATCAATGTCAAAAGGAACTTCAAGGCAAATTAGAAACCAATTCCTTTTGAATTGAAACTTGATTCCTTTCAAGGGCAAAAAGAACATAAAGAAGAAAGATAAACCAATTCCTTAAGGATTAAGTCTTGCTTCCAAACAATGGCAAAAGGAACTTCAAGGAGAATTTGAAACCAATTCCTCTTGAATTGAGACAAGATTCCACTCAATGGGAAAAAGAACATAAAGGAGAAAGATAAACCAATTACTTAAGGATTAAGTCTTGCTTCAAATCAAAGGCAAAAGGAACTTCTAGGTGAATTAGAATCCAATTCCTTTTGGATTGTGACTTGATTCAATTCAATGGCAAAAAGGTGTTAAAGAAGAAAGATAAACCAACTCCTTAAGTATTAAGTCTTGCTTCCAATCAATGGCTCAAGGATCTTAAAGGAGAATTAGAAACCAATTCCTTTTGAATTGAAACTTGATTCCTTTCAAGGGCAAAAAGAACATGAAAAAGAAAGATAAACCAATTCCTTAAGGATTAAGTCTTGCTTCCAAACAATGGCAAAAGGAACTTCAAGGAGAATTAGAAACCCATTCCTCTTGAAATGACACTCGATTCCACTCAGTGGGAAAAAGAACATAAAGAAGAAAGATAAACCAATTCCATAAGGATTAAGTTTTGCTTCCAATCAATGTCAAAAGGAACTTCAAGGCAAATTAGAAACCAATTCCCTTTGGATTGTGGCTTGATTCAATTCAAAGGTAAAAAGAACTTAAAGAAGAAAGATAAACCAATTCCTTAAGTATTAAGTCTTGCTTCCAATCAATGGCTCAAGGATCTTAAGGGAGAATTAGAAACCAATTCCTTTTGAATTGAAACTTGATTCCTTTCAAGGGCAAAAAGAACATGAAAAAGAAAGATAAACCAATTCCTTAAGGATTAAGTCTTGCTTCCAAACAATGGCAAAAGGAACTTCAAGGAGAATTTGAAACCAATTCCTCTTGAATTGAGACAAGATTCCACTCAATGGGAAAAAGAACATAAAGGATAAAGATAAACCAATTCCTTAAGGATTAAGTCTTGCTTCAAATCAAAGTCAAAAGGAACTTCTAGGTGAATTAGAAACCAATTCCTTTTGGATTGTGGCTTGATTCAATTCAATGGCAAAATGATGTTAAAGAAGAAAGATAAACCAAATCCTTAAGTATTAAGTCTTGCTTCCAATCAATGGCTCAAGGATCTTAAAGGAGAATTAGAAACCAATTCCTTTTGAATTGAAACTTGATTCCTTTCAAGGGCAAAAAGAACATAAAGAAGAAAGATAAACCAATTCCTTAAGGATTAAGTCTTGCTTCCAAACAATGGCAAAAGGAACTTCAAGGAGAATTAGAAACCCATTCCTCTTGAAATGACACTCGATTCCACTCAATGGGAAAAAGAACATAAAGAAGAAAGATAAACCAATTCCATAAGGATTAAGTTTTGCTTCCAATCAATGTCAAAAGGAACTTCAAGGCAAATTAGAAACCAATTCCTTTTGAATTGAAACTTGATTCCTTTCAAGGGCAAAAAGAAAAAGAAAAAGAAAGATAAACCAATTCCTTAAGGATTAAGTCTTGCTTCCAAACAATGGCAAAAGGAACTTCAAGGAGAATTTGAAACCAATTCCTCTTGAATTGAGACAAGATTCCACTCAATGGGAAAAAGAACATAAAGGAGAAAGATAAACCAATTCCTTAAGGATTAAGTCTTGCTTCAAATCAAAGGCAAAAGGAACTTCTATGTGAATTAGAATCCAATTCCTTTTGGATTGTGACTTGATTCAATTCAATGGCCAAAAAAACTTAAAGAAAGAAAAGATAAACCAATTCCTTAAGTATTAAGTCTTGCTTCCAATCAATGGCTCAAGGATCTTAAAGGAGAATTAGAAACCAATTCCTTTTGAATTGAAACTTGATTCCATTCAAGGGCAAAAAGAACATGAAAAAGAAAGATAAACCAATTCCTTAAGGATTAAGTCTTGCTTCCAAACAATGGCAAAAGGAACTTCGAGGAGAATTTGAAACCAATTCCTCTTGAATTGAGACAAGATTCCACTCAATGGGAAAAAGAACATAAAGGAGAAAGATAAACCAATTACTTAAGGATTAAGTCTTGCTAAAATCAAAGGCAAAGGAACTTCTAGGTGAATTAGAATCGATTCTTTCTGGATCATGTGACTTAGAATTCAATTCAATGTGTAAAGACGTTAAAGAAAGAAGAATCATGCGCTCAGTTAGTATTAAGTCTTAAGCTTGAGGCATTTGCACATTACAATTGATGCATTTTTAGGGTGTACCACCTGGGCCTTAAGTACAATTAGATTCCAACAACTCAAGCATAGAGGGCCTAAATATGTTAGCATTTTCTTTTATAAGAATGTATATTGTTGGGATTATGTTCTTTAGCTCATAAGCAATTTGAATGTCAAGTTCTTTTGTTGGTTGTGTTTGTATACTACTAAGTGCCTCTGTTTTGGATGTTGAACGTACTCTACTCAATCAAAAAAAAAAAAAAAAAGTTCCTTTAGACTACACTTTCCTAACACATAAAGAAAACTAAGAAAGCATAGCAAAAGAAAAGAACCTTAATAATACAAGTCATACCAACTGGCAGAATCATTCTTTCTCTCTTCCTAGCTCTCCACACTCATTTGAAAAGAATTATAACAAATTTATAATAAATTTTTTCAAAGTGAATAGAATCTTCTTTTGATTTTCTATTCAAATCTTTATCTTCTTTTCGATTTTGCTCCAAATCTTTTCGAATTCTCTTCCAAGTCTTATTCAAATCTCCAAGTTTTCATTAGAATCTTTTCTCTTTATCTTTTCATCAACTTATGTTATCCTTTTCATGTATCCAAACAAATCTTGTGAGAATTTTTGTTTGTTAAGCATAAAAGAATTTTATTGTCAGTGATAGCACACATAAGTTAAATTTATTAAAATTAATTAGGAAAATTACCATGTTGAAAACAATTTTAGAATAATTAATGCAGAAATATAAGATAACAATAATCTATTTTCACAAGTTATTAGTTTGTGACTTAGATTTATCAATAATATTTCACCATACAATATACCTTTTTCATATTAAATTTCAAATAAAGGCCCTTTTTAGTTTTCCGAAAAGAGAAATGCTATGTCTTCCTGACAAATCTGTTTAAATATCCTCCTTACAACCCAAGACGGGAACTTGCCAGATTTTGGGCTCTTGAAGGTAATTAATGATTCCCTCTCCAAAACATTTTCTTTTCTTTCTAATTTACCCCCTCATTAAAAATAAATTTAATTAAATTTTAGTCATTAAATTATTTTGTTATCTCAACTATTAGTATTTAAAGTTTATTAGACTATAATGAATTTGACTTGAAACAGATCGGCCCTTTATAAAATAAATCTCTCTTATATAGTTTTAATCATTGAATTATTTTGACAAAACCTCATGCAATTCTAAAAGTAGTTGAAATTCTCTATCCTTCAAATTGTGTATTTTTGTAAAATGTAAAATTAATGTAGTCCACATTTATTTGAGAGGGTATTTTACATAGGGTAATCCATATGAATTACAGGTAATGTTAAATTAAATTATTTGGGCCCACAAAATTATCATTAGGCACCACCCATGAAACCAAGAATGGCCCTGTAGTATTAGCAACCGTGTTTCAATCGAGAAGCCTTCTGGGGACATGATGATACTATTGCTGCGAACAATTATGGGGGTATCTCAATTATGGGTGTATCTTAAGTATGGGTGCTCTCTATTTGGGCGTTTTGGTTTTTTGTTGCTGCTATTTGTGATGCGGAACCCCGTGGATATAAAGATCCAGAAACCCCAGGCACACACTTTGATAGAAAACAAGATGTAGAATAAAGACCCTCCCTACTAAACCCCCAAGAAACCTGTCCTTGGAAACGTAGATAACAGGGAAAAGATAGAACAGAAATTGATTGAATATCACAAGGAACTTACCTTAGGATGAATTCTCTTAATTTCTTGATGCAACAAGCAAAGCAAATCACTCACCTCACTTGCACACAAAGGAACTGTTTTCTTGAAAGAAAACAAATGGTAATTTCAATTAATCAAAAACTGCTAAACAATGTGTTCCTTGAGGTATTTATAACCTCTTACACTAGGTTAGACACTTAAACTAAGTCCAAGCCCAATAAGAAGTGTTCTGATACTAAATAATGTGAATTGGGTTGGATAAAACATAAAACATAAAACATGGGCTAAATAAAATAACTAAAAGTTTATATGTCCTAAATACTTAAACTAACTAATCAAGACCAAAATAGGATAATGGCCCAATATGGCCAAAATAAGCTTCTAAGCCCAATCGCAGCAAATAACAAGATCTTGGGTTGTCCATTAGTATGAGTTGGCATCTTGGTCCCTTGGCCCATTCTTTGATACATCTCTTCCACAATTGATTTAGCCAAGTTTCCAAAGTCTTCACTTAACCTCTTTGCTCTTGCACGTGTGATTGGTCCTACTGGCATGGTAAAATCTCCATCTTGGCCCCTTGTGCTAGAATGTCCAATTTGTCCTTGAGAGCACGATCATTCCTCCTCCTCAAAAAGATTGCAGTCCTCTAATCTGCATCCATATCAAAAGGAGAAAGGTCGAAACATTAAAAGTAGTTGAAACATTATACTCACCCTAAGGTCAATCTTGTAAGCATTATCATTGATCCTCTCCAACACTTGAAATGGACCATCACCTTGAGTCAAGTTTAGATTTCCTATGGTAGAAACCTATCCTTCCTTAAATGAATCCAAACCCAATCACCAGGTTCAAAGACAACTTGTTTATGGACCTTGTTAACTCTTTGAGCCGCATCTTGTTTTTCTTTTCAATCAACTCACGTGCCTTCAAGTGCATTGCTTTAACCTTCTGGGCCTTCTCATCACCATCTAAGCTAACAAGATCACCAAAGGTAAAGGCATCAAGTCTAAAACAGTTAAAGGATTAAAGCCATACACAAGCTCAAAAGGAGAAAACCCTGTAGAAGAATGAATGGTTCTATTATATGCAAACTCAATGAAAGGCAAACAATCTTCCCAAGTTTTCAAATTCTTACTAACAACTACATGCAATAAAGTCCCTAAAGTCCTATTCACCATTGACCATCAGTTTGTGGGTGACAAGTAGTAGAATATAACAATTTAGTTCCTAACTTACCCCACAACACTTTCCAAAAATGACTCAGGAACTTCACATCACGATCAGAAACAATGGTCCTAGGGACACCATGTAAACGCACCACTTCTCTAAAGAACAAATCAGCAATGTTTGTTGCATCATCAGTTTTATGGCATGCAATAAAGTGAGCCATTTACTAAATCATCTACTACAACAAAAATGTCTGTCTCTACCCTTCCTAGTTCTAGGCAATCCAAGCACAAAATCCATAGATATATCAACCCATGAATGAGTAGGAACAGGCAAGGGTGTGTATAAACTGTGTGGCATAGACTTAGATTTAGCCTGTTTACATGCAATACATTTAGCACAAATTCTTTCAACATCTTTTCACATGTGTGACCAATAAAAATGCTCAGATAACACATCTAAAGTCTTATGCACACCAAAATGACCCATTAAACCACCACTATGTGATTCTCTAACAAGCAACTCTCTAACAGAGCAAATAGGTACACAAATCCTATTACCACGTAAACAGAAAAACCTTCATGCCTATAGAATTTGTTAAATGCACCATGTTCACATGCAGCATAAATATCGAGAAATCAGAATCAAGAGCATACAATTCTTTCAAATGCTCAAATCCTAAGAACTTAGTGGTAAGTGTAGTGATTAAAGCATACCTTCTAGATAAAGCATCAGCAACTACATTCTCTTTCCCTTGCTTATAAGAGATCACATATGGAAAAGTCTCAATAAACTCAACCCATTTAGCATGCCTCTTATTTAGCTTACCTTGTCCCTTTAAGTGCTTGAGAGATTCATGATCAGTATAAATCATGAACTCTTTGGACAGCAAGTAGTGTTGCCACACCTCTAAGGCCCGAACTAAAGCATATAGCTCTTTGTCATAGGTTGAGTACCAAAGTTGAGCTCCATCTGGAAAAACTTCTCCATTGAAGAATGCAATGGGACGTTTTTCCTGCATCAAAACAGCACCTATACCAATCCCAGAAGCATCACATTCTATTTCAAAGGTTTTATCAAAATTAGGCAAAACAAGAATAGGAGCAGAACACAATTTATCTTTCAAAGTATTAAAAGCAAGTTCTTGTTCCTTTCCCCATTTAAACCCAACATCCTTTTTAATAATTTCAGTCAATGGAGCAACAATGGTAGAGAAGTTTTCACAAATCTTTTATAAAATACAGCTAAACCATGAAAACTCCTTACCTCGTAAGCACTTTTAGGCTGGCCATTCTTGAATAGCCTTCACCTTCTCCTCGTCAACCTCAGTACCATGAGCACTCACAATAAAACCAAGGAAAACAACTTTATCAATGCAAAAGGTGCACTTTTAAGGTTGGCAAATAACTTTCCTTCCTAAGCACATCTAAAACAGCCCTAACATGTGATATATGATCATCCAAACATTGGCTATAAATCAGAATATCATCAAAATAAACAACCAAAAATTCCCTCAAAACATGGTTCATTAAACGCATGAAAGTACTAGGTGCATTAGTTAACCCAAACGGCATAACCAACCACTCATAAAGACCATATTTTGTTTTTAAATGCAGGTCTTCCATTCATCCCTCGGTTTCATTCTAATTTGGTGATACCCACTTTTCAAATCAATTTTAGTAAATATGCATGCACCATTTAACTCATCAAGCATGTCATCTAACCTAGGGATAGGATGGCGATACTTTACCGTTATCTTGTTGACTGCATGACAATCCACACACATCCTCCAAGTGCCATCTTTCTTTGGAACCAACAAAACGGGCAGCATGGACTCATGCTTTCCCTCACATACCCTTTAGCTAGCAGATCATCCACTTGCCTTTGAAGCTCCTTTGTCTCCTCAGGATTACTTCTATAGGCTGGTCTATTTGGAATACTAGCTCCAGGCATAAAATCAATTTGGTGCTCAATCCCACTCAATGGTGGCAATCCACTTGGCACCTCACTAGAACACGTCCTCAAACTCCTGCAACAAAGAAAGAAAACAACTAGGCAAATTTGGGTTAAGTTCAGTTTCAGAGAGTAAAATCTCCTTAAACCAAATCATAATCAAAGCTTTCTTGCCATAAAGCAGCACTTTTCAAATCTCTCTCTTTTGCATAAAAACATGATTTCCTCTCACTCTCTTCATTTTTCTCACTCTTTTCTTTCTTTGCATTTTTCTTACCTCTCTCTTTCTTTTCTTTATTTTCTCTCACCATTGGGCCTTGTTCTTTATTCTTTTCTCTCATGGCCTCTTTTCTCTCTTTTTCTTTTTCCTCACTTCCCAAATTCCCCACAAAAGTTTGTTGAAGCTTCATTTGGTCAAGATACACCTCCTTGGGTGATAATGGTGCAAGAGTGATCTTGTGGCCATTATACTCAAAGGAATACCTATTCTTGTACCCATCATGTAGCACACGCCTATCAAATTGCCATGGTCTCCCCAACAACAAATGACTAGCCTGCATGGGTACTACATCACACACTACTTCATCATTATACTTCCCAATGGAGAATGCAACCACAACTTGTCTAGTAACTTTCACTTCCCCTAATGACCATTGTTCTCTTGTTCGGGCAATTAGATGCATAATGGCCCAAACCGTGGCACTTGAAGCATTTAACATCTCTATGCCTAGAAGATTACCACAAGGAGATGGAAATGCTCATGATTAAAGCCAACATTGAAGAGGACATGGAAGTAACTATGGCTCGGTTTATAGGTGGTTTGAACAAGGAGATTGCAGATGTGGTAGAATTACACCATTATGTGGAGATGGAGGATTTGGTTAGCATGGCAATGAAGGTGGAGAAACAGCAAAATCAAAGAAGGGCAGCTAAGGCATTTTCGAATTCCAACTCAAAGTGGGGTTCAAAATGGTCTAAGTATGAGGACACAAAGAAGAATAAGGACTCAAATCCCAAGAAGAAAGGTACCTCTAATTCATCTTCTTCTATTGCTACTTCTAGGCATAGAGATGTTAAATGCTTCAAGTGCCACGGTTTGGGCCATTATGCATCTAATTGCCCGAACAAGAGAACAATGGTCATTAGGGGAGGTGAAGTTGTATCTGAATCTGATGATGATGGTAAGTCTGATGGTAGTGATGATATGCCACCATTAGAGGACTGTTCTGATAATGATGAGAATGTTGAATATGCTGTGCATGGTGAGTCTCTTGTTGCTAGACGTGCTTTGAATATGCAGGTTAAGGAGGATAGTCTAGAGCAAAGAGAGAACATCTTTCACACTAGATGTTTGGTTGGTGGAAAGGTGTGCAGTTTAATTATTGATGGTGGAAGTTGCACCAATGTTGCTAGTACCACCTTAGTGGAGAAGTTGGGATTGCAGCATGATAAGCATCCTAATCCATGTAGGTTGCAATGGTTGAATAATAGTGGGAGAGTGAAAGTTACTAGGCAAGTTGTGGTTGCATTCTCCATCGGGAAGTATAGTGATGAAGTAGTGTGTGATGTAGTACCCATGCAAGGCTAGTCATTTGTTGCTGGGAGACCATGGCACTTTGATAGGCGTGTGCTTTACATGATGGGTACAAGAATAGGTATTCCTTTGAGTATAATGGCCACAAGATCACTCTTGCACCATTATCACCCAAGGAGGTGTATCTTGACCAAATGAAGCTTCAACAAACTTTGTGGAATTTGGGAAGTGAGGAAAAAAAAAAAAGAGAAAAGAGGCCATGAGAGAAAAGAATAAAGAACCAAGGCCCAATGGTGAGAGAAAATAAAGAAAAGAAAGAGAGAGGTGAGAAAAATGCAAAGAAAGAAAAGAGTGAAAAGAAAGAGAAGAGTGAGAAAATGAAGAGAGTGAGAGGAAATCATGTTTTTATGCAAAAGAGAGATTTGAAAAGTGCTTTGTTAGGCAAGAAAGCTTTGATTATGATTCGGTTTAAGGAGATTTTACTCTCTAAACCTAATCTTAACCCAAATTTGCCTAGTTGTTTTCTTTCTTTGTTGCAGGAGTTTAAGGATCGTGTTCCTGTGAGGTGCCAAGTGGATTGCCACCATTGAGAGGATTGAGCACCAAATTGATTTTGTGCACGGAGCTAGTATTCCAAATAGACCAGCCTATAGAAGTAATCCTGAGGAGACAAAGGAGCTTCAAAGGCAAGTGGATGATCTCGCTAGCTAAAGGGTATGTGAGGGAAAGCATGAGTCCATGTGCTGCTCCAGCTTTGTTGGTTCCAAAGAAAGATGGCACTTGGAGGATGTGTGTGGATTGTCGTGCGATCAACAAGATAACGGTGAAATATCGCCATCCTATCCCTAGGTTAGATGACATGCTTGATGAGTTAAATGGTGCATGCATATTTACTAAAATTGATTTGAAAAGTGGGTATCACCAAATTAGAATGAAACCAGGGGATGAATGGAAGACTGCATTTAAAACAAAATATGGTCTTTATGAGTGGTTGGTTATGCCGTTTGGGTTAACTAATGCACCTAGTACTTTCATGCGTTTAATGAACCATGTTTTGAGGGAATTTTTGGGAAAATTTGTTGTTGTTTATTTTGATGATATTCTGATTTATAGCCAATGTTTGGATGATCATATATCACATGTTAGGGCTGTTTTAGATGTGCTTAGGAAGGAAAAGTTATTTGCCAACCTTAAAAAGTGCACCTTTTGCATTGATAAAGTTGTTTTCCTTGGTTTTATTGTGAGTGCTCATGGTATTGAGGTTGATGAGGAGAAGGTGAAGGCTATTCAAGAATGGCCAACGCCTAAACAGCATTATGTGGGCCCATAACCCACAGGTCCCTGGATCGAAACCAGGCTCTGATACCAAATGATGCGGAACCCCGTGGATATAAAGATCCAGAAACCCCAGGCACACACTTTGATAGAAAACAAGATGTAGAATAAAGACCCTCCCTACTAAACCCCCAAGAAACCTGTCCTTGGAAACGTAGAATAATGAGGAAAAGATAGAACAGAAATTGATTGAATATCACAAGGAACTTACCTTAGGATGAATTCTCTTAATTTCTTGATGCAACAAGCAAAGCAAATCACTCACCTCACTTGCACACAAAGGAACTGTTTTCTTGAAAGAAAACAAAACAGAATTTCAATTAATCAAAACTCAAGCAAACAATGTGTTCCTTGAGGTATTTATAACCTCTTACACTAGGTTAGACACTTAAACTAAGTCCAAGCCCAATAAGAAGTGTTCTGATACTAAATAATGTGAATTGGGTTGGATAAAACATAAAACATAAAACATGGGCTAAATAAAATAACTAAAAGTTTATATGTCCTAAATACTTAAACTAACTAATCAAGACCAAAATAGGATAATGGCCCAATATGGCCAAAATAAGCTTCTAAGCCCAATTCGCAACAAATAACAAGATCTTGGGTTGTCCATTAAGATGAGTTAGATCTTGGTCTCCTTGGCCCATTCTGACATCTCTTCCACAATTGATTTAGCCAAGTTTCCAAAGTCTTCTCTTATACTCTTTGCTTTCTTTTTCATGTGATTGGTCCTACTGGCATGGTAAAATCTCCATCTTGGCCCCTTGTGCTAGAATGTCCAATTTGTCCTTCGGAGCACGTATCAGTTTGTCTTTGGACTCACTTCTTTCCTTGCTCCTTACTTTTTTGATGAGTTTGAGCCTTTCAATAAAACTTATCGAAAATAATAATAATAATAATTTCTATTATTACTACTATTTTTTATTTAGAGGCCATTTTAATAAAAGATATATATTATTTAGCAATCTTTTTAAGTAGTAATTTAAATTACCAATAATCCTATTAGATAATATGCCAAATGCCTTGTAAGGGTTTCAGTCTCAAAATCATGGTTGTTGAACTATCAAGTTAATTCGTAAACTCTTTAAATTGAGTTAATTTGCTTAAAAATTTGAGCCTAATTAAATCAGTAAACTCGAATAAATTTACATAAACTCGAAAATTCACTGTTTCAATCAAAAATTGGTTTCTCAAGCCCCAAAACCCATTGTTGCACAAGATGCACTTCTAATTAGTGCTTCCAACATGGTAGATCTTGATGTCTTAAGTTATTTTAGTTTTTGACGTCCCGAAGTCTTGATCTATTACGTATTTTGTGATTTAAATTTATATTTCATACATTACGACTTCTATTTGTTTCATTATGATATTGTAAGTGAAATTTAGACATATATTTATTTTATCATAAATTTATTTTTTATAATTAGATATTATAAAATATATTTAATATTATTTTTAAAATAAATAAATTCTTACAATTTTATGAGACGAAATTATGATTCAAGCTTACCTAAACTCCATGAGTTTAGTTAAAATTGCGAGTTTGACGACATTGATCAAAACTCTTCATTTAATTATACACATAATACGTATACTTTTTGTGAGCAAAATACGAGGGTATATTCTTTTTTTTTTTTTTTTTACTGGGTGCTAAATAAAGGTGGAGATTGTATCGGACATTAAACGAATATTTTGGGTTGGCACATATATCACTCAATGTAAGCGAAAGAAGCGGGCTACTACTATAAGAACAATGCCGCGTTGCCCATGAAATTTCTATGAACACAGTGTCAATCTTGGACTTTGGAATAAATGGTTCAAAAAGGTCTATTCTGCACAATGTCGGGCATTAATGTTACGGATAAAAGGTTCAAAAGGCAGTGTTGTGCTTAAAGTCGTGAATTTAATGTTATGGATATATTTATTCGCATATGATAAGGGTTAGAAAAAAAAATGAAAAAGTATTCATTGATGTATACCTAAAAGCAGGCTGAATAAATGCGAGAGAAATTCTTTTTTCTTTGTACCCAAAATTTTTTTTTGCTTTTTCTTTATTTTCATTATTGATTGAAAATAAGAAAGAGCGGATAAGTTGGGGAAAAAATAGAGTGAATAATGTTTAATTATTATTTACTAAAAGAAACATTCCATGTAAAATTAGATAATAGAAAAGCTTACACTTAAATATATCTTTCACTAAACTTTAATGCAAAAGTCTAACAACAATGAATTCACATCAAAAGTTAAAAAATTTGTATAGTCTAGTGTTGTTGAAGGGTGCATTTGTTATAGCTTAAAATTACTTTTTATGATATAATTTTTAGAGATTTTTTAGAATTTATTTTTTGTGCATAAAAATATTAAAATATTTTATTAAATTTTATCTTTTTTAAAATATCTAATTATTTAAAATTTTTATAGATATCTTTTAGTTGAAAAAAGTATTTTTTAAAAGAAAAATTCGAATAAACAGGCCCAAAATTAAATAAGACAATTCAATCGAAGTATTAAAATCAGGATACTTAATTAATTATGGTCACTGCCATAACCAAAATAATAATCAAACTACTTTAAATTTAGTCAAAGACAGTCACAATAATTAAAGTCCAATTGAAGGAACCAGTTCATTCAGCTCAATCAACAACTTTTAAAAAATAAAAAATAAAAAATTTTCATTTTTCAAATTTTCATATATTTTATATTAGGAGATGTGCATTATTTATTCATTATGCCTTAAACTCCGCCTATGCCAGCATTTTAGGTTGATTATGTACCAAAAGAAAGGATTTTATGTTGATTCACTTACGTCCATATTTGGTGTATGGTGCAAGGTTATGCAAAGTTGATGACTAATATCAATGGTTTGTTTTATCGAATTCAACACAGTTCGGCGATGATATGACTCTGTGAACGACATATATAAGAGGTTTAGGGTGCGTTTGGATAGCTCTATTTGCAACGTGCGTTTGGATAGCTCTATTTGCAACGTTCTTTTTCCGATGATTATTGGGAGCTCGACACTCTCATTTGGAGAGAGCAGAACAGAGAGAGAGAGAACAGACAAAAGATCTAGAGGAAACAAAAGACGGCACCCCATACCATACAATCTAATGGCAAATCGTGTTGGACCTACGAGTTGATATGTATAATTCGCAATTTTTAATGTGGTGAATTGATGTTTTCTTTCCAAAAAAATTTAATCAACAAACTCCGTTCTGCTTGACTCCACGGGTTAGGCAGTGGGGAGGATTTTAATTCAAGCCAAATTCAAATATTTTTTTCTTTCTTTTTTTATCTATATAATACATACAATATTAAGTTTTTTTTATTGGTGTTTATATAATATTGATGAACTCCATATTTTTTTTGGGACTATATTATTGATTATATTTATGTTTTTAGGATTATATTGTTGTCTTATGGATTATAAATTTATATTTTATTATGAATATAGCTAATTTATAGATTATAAATTTTTTAATGTGTTTGAATTTGAATATTGGCTTATGAGTTTATCTGTTATGATTATTTTGTTAGAAGTTACATCTTATTCTTATTGTGAATTGTGATTTTTAACCATTTTAGAGTTGAATAAATGGTTTAATACTTGATGAGTAAATGAAATGAGATTCTTTGTATAGATTTTCTTTTATTGCATTTAATTAAAATTTTTTTATTTTTTAAAAAAATTTAGATGAATTAATTTATATAAAAAATATTTTTTTCTTTATTTTTTATTTTTTGACGGGCCAATCCTCAACCTGCTAACCCACAGTGGAGTGGGACAAGTTGACATATTCAATTTAAATTACTACCGTGGGTTGACTCGCCTCACTTAAAACTTAGAAACTGATGGGAGGCGGCGGGACGGATTGACCCATTTGCCAAAACAATAATTATGATAAACTATTATCCCTTATGTTTATAATAAACCCTGCCTTCAATTGCTGCAAGAATCACTTAAAGATGGTGGGATACCACTCCTTAATTAGCATTGTATCTGATATTCCACCATAACTTTTGTTCCGAGAAAGCAGCCTTGTCAAAACACAATCTTGTTTCTAGCACTCCAAAAGCTCCAAACCACCGCAGCAAACACTGAAGATCAAGCTCTTGAATTGATACACAGCAAAACAACAACAGACCATAATTCACAAAGACAGCGTTTATCATTAGGCACCACTCATGAAGCTCTCCCTACCTGATGCACTCCACCCATACTGATCATGATACAATACAGAAGATGGATAAAAGCTCAACTAACTGCTCTTTACTACCACAGAAAACACAATCTAAGTCAATATTCAGCAGAAAACCAAGCCTCCTCAATCTGGATTTTGTCTTCATTCTCTCCCGTAACGAGGGCTACAAAAAGGTTTGCACCCTTTGAGGTGCAACCCCCCTCCATATTTTCTTCAACATCCATTCACAATCATCAAGCCGAGCCTTAAAAATTGCACAGCTCCAGAGAATAACTTCACTGAGCACTCTTCTGATTGATCAAAGTCCACCACAGAGAATCCTATGTTACCTAATGAGAAAATTACCCCATTCAGAAATCCCATACAAATAGCTCCCTCCACCATTGCAAATTCCAAACCCATCTAATCTCCAAACACAGAGGACCACTACAAAGAAAACTCTATAAACTGATAAACATAACAAACCTCCACCACCATTAACCCCTAACACCACCAACCATCCAGAGCTAACACTACCCCATAAGGATTTCAGCTTCAACATCATATCTGCCCCCTGCACTCTTAGCCTCCACTAGTCCAGCTAAAGAAACCCCTTTCTCTCTTATAAAACTTCTATATTGCAAATACCACCCCTTCCCCTTCCCTTCCCCCAAACTCCCTAACATTCTAACTTAATAAATTCATGAGGATGAAGAATGCTCACCTAATTGAGTTCAATACACTGACTCTTACTTTCTTCCTTGTTCTTTTCCTTCCCCTTTACTCTTTGCTACTTCTTTCTTTGTTTGGATTTCAGGACTTTTGGCTTTATTTGAACTTCTCAGCGCCTTGTGATTATTTCTTCCTCCATATAGTGCATACAGACCCTACACCCTTTCCTGTATTCCCACATTTCCAAAGCTTCTTCCTCTAAAGCAATATCCGATTCCACACATACTTCTCAGTCTCTATGTCCCTCTCTTTCTCTTCCTCTTTTTTTCTTTTTGACCCATGATTCCCTATTCTATTGTCGCTCTATTTCGCCAGGGATGTTTTTACTCCTCGACTGATTTGCAACTTTGTTCTAACTTTTGTATTTGCAACTTTTCTTTTTACACTTTACAAAAGTTAAAAGTGCATACTATAACTGTTTGGGATTAAATTGGTTATCCACTTATATACAACTTATTACTTCTCATAAAAGTTATTTTTATTACATTTTGTAAAAGTTGAAATATCAAACTTATTTCTTAAAAGGTGTCATGCATAATTTTCTAGTAATAAATACTAAATATTTAAAATAAGCACTTCTATTATTGTGCATGCAAATACAAAATAATTTATTTATAAATAACTTAATTTTTATACAAGACCTTTTATCAAAAGCCTAGTTTTCACATAATACCTTCGTTAAACTATTTACATAAACTTGAGAGACTTTAAAAGAAGATTTAGAAGATAATGCTTGTGTCCATATGTGAACAGATACCTTTTTATTGTTTTCTCATTATTTTGAGCATAAATGCGCCATGTTTGCCTTTCTGATGGGATGACGCATAGCTAGAGAATGGCATGGCTATTTGCGTGGCAATATCTCCAATAGTTCAAATTCTTTATCCTTATCTTTATCATTATCTTTTGTATTTCCTTTATCTTTATTAGGTGATAAATCTTGTCAGTTTTAAGCCCCATCTTTTAGCAGTTTCTAATCATTATCTTTTAGCCATATTCTTAGGAAGCTTTTGCATCATAGGGATGCTGGGTGAGTATTTAATTTGCTTTTATAATGAACGATTTGGGTATGAATAAAACAATTTATTTCTTTTAGCTTCTTACACTTATAACATTAAGAACCTTGGATACCTTAAGATCTCATCAATTGGTATTGTCAAGAGCCTATATTCTTGATCATATCAACACTTTGCTCATAGCACATGGCTACCAATAGAAAATGTTTTGAGGTCTTGGAGAGGTCTCTTCTGGCAATTTTGCTATCCAAACATGCAACATTTCCCCATTCCTCCCTAGTCTTCCTAACATTTTCTCGGACATATTCCATCCATGAGGAGGAATACCCCAAGCATTCAATTCAAACCCTTCTTATTTCCCCACAAATTTGCTTTCTTGACCATCTTCTTATTTTTGCAAAACTTCTAAAGAGGAACTCCTTTCCTATAGAAAGTGTTATCTCCATGTGCTTTATTTGAAGCAAAGTGATATGGATCTCTATAAGCTCCAATGTCCTCACCTTCTACACCTTGTAGACATTGATATATCCAATCATTACAAAGTTTATCAGGTAAAATTATGTGAAAGCCACTAGTCGTAAAGATACACCAATGATGCTTATAGCTTAACGCTCCATTGTAGATGAGCACGTTTCACCATTAACAATTTTCCTCTTTGATTGAGGTACGCAGAGCTTGACTTTTCCTCATATTTCGTCTCTCTCCAAAATTCCC
>CM062517.1:50349926-50371022 GCA_031439585.1 Pterocarpus macrocarpus
TCAATGGCAAAAAGAACATAAAGAAGAAAGATAAACCAATTTTAAGGATTAAGTCTTGCAATTCCTTAAATCAAGTCTTGCTTCCAATCAATGACAAAGGAACTTCAAGGAGAATAAGAAACCACTTCCTTTTGGATTGTGACTTGATTCTATTCAATGGCAAAAAGAACTTAAAGAAGAAAGATAAACCAATTCCTTAAGGATTAAGTCTTGCATCCAATCAATGGCAAAAGGAACTTGAAGGAGCATTAGAAACCAATTCCTTTTGAATTGAGACTTGATTCCACTCAAAGGCAAACAGAACATAAAGAAGAAAGATAAACCAATTCCTTAAGGATTAAGTCTTGCATCCAATCAATGGCAAAAGGAAATTCAAGGAGCATTAGAAAC
The DNA here is from genome assembly GCA_031439585.1 of Pterocarpus macrocarpus. Classification (NCBI taxonomy): domain Eukaryota; kingdom Viridiplantae; phylum Streptophyta; class Magnoliopsida; order Fabales; family Fabaceae; genus Pterocarpus; species Pterocarpus macrocarpus. The sequence goes on from CM062517.1 coordinate 50,350,317, forward strand.
CAATTCCTTTTGAATTGAGACTTGATTCCACTCAATGGCAAAAAGAACATAAAGAAGAAAGATAAACCGATTCCTTAAGGATTAAGTCTTGCATCCAATCAATGGCAAAAGGAACTTCAAGGAGCATTAGAAACCAATTCCTTTTGAATTGAGACTTGATTCCACTCAATGGCAAAATGAACATAAAGAAGAAAGATTAACAAATTCCTTAAGGATTAAGTCTTGCTTCCAATCAATGACAAAAGGAACTTCAAGGAGAATAAGAAACCACTTCCTTTTGGATTATGACTTGATTCTATTCAATGGCAAAAAGAACTTAAAGAAGAAAGATAAACCAATTCCTTAAGGATTAAGTCTTGCATCCAATCAATGGCAAAAGGAACTTGAAGGAGCATTAGAAACCAATTCCTTTTGAATTGAGACTTGATTCCACTCAAAGGCAAACAGAACATAAAGAAGAAAGATAAACTGATTCCTTAAGGATTAAGTCTTGCATCCAATCAATGGCAAAAGGAAATTCAAGGAGCATTAGAAACCAACTCCTTTTGAATTGAGACTTGATTCCACTAAATGGCAAAAAGAACATAAAGAAGGAAGATAAACCGATTCCTTAAGGATTAAGTCTTGCATCCAATCAATGGCAAAAGGAACTTCAAGGAGCATTAGAAACCAATTCCTTTTGAATTGAGACTTGTTTCCACTCAATGGCAAAATGAACATAAAGAAGAAAGATAAACCGATTCCTTAAGGATTAAGTCTTGCATCCAATCAAATGCAAAAGGAACTTCAAGGAGAATTAGAAACCAATTCCTTTTGAATTGAGACCTGATTCCACTCAATGGCAAAAAGAACATAAACAAGAAAGATAAACCAATTCCTTAAGTATTAAGTCTTCCTTCCAATCAATGGCTCAAGGATCTTAAAGGAGAATTAGGAACCAATTCCTTTTGAATTGAAACTTGATTCCATTCCACGGCAAAAAGAACATAAAGAAGAAAGATATACCAATTCCTTAAGGATTAAGTCTTGCATCCAATCAATGGCAAAAGGAAGTTCAAGGAGCATTAGAAACCAATTCCTTTTGAATTAAGACTTGATTCCACTCAATGGCAAAAAGAACATAAAGAAGAAAGATTAACCAATTCCTTAAGGATTAAGTCTTGCTTCCAATCAATGACAAAAGGAACTTCAAGGAGAATAAGAAACCACTTCCTTTTGGATTGTGACTTGATTCTATTCAATGGCAAAAAGAACTTAAAGAAGAAAGATAAACCAATTCCTTAAGGATTAAGTCTTGCATCCAATCAATGGCAAAAGGAACTTGAAGGAGCATTAGAAACCAATTCCTTTTGAATTGAGACTTGATTCCACTCAAAGGCAAACAGAACATAAAGAAGAAAGATAAACTGATTCCTTAAGGATTAAGTCTTGCATCCAATCAATGGCAAAAGGAAATTCAAGGAGCATTAGAAACCAATTCCTTTTGAATTGAGACTTGATGCCACTAAATGGCAAAAAGAACATAAAGAAGGAATGGAAACCAATTCTAGAGGATTAAGACTAGCTTTCAATCATTCCATTGAAGCCATTAAAAGAGAAAGAAAATCCAATTCCTTAATGATTAAGACTTGGTTCCAATCAAAGGAAGAAAGCCATTAAAGAAGAAATGGAAACCAATTCTTTGATGATTAAGACTAGCTTTCAATCACTCCATTTAAGCCATTAAAAGAGAAAGAGAATCCTAATTCTTAATGATTAAGACTTGGTTCCAATCAAAGGAAGAAAGCCATTAAAGAAGAAATGGAAACCAATTCCTAGAGGATTAAGACTAGCTTTCAATCACTCCATGGAAGCCATTAAAAGAGAAAGAGAATCCAATTCCTTAATGATTTAGACTTGGTTCCAATCAAAGGAAGAAAGCCATTAAAGAAGAAATGGAAACCAATTCCTAGAGGATGAAGACTAGCTTTCAATCACTCCATTAAGCCATTAAAAGAGAAAGAGAATCCAATTCCTTAATGATTAAGACTTGGTTCCAATCAAAGGAAGAAAGCCGTTAAAGAAGAAATGGAAACCAATTCTTTGATGATTAAGACTAGCTTTCAATCACTCCATTCAAGCCTTTAAAAGAGAAAGAGAATCCAATTCCTAAATGATTAGGACTTGGATCCAATCAAAGGAACAAAGCCATCAAAGAAGAAATGGAAACCAATTCCTAGAGGATTAAGACTAGCTTTCAATCATTCCATTTAAGCCATTAAAAGAGAAAGAGAATCCAATTCCTTAATGATTAAGACTTGGTTCCAATCAAAGGAAGAAAGCCATTAAAGAAGAAATGGAAACCAATTCTTTGATGATTAAGAGTAGCATTCAATCATTCCATTTAAGCCATTAAAAAAGAGAATCCAATTCCTTAATAATTAAGACTTGGTTCCAATCAATGGAAGAAAGCCGTTAAAGAAGAAATGGAAACCAATTCTTTGATGATTAAGACTAGCTTTCAATCATTCCATTTAAGCCATTAAAAGAGAAAGAGAATCCAATTCCTTAATGATTAAGACTTGGTTCCAATCAAAGGAAGAAAGCCATTAAAGAAGAAATGGAAACCAATTCCTAGAGGATTAAGACTAGCTTTCAATCACTCCATTGAAGCCATTAAAAGAGAAAGAAAATCCAATTCCTTAATGATTAAGACTTGGTTCCAATCAAAGGAAGAAAGCCATTAAAGAAGAAATGGAAACCAATTCCTTGAGGATTAAGACTAGCTTTCAATCACTCCATTTAAGCCATTAAAAGAGAAAGAGAATCCAATTCCTTAATGATTAAGACTTGGTTCCAATCAAAGGAAGAAAGCCATTAAAGAAGAAATGGAAACCAATTCCTAGAGGATTAAGACTAGCTTTCAATCACTCCATTGAAGCCAATAAAGAGAAAGAAAATCCAATTCCTTAATGATTAAGACTTGTTTCCAATCAAAGGAAGAAAGCCGTTAAAGAATAAATGGAAACCAATTCTTTGATGATTAAGACTAGCTTTCAATCACTCCATTTAAGCCATTAAAAGAGAAAGAGAATCCAATTCCTTAATGATTAAGACTTGGTTCCAATCAAAGGAAGAAAGCCATTAAAGAAGAAATGGAAACCAATTCCTTGAGGATTAAGACTAGCTTTCAATCACTCCATTTCAGCCATTAAAAGAGAAAGAGAATCCAATTCCTTAATGATTAAGACTTGGTTCCAATCAAAGGAAGAAAGCCATTAAAGAAGAAATGGAAACCAATTCATTGATGATTAAGACTAGCTTTCAATCACTCCATTGAAGCCATTAAAAGAGAAAGAGAATCCAATTCCTTAATGATTAAGACTTGGTTCCAATCAATGGAAGAAAGCCATTAAAGAAGAAATGGAAACCAATTCTTTGATGATTAAGACTAGCTTTCAATCATTCCATTTAAGCCATTAAAAGAGAAAGAGAATCCAATTCCTTAATGATTAAGACTTGGTTCCAATCAAAGGAAGAAAGCCATTAAAGAAGAAATGGAAACCAATTCCTAGAGGATTAAGACTAGCTTTCAATCACTCCATTGAAGCCATTAAAAGAGAAAGAGAATCCAATTCCTTAATGATTAAGACTTGGTTCCAATCAAAGGAAGAAAGCCATTAAAGAAGAAATGGAAACCAATTCTTTGAGGATTAAGACTAGCTTTCAATCATTCCATTTAAGCCATTAAAAGAGAAAGAGAATCCAATTCCTTAATGATTAAGACTTGGTTCCAATCAAAGGAAGAAAGCCATTAAAGAAGAAATGGAAACCAATTCCTAGAGGATTAAGACTAGCTTTCAATCACTCCATTTAAGCCATTAAAAGAGAAAGAAAATCCAATTCCTTAATGATTAAGACTTGGTTCCAATCAAAGGAAGAAAGCCATTAAAGAAGAAATGGAAACCAATTCCTAGAGGATTAAGACTAGCTTTCAATCACTCCATTGAAGCCATTAAAAGAGAAAGAGAATCCAATTCCTTAATGATTAAGACTTGGTTCCAATCAAAGGAAGAAAGCCGTTAAAGAAGAAATGGAAACCAATTCTTTGATGATTAAGACTAGCTTTCAATCATTCCATTTAAGCCATTAAAAGAGAAAGAGAATCCAATTCCTTAATGATTAAGACTTGGTTCCAATCAAAGGAAGAAAGCCATTAAAGAAGAAATGGAAACCAATTCCTAGAGGATTAAGACTAGTTTTCAATCACTCCATTTAAGCCATTAAAAGAGAAAGAGAATCCAATTCCTTAATGATTAAGACTTGGTTCGAATCAAAGGAAGAAAGCCATTAAAGAAGAAATGGAAACCAATTCTTGATGATTAAGACTAGCTTTCAATCACTCCATTTAAGCCAAGAGAAAGAGAGAATCCAATTCCTTAATGATTAAGACTTGGTTCCAATCAAAGGAAGAAAGCCATTAAAGAAGAAATGGAAACCAATTCCTTGAGGATTAAGACTAGCTTTCAATCACTCCATTGAAGCCATTAAAAGAGAAAGAAAATCCAATTCCTTAATGATTAAGACTTGGTTCCACTCAAAGGAAGAAAGCCATTAAAGAAGAAATGGAAACCAATTCCTTAGATGATTAAGACTAGCTTTCAATCACTCCATTGAAGCCATTAAAAGAGAAAGAGAATCCAATTCCTTAATGATTAAGACTTGGTTCCAATCAAAGGAAGAAAGCCATTAAAGAAGAAATGGAAACCAATTCCTAGAGGATTAAGACTAGCTTTCAATCAAAGGAAGAAAGCCGTTAAAGAAGAAATGGAAACCAATTCCTTTGATGATTAAGACTAGCTTTCAATCACTCCATTGAAGCCATTAAAAGAGAAAGAAAATCCAATTCCTTAATGATTAAGACTTGGTTCCAATCAAAGGAAGAAAGCCATTAAAGAAGAAATGGAAACCAATTCCTTGATGATTAAGACTAGCTTTCAATCACTCCATTTCAGCCATTAAAAGAGAAAGAGAATCCAATTCCTTAATGATTAAGACTTGGTTCCAATCAAAGGAAGAAAGCCGTTAAAGAAGAAATGGAAACCAATTCTTTGATGATTAAGACTAGCTTTCAATCATTCCATTTAAGCCATTAAAAGAGAAAGAGAATCCAATTCCTTAATGATTAAGACTTGGTTCCAATCAAAGGAAGAAAGCCATTAAAGAAGAAATGGAAACCAATTCCTAGAGGATTAAGACTAGCTTTCAATCACTCCATTGAAGCCATTAAAAGAGAAAGAGAATCCAATTCCTTAATGATTAAGACTTGGTTCCAATCAAAGGAAGAAAGCCATTAAAGAAGAAATGGAAACCAATTCCTAGAGATTAAGACTAGCTTTCAATCACTCCATTGAAGCCATTAAAAGAGAAAGAGAATCCAATTCCTTAATGATTAAGACTTGGTTCCAATCAAAGGAAAAAAGCCATTAAAGAAGAAATGGAAACCAATTCCTAGAGGATTAAGACTAGCTTTCAATCACTCCATTTAAGCCATTAAAAGAGAAAGAGAATCCAATTCCTTAATGATTAAGACTTGGTTCCAATCAAAGGAAGAAAGCCGTTAAAGAAGAAATGGAAACCAATTCTTTGATGATTAAGACTAGCTTTCAATCATTCCATTTAAGCCATTAAAAGAGAAAGAGAATCCAATTCCTTAATGATTAAGACTTGGTTCCAATCAAAGGAAGAAAGCCATTAAAGAAGAAATGGAAACCAATTCCTAGAGGATTAAGACTAGCTTTCAATCACTCCATTGAAGCCATTAAAAGAGAAAGAGAATCCAATTCCTTAATGATTAAGACTTGGTTCCAATCAAAGGAAGAAAGCCGTTAAAGAAGAAATGGAAACCAATTCATTGATGATTAAGACTAGCTTTCAATCACTCCATGGAAGCCATTAAAAGAGAAAGAGAATCCAATTCCTTAATGATTAAGACTTGGTTCCAATCAAAGGAAGAAAGCCATTAAAGAAGAAATGGAAACCAATTCTTTGATGATTAAGACTAGCTTTCAATCATTCCATTTAAGCCATTAAAGAGAAAGAGAATCCAATTCCTTAATGATTAAGACTTGGTTCCAATCAAAGGAAGAAAGCCATTAAAGAAGAAATGGAAACCAATTCCTAGAGGATTAAGACTAGCTTTCAATCACTCCATTGAAGCCATTAAAAGAGAAAGAAAATCCAATTCCTTAATGATTAAGACTTGGTTCCACTCAAAGGAAGAAAGCCATTAAAGAAGAAATGGAAACCAATTCTTTGATGATTAAGACTAGCTTTCAATCATTCCATTTAAGCCATTAAAAGAGAAAGAGAATCCAATTCCTTAATGATTAAGACTTGGTTCCAATCAAAGGAAGAAAGCCATTAAAGAAGAAATGGAAACCAATTCCTAGAGGATTAAGACTAGCTTTCAATCACTCCATTCAAGCCATTCAAAGAGAAAGAGAATCCTATATCTTAATGATTAAGACTTGGTTCCAATCAAAGGAAGAAAGCCATTAAAGAAGAAATGGAAACCAATTCCTAGATGATTAAGACTAGCTTTCAATCACTCCATTGAAGCCTTTAAAAAGAAAGAGAATCCAATTCCTTAATGATTAAGACTTGGTTCCAATCAAAGGAAGAAAGCCATTAAAGAAGAAATGGAAACCAATTCTTTGATGATTAAGACTAGCTTTCAATCACTCCATTTAAGCCATTAAAAGAGAAAGAGAATCCAATTCCTTAATGATTAAGACTTGGTTCCAATCAAAGGAAGAAAGCCATTAAAGAAGAAATGGAAACCAATTCCTAGAGGATTAAGACTAGCTTTCAATCACTCCATTGAAGCCATTAAAAGAGAAAGAAAATCCATTTCCTTAATAATTAAGACTTGGTTCCAATCAAAGGAAGAAAGCCGTTAAAGAAGAAATGGAAACCAATTCTTTGATGATTAAGACTAGCTTTCAATCACTCCATTCAAGCCATTAAAAGAGAAAGAGAATCCAATTCCTTAATGATTAAGACTTGGTTCCAATCAAAGGAAGAAAGCCATTAAAGAAGAAATGGAAACCAATTCTTTGATGATTAAGACTAGCTTTCAATCATTCCATTTAAGCCATTAAAAGAGAAAGAGAATCCAATTCCTTAATGATTAAGACTTGGTTCCAATCAAAGGAAGAAAGCCATTAAAGAAGAAATGGAATCCAATTCTTGAGGATTAAGACTAGCTTTCAATCACTCCTTTGAAGCCATTAAAAGAGAAAGAAAATCCAATTCCTTAATGATTAAGACTTGGTTCCACTCAAAGGAAGAAAGCCATTAAAGAAGAAATGGAAACCAATTCTTTGATGATTAAGACTAGCTTTCAATCACTCCATTCAAGCCTTTAAAAGAGAAAGAGAATCCAATTCCTTAATGATTAAGACTTGGTTCCAATCAAAGGAAGAAAGCCATTAAAGAAGAAATGGAAACCAATTCCTAGAGGATTAAGACTAGCTTTCAATCACTCCATTGAAGCCATTAAAAGAGAAAGAGAATCCAATTCCTTAATGATTAAGACTTGGTTCCAATCAAAGGAAGAAAGCCATTAAAGAAGAAATGGAAACCAATTCCTAGAGGATTAAGACTAGCTTTCAATCACTCCATTTAAGCCATTAAAAGAGAAAGAGAATCCAATTCCTTAATGATTAAGACTTGGTTCCAATCAAAGGAAGAAAGCCATTAAAGAAGAAATGGAAACCAATTCTTTGATGATTAAGACTAGCTTTCAATCATTCCATTTAAGCCATTAAAAGAGAAAGAGAATCCAATTCCTTAATGATTAAGACTTGGTTCCAATCAAAGGAAGAAAGCCATTAAAGAAGAAATGGAAACCAATTCCTAGAGGATTAAGACTAGCTTTCAATCACTCCATTGAAGCCATTAAAAGAGAAAGAAAATCCAATTCCTTAATGATTAAGACTTGGTTCCAATCAAAGGAAGAAAGCCATTAAAAAAGAAATGGAATCCAATTCCTATAGGATTCAGACTAGCTTTCAATCACTCCATTTAAGCCATTAAAAGAGAAAGAAAATCCAATTCCTTAATGATTAAGACTTGGTTCCAATCAAAGGAAGAAAGCCGTTAAAGAAGAAATGGAAACCAATTCTTTGATGATGAAGACTAGCTTTCAATCACTCCATTCAAGCCATTAAAAGAGAAAGAGAATCCAATTCCTTAATGATTAAGAGTTGGTTCCAATCAAAGGAACAAAGCCATTAAAGAAGAAATGGAAACCAATTCTTTGATGATTAAGACTAGCTTTCAATCATTCCATTTAAGCCATTAAAAGAGAAAGAGAATCCAATTCCTTAATGATTAAGACTTGGTTCCAATCAAAGGAAGAAAGCCATTAAAGAAGAAATGGAAACCAATTCCTAGAGGATTAAGACTAGCTTTCAATCACTCCATTGAAGCCATTAAAAGAGAAAGAGAATGCAATTCCTTAATGATTAAGACTTGGTTCCAATCAAAGGAAGAAAGCCATTAAAGAAGAAATGGAAACCAATTCCTAGAGGATTAAGACTAGCTTTCAATCACTCCATTGAAGCCATTAAAAGAATAAAGAGAAACCAATTCCTTATGGATTAAGACTTGTTTCCAATCAAAGGAAGAAAGCCGTTAAAGAATAAATGGAAACCAATTCTTTGATGATTAAGACTAGCTTTCAATCACTCCATTTAAGCCATTAAAAGAGAAAGAGAATCCAATTCCTTAATGATAAGACTTGGTTCCAATCAAAGGAAGAAAGCCATTAAAGAAGAAATGGAAACCAATTCTTTGATGATTAAGACTAGCTTTCAATCATTCCATTTAAGCCATTAAAAGAGAAAGAGAATCCAATTCCTTAATGATTAAGACTTGGTTCCAATCAAAGGAAGAAAGCCATTAAAGAAGAAATGGAAACCAATTCCTAGAGGATTAAGACTAGCTTTCAATCACTCCATTGAAGCCATTAAAAGAGAAAGAAAATCCAATTCCTTAATGATTAAGACTTGGTTCCACTCAAAGGAAGAAAGCCATTAAAGAAGAAATGGAAACCAATTCTTTGATGATTAAGACTAGCTTTCAATCACTCCATTTAAGCCATTAAAAGAGAAAGAGAATCCAATTCCTTAATGATTAAGACTTGGTTCCAATCAAAGGAAGAAAGCCATTAAAGAAGAAATGGAAACCAATTCTTTGATGATTAAGACTAGCTTTCAATCATTCCATTTAAGCCATTAAAAGAGAAAGAGAATCCAATTCCTTAATGATTAAGACTTGGTTCCAATCAAAGGAAGAAAGCCATTAAAGAAGAAATGGAAACCAATTCCTAGAGGATTAAGACTAGCTTTCAATCACTCCATTGAAGCCATTAAAAGAGAAAGAGAATCCAATTCCTTAATGATTAAGACTTGGTTCCAATCAAAGGAAGAAAGCCATTAAAGAAGAAATGGAAACCAATTCCTAGATGATTATGACTAGCTTCCAACCCCTCCATTTAAGCCATTAAAAGAGAAGTAGAATCCAATTCCTTAATGATTAAGACTTGGTTCCAATCAAAGGAAGAAAGCCATTAAAGAAGAAATGGAAACCAATTCCTAGAGGATTAAGACTAGCTTTCAATCACTCCATTTAAGCCATTAAAAGAGAAAGAGAATCCAATTCCTTAATGATTAAGACTTGGTTCCAATCAAAGGAAGAAAGCCATTAAAGAAGAAATGGAAACCAATTCTTTGATGATTCAAACTAGCTTTCAATCATTCCATTGAAGCCATTAAAAGAGAAAGAGAATCCAATTCCTTAATGATTAAGACTTGGTTCCAATCAAAGGAAGAAAGCCATTAAAGAAGAAATGGAAACCAATTCCTAGAGGATTAAGACTAGCTTTCAATCACTCCGTTGAAGCCATTAAAAGAGAAAGAAAATCCAATTCCTTAATGATTAAGACTTGGTTCCACTCAAAGGAAGAAAGCCATTAAAGAAGAAATGGAAACCAATTCTTTGATGATTAAGACTAGCTTTCAATCACTCCATTAAGCCATTAAAAGAGAAAGAGAATCCAATTCCTTAATGATTAAGACTTGGTTCCACTCAAAGGAAGAAAGCCATTAAAGAAGAAATGGAAACCAATTCTTTGATGATTAAGACTAGCTTTCAATCATTCCCTTGAAGCCATTCAAAGAGAAAGAGAATCCAATTCCTTAATGATTAAGACTTGGTTCCAATCAAAGGAAGAAAGCCATTAAAGAAGAAATGGAAACCAATTCCTAGAGGATTAAGACTAGCTTTCAATCACTCCATTGAAGCCATTAAAAGAGAAAGAGAATCCAATTCCTTAATGATTAAGACTTGGTTCCAATCAAAGGAAGAAAGCCATTAAAGAAGAAATGGAAACCAATTCCTAGAGGATTAAGACTAGCTTTCAATCACTCCGTTGAAGCCATTAAAAGAGAAAGAAAATCCAATTCCTTAATGATTAAGACTTGGTTCCAAACAAAGGAACTAAGCCATTAAAGAAGAAATGGAAACCAATTCTTTGAGGATTAAGACTAGCATTCAATCATTCCATTTAAGCCATTAAAAGAGAAAGAGAATCCAATTCCTTAATGATTAAGACTTGGTTCCAATCAAAGGAAGAAAGCCATTAAAGAAGAAATGGAAACCAATTCTTAGAGGATAAAGACTAGCTTTCAATCACTCCATTGAAGCCATTAAAAGAGAAAGAAAAACTAATTCCTTAATGATTAAGACTTAGTTCCAATCAAAGGAAGAAAGCCGTTAAAGAAGAAATGGAAACTAATTCCTAGATGATTAAGACTAGCTTTCAATCATTCCATTTAAGCCATTAAAAGAGAAAGAGAATCCAATTCCTTAATGATTAAGACTTGGTTCCAATCAAAGGAAGAAAGCCATTAAAGAAGAAATGGAAACCAATTCTTTGATGATTAAGACTAGCTTTCAATCACTCCATTTAAGCCATTAAAAGAGAAAGAGAATCCAATTCCTTAATGATAAAGACTTGGTTCCAATCAAAGGAACAAAGCCATTAAAGAAGAAATGAAAACCAATTCTTTGATGATTAAGACTAGCTTTCAATCACTCCATTCAAGCCTTTAAAAGAGAAAGAGAATCCAATTCCTTAATGATTAAGACTTGGTTCCAATCAAAGGAAGAAAGCCATTAAAGAAGAAATGGAAACCAATTCCTAGAGGATTAAGACTAGCTTTCAATCACTCCATTGAAGCCATTAAAAGAGAAAGAAAATCCAATTCCTTAATGATTAAGACTTGGTTCCACTCAAAGGAAGAAAGCCATTAAAGAAGAAATGGAAACCAATTCTTTGATGATTAAGACTAGCTTTCAATCATTCCATTTAAGCCATTAAAAGAGAAAGAGAATCCAATTCCTTAATGATTAAGACTTGGTTCCAATCAAAGGAAGAAAGCCATTAAAGAAGAAATGGAAACCAATTCCTAGAGGATTAAGACTAGCTTTCAATCACTCCATTGAAGCCATTAAAGGAGAAAGAGAATCCAATTCCTTAATGATTAAGACTTGGTTCCAATCAAAGGAAGAAAGCCATTAAAGAAGAAATGGAAACCAATTCCTAGAGGATTAAGACTAGCTTTCAATCACTCCATATGAAGCCATTAAAAAAGAAAGAAAATCCAATTCCTTAATGATTAAGACTTGGTTCCAATCAAAGGAAGAAAGCCATTAAAGAAGAAATGGAAACCAATTCCTAGAGGATTAAGACTAGCTTTCAATCACTCCATTGAAGCCATTAAAAGAGAAAGAGAATCCAATTCCTTAATGATTAAGACTTGGTTCCAATCAAAGGAAGAAAGCCATTAAAGAAGAAATGGAAACCAATTCTTTGATGATTAAGACTAGCTTTCAATCACTCCCTTGAAGCCATTAAAAGAGAAAGAAAATCCAATTCCTTAATGATTAAGACTTGGTTCCACTCAAAGGAAGAAAGCCATTAAAGAAGAAATGGAAACCAATTCCTTTGATGATTAAGACTAGCTTTCAATCACTCCATTTAAGCCATTAAAAGAGAAAGAGAATCCAATTCCTTAATGATTAAGACTTGGTTCCACTCAAAGGAAGAAAGCCATTAAAGAAGAAATGGAAACCAATTCTTTGATGATTAAGACTAGCTTTCAATCATTCCCTTGAAGCCATTCAAAGAGAAAGAGAATCCAATTCCTTAATGATTAAGACTTGGTTCCAATCAAAGGAAGAAAGCCATTAAAGAAGAAATGGAAACCAATTCTTAGAGGATTAAGACTAGCTTTCAATCACTCCATTTAAGCCATTAAAAGAGAAAGAAAATCCAATTCCTTAATGATTAAGACTTGGTTCCAATCAAAGGAAGAAAGCCATTAAAGAAGAAATGGAAACCAATTCCTTGATAATTAAGTCTAGCTTTCAATCACTCCATTCAAGCCTTTAAAAGAGAAAGAAAATCCAATTCCTTAATGATTAAGACTTGTTTCCAATCATTAAAAGAGAGAAAGCCATTAAAGAAGAAATGGAAATGGAAACCAATTCTTGATGATTAAGACTAGCTTTCAATCACTCCATTAAGCCATTAAAGAGAAAGATAATCCAATTCCTTAATGATTAAGACTTGCATCCAATCAAAGGAAGAAAGCCATTAAAGAAGAAATGGAAACCAATTCCTAGATGATTAAGACTAGCTTTCAATCACTCCATTTGAAGCCATTAAAGAGAAAGAAGAATCCAATTCCTTAATGATTAAGACTTGGTTCCAATCAAAGGAAGAAAGCCATTAAAGAAGAAATGGAAACCAATTCTTTGATGATTAAGACTAGCTTTCAATCATTCCATTTAAGCCATTAAAAGAGAAAGAGAATCCAATTCCTTAATGATTAAGACTTGGTTCCAATCAAAGGAAGAAAGCCATTAAAGAAGAAATGGAAACCAATTCCTAGAGGATTAAGACTAGCTTTCAATCACTCCATTTAAGCCATTAAAGAGAAAGAGAATGCAATTCCTTAATGATTAAGACTTGGTTCCAATCAAAGGAAGAAAGCCATTAAAGAAGAAATGGAAACCAATTCCTTGAGGATTAAGACTAGCTTTCAATCACTCCATTGAAGCCATTAAAAGAGAAAGAAAATCCAATTCCTTAATGATTAAGACTTGGTTCCACTCAAAGGAAGAAAGCCATTAAAGAAGAAATGGAAACCAATTCTTTGAGGATTAAGACTAGCTTTCAATCACTCCACTAAAGCCATTAAAAGAGAAAGAGAATCCAATTCCTTAATGATTAAGACTTGGTTCCAATCAAAGGAAGAAAGCCATTAAAGAAGAAATGGAAACCAATTCTTTGATGATTAAGACTAGCTTTCAATCATTCCATTGAAGCCATTAAAAGAGAAAGAGAATCCAATTCCTTAATGATTAAGACTTGGTTCCAATCAAAGGAAGAAAGCCATTAAAGAAGAAATGGAAACCAATTCCTAGTGATTAAGACTAGCTTTCAATCACTCCACTCCATGGAAGCCATTAAAGAGAAAGAGAATCCAATTCCTTAATGATTAAGACTTGGTTCCAATCAAAGGAAGAAAGCCATTAAAGAAGAAATGGAAACCAATTCCTAGAGGATTAAGACTAGCTTTCAATCACTCCATTGAAGCCATTAAAAGAGAAAGAGAATCCAATTCCTTAATGATTAAGACTTGGTTCCAATCAAAGGAAGAAAGCCATTAAAGAAGAAATGGAAACCAATTCCTAGAGGATTAAGACTAGCTTTCAATCACTCCATTTCAGCCATTAAAAGAGAAAGAGAATCCAATTCCTTAATGATTAAGACTTGGTTCCAATCAAAGGAAGAAAGCCATTAAAGAAGAAATGGAAACCAATTCTTTGATGATTAAGACTAGCTTTCAATCATTCCATTTAAGCCATTAAAAGAGAAAGAGAATCCAATTCCTTAATGATTAAGACTTGGTTCCAATCAAAGGAAGAAAGCCATTAAAGAAGAAATGGAAACCAATTCCTAGAGGATTAAGACTAGCTTTCAATCACTCCATTCAAGCCATTAAAAGAGAAAGAGAATCCTATTCCTTAATGATTAAGACTTGGTTCCAATCAAAGGAAGAAAGCCCTTAAAGAAGAAATGGAAACCAATTTCTAGAGGATTAAGACTAGCTTTCAATCACTCCATTCAAGCCATTAAAAGAGAAAGAAAATCCAATTCCTTAATGATAAAGACTTGGTTCCAATCAAAGGAAGAAAGCTGTTAAAGAAGAAATGGAAACCAATTCTTTGATGATTAAGAGTAGCGTTCAATCACTCCATTTAAGCCATTAAAAGAGACAGAGAAGCCAATTCCTTAATGATTAAGACTTGGTTCCAATCAAAGGAACAAAGCCATTAAAGAAGAAATGGAAACCAATTCTTTGATGATTAAGACTAGCTTTCAATCACTGCATTTAAGCCATTAAAAGAGAAAGAGAATCCAATTCCTTAATGATTAAGACTTGGTTCCAATCAAAGGAAGAAAGCCATTAAAGAAGAAATGGAAACCAATTCCTAGAGGATTAAGACTAGCTTTCAATCACTCCATTTAAGCCATTAAAGAGAAAGAGAATCCAATTCCTTAATGATTAAGACTTGGTTCCAATCAAAGGAAGAAAGCCATTAAAGAAGAAATGGAAACCAATTCTTTGATGATTAAGACTAGCTTTCAATCATTCCATTTAAGCCATTAAAAGAGAAAGAGAATCCAATTCCTTAATGATTAAGACTTGGTTCCAATCAAAGGAAGAAAGCCATTAAAGAAGAAATGGAAACCAATTCCTAGAGGATTAAGACTAGCTTTCAATCACTCCATTGAAGCCATTAAAAGAGAAAGAGAATCCAATTCCTTAATGATTAAGACTTGGTTCCAATCAAAGGAAGAAAGCCATTAAAGAAGAAATGGAAACCAATTCCTAGAGGATTAAGACTAGCTTTCAATCATTCCATTTAAGCCATTAAAAGAGAAAGAGAATCCAATTCCTTAATGATTAAGACTTGGTTCCAATCAAAGGAAGAAAGCCATTAAAGAAGAAATGGAAACCAATTCCTAGACGATTAAGACTAGCTTTCAATCATTCCATTTAAGCCATTAAAAGAGAAAGAGAATCCAATTCCTTAATGATTAAGACTTGGTTCCAATCAAAGGAAGAAAGCCATTAAAGAAGAAATGGAAACCAATTGCTAGAGGATTAAGACTAGCTTTCAATCACTCCATTTAAGCCATTAAAAGAGAAAGAGAATCCAATCCTTAATGATTAAGACTTGGTTCTAATCAAAGGAAGAAAGACATTAAAGAAGAAATGGAAACCAATTCTTTGATGATTAAGACTAGCTTTCAATCATTCCATTTAAGCCATTAAAAGAGAAAGAGAATCCAATTCCTTAATGATTAAGACTTGGTTCCAATCAAAGGAAGAAAGCCATTAAAGAAGAAATGGAAACCAATTCCTAGAGGATTAAGACTAGCTTTCAATCATTCCATTTAAGCCATTAAAAGAGAAAGAGAATCCAATTCCTTAATGATTAAGACTTGGTTCCAATCAAAGGAAAAAAGCCATTAAAGAAGAAATGGAAACCAATTCCTAGAGGATTAAGACTAGCTTTCAATCACTCCATTGAAGCCATTAAAAGAGAAAGAAAAACCAATTCCTTAATGATTAAGACTTGGTTCCAATCAAAGGAAGAAAGCAGTTAAAGAAGAAATGGAAACCAATTCTTTGATGATTAAGACTAGCTTTCAATCATTCCATTAAAGCCATTAAAAGAGAAAGAGAATCCAATTCCTTAATGATTTAGACTTGGTTCCAATCAAAGGAAAAAAGCCATTAAAGAAGAAATGGAAACCAATTCCTAGAGGATTAAGACTAGCTTTCAATCACTCCATGGAAGCCAATAAAAGAGAAAGAAAATCGAATTCCTTAATGATTAAGGCTTGGTTCCAATCAAAGGAAGAAAGCCGTTAAAGAGGAAATGAAACTAATTCTTTGATGACTAAATCTAGCATTCAATCATTCCATTTAAGCCATTAAAAGAGAAAGAGAATCCAATTCCTTAATGATTAAGACTTGGTTCCACTCAAAGGAAGAAAGCCATTAAAGAAGAAATGGAAACCAATTCTTTGATGATTAAGACTAGCTTTCAATCATTCCCTTGAAGCCATTCAAAGAGAAAGAGAATCCAATTCCTTAATGATTAAGACTTGGTTCCAATCAAAGGAAGAAAGCCATTAAAGAAGAAATGGAAACCAATTCCTAGAGGATTAAGACTAGCTTTCAATCACTCCCTTGAAGCCATTAAAAGAGAAAGAAAATCCAATTCCTTAATGATTAAGACTTGGTTCCAATCAAAGGAAGAAAGCCATTAAAGAAGAAATGGAAACCAATTCCTAGAGGATTAAGACTAGCTTTCAATCACTCCATTGAAGCCATTAAAGAGAAAGAGAATCCAATTCCTTAATGATTAAGACTTGGTTCCAATCAAAGGAAGAAAGCCATTAAAGAAGAAATGGAAACCAATTCCTAGAGGATTAAGACTAGCTTTCAATCACTCCATTTAAGCCATTAAAAGAGAAAGAGAATCCAATTCCTTAATGATTAAGACTTGGTTCCAATCAAAGGAAGAAAGCCATTAAAGAAGAAATGAAATCCAATTCCTAGAGGATTAAGACTAGCTTTCAATCACTCCATTGAAGCCATTAAAAGAGAAAGAGAATCCAATTCCTTAATGATTTGGACTTGGTTCCAATCAAAGGAAGAAAGCCATTAAAGAAGAAATGGAAACCAATTCTTTGATGATTAAGATTAGCTTTCAATCATTCCATTGAAGCCATTAAAAGAGAAAGAGAATCCAATTCCTTAATGATTTAGACTTGGTTCCAATCAAAGGAAGAAAGCCATTAAAGAAGAAATGGAAACCAATTCTTTGATGATTAAGACTAGCTTTCAAGCACTCCATTTCGGCCATTAAAAGAGAAAGAGAATGCAATTCCTTAATGATTAAGACTTGGTTCCAATCAAAGGAAGAAAGCCATTAAAGAAGAAATGGAAACCAATTCCTAGAGGATTAAGACTAGCTTTCAATCACTCCATTGAAGCCATTAAAAGAGAAAGAGAATCCAATTCCTTAATGATTAAGACTTGGTTCCAATCAAAGGAAAAAAGCCATTAAAGAAGAAATGGAAACCAACTCCTAGATGATTAAGACTAGCTTTCAATCACTCCATTGAAGCCATTAAAAGAGAAAGAGAATCCAATTCCTTAATGATTAAGACTTGGTTCCAATCAAAGGAAAAAAGCCATTAAAGAAGAAATGGAAACCAATTCTTTGATGATTAAGACTAGGTTTCAATCATTCCATTTAAGCCATTAAAAGAGAAAGAGAATCCTATTCCTTAATGATTAAGACTTGGTTCCAATCAAAGGAAGAAAGCCATTAAAGAAGAAATGGAAACCAATTCCTTGAGTATTAAGACTAGCTTTCAATCACTCCATGGAAGCCATTAAAGAGAAAGAAAATCCAATTCCTTAATGATTAAGACTTGGTTCCAATCAAAGGAAGAAAGCCATTAAAGAAGAAATGGAAACCAATTCCTAGAGGATTAAGACTAGCTTTCGATCACTCCATTTAAGCCATTAAAAGAGAAAGAGAATCCAATTCCTTAATGATTAAGACTTGGTTCCAATCAAAGGAAGAAAGCCATTAAAGAAGAAATGGAAACCAATTCTTGAGGATTAAGACTAGCTTTCACTCATTCCATTTAAGCCATTAAAAGAGAAAGAGAATCCAATTCCTTAATGATTAAGACTTGGTTCCAATCAAAGGAAGAAAGCCATTAAAGAAGAAATGGAAACCAATTCCTAGAGGATTAAGACTAGCTTTCAATCATTCCATTTAAGCCATTAAAAGAGAAAGAGAATCCAATTCCTTAATGATTAAGACTTGGTTCCAATCAAAGGAAGAAAGCCATTAAAGAAGAAATGGAAACCAATTCCTAGAGGATTAAGACTAGCTTTCAATCACTCCATTGAAGCCATTAAAAGAGAAAGAAAATCCAATTCCTTAATGATTAAGACTTGGTTCCAATCAAAGGAAGAAAGCCATTAAAGAAGAAATGGAAACCAATTCCTTGATGATTAAGACTAGCTTTCAATCACTCCATTAAGCCATTAAAAGAGAAAGAGAATCCAATTCCTTAATGATTAAGACTTGGTTCCAATCAAAGGAAGAAAGCCATTAAAGAAGAAATGGAAACCAATTCTTTGATGATTAAGACTAGCTTTCATTCATTCCATTTAAGCCATTAAAAGAGAATGAGAATCCAATTCCTTAATGATTAAGACTTGGTTCCAATCAAAGGAAAAAAGCCATTAAAGAAGAAATGGAAACCAATTCCTAGAGGATTAAGACTAGCTTTCAATCACTCCATTGAAGCCATTAAAAGAGAAAGAGAATCCAATTCCTTAATGATTAAGACTTGGTTCCAATCAAAGGAAGAAAGCCATTAAAGAGGAAATGGAAACCAATTCTTTGATGATTAAGACTAGCTTTCAATCATTCCATTTAAGCCATTAAAAGAGAAAGAGAATCCAATTCCTTAATGATTAAGACTTGGTTCCAATCAAAGGAAGAAAGCCATTAAAGAAGAAATGGAAACCAATTCTTTGATGATTAAGACTATCTTTCAATCACTCCATTTAAGCCATTAGAAGAGAAAGAGAATCCAATTCCTTAATAATTAAGATTTGGTTCCAATCAAAGGAAGAAAGCCAATAATGAATAAATGGAAACCAATTCTTTGAGGATTAAGACTAGCTTTCAGTCATTCCATTTAAGCCATTAAAAGAGAAAGAGAATCCAATTCCTTAATGATTAAGACTTGGTTCCAATCAAAGGAAGAAAGCCATTAAAGAAGAAATGGAAACCAATTCTGAGAGGATTAAGACTAGCTTTCAATCACTCCATTAAGCCATTAAAAGAGAAAGAGAATCCAATTCCTTAATGATTAAGACTTGGTTCCAATCAAAGGAAGAAAGCCATTAAAGAAGAAATGGAAACCAATTCCTAGAGGATTAAGACTAGCTTTCAATCACTCCATTGAAGCCATTAAAAGAGAAAGAGAATCCAATTCCTTAATGATTAAGACTTGGTTCCAATCAAAGGAAGAAAGCCATTAAAGAAGAAATGGAAACCAATTCCTAGAGGATTAAGACTAGCTTTCAATCACTCCATTGAAGCCAATAAAAGAGAAAGAGAATCCAATTCCTTAATGATTAAGACTTGGTTCCAATCAAAGGAAGAAAGCCATTAAAGAAGAAATGGAAACCAATTCTTTGATGATTAAGACTAGCTTTCAATCATTCCATTTAAGCCATTAAAAGAGAAAGAGAATCCAATTCCTTAATGATTAAGACTTGGTTCCAATCAAAGGAAGAAAGCCATTAAAGAAGAAATGGAAACCAATTCCAAGAGGATTAAGACTAGCTTTCAATCACTCCATTGGAGCCATTAAAAGAGAAAGAAAATCCAATTCCTTAATGATTAAGACTTGGTTCCAATCAAAGGAAGAAAGCCATTAAAGAAGAAATGGAAACCAATTCTTTGATGATTAAGACTAGCTTTCAATCATTCCATTTAAGCCATTAAAAGAGAAAGAGAATCCAATTCCTTAATGATTAAGACTTGGTTCCAATCAAAGGAAGAAAGCCATTAAAGAAGAAATGGAAACCAATTCCTGGAGGATTAAGACTAGCTTTCAATCATTCCATTTAAGCCATTAAAAGAGAAAGAGAATCCAATTCCTTAATGATTAAGACTTGGTTCCAATCAAAGGAAGAAAGCCATTAAAGAAGAAATGGAAACCAATTCCTTGATGATTAAGACTAGCTTTCAATCACTCCATTTAAGCCATTAAAAGAGAAAGAGAATCCAATTCCTTAATGATTAAGACTTGGTTCCAATCAAAGGAAGAAAGCCGTTAAAGAAGAAATGGAAACCAATTCCTTGATGATTAAGACTAGCTTTCAATCATTCCATTGAAGCCATTAAAAGAGAAAGAGAATCCAATTCCTTAATGATTAAGACTTGGTTCCAATCAAAGGAAGAAAGCCATTAAAGAAGAAATGGAAACCAATTCTTTGATGATTAAGACCAGCTTTCAATTACTCCATTTAAGCCATTCAAAGAGAAAGAGAATCCAATTCCTTAATGATTAAGACTTGGTTCCAATCAAAGGAAGAAAGCCATTAAAGAAGAAATGGAAACCAATTCCTAGAGGATTAAGACTAGCTTTCAATCACTCCATTGAAGCCATTAAAAGAGAAAGAGAATCCAATTCCTTAATGATTAAGACTTGGTTCCAATCAAAGGAAGAAAGCCATTAAAGAAGAAATGGAAACCAATTCTTTAGAGGATTAAGACTAGCTTTCAATCACTCCATTTAAGCCATTAAAGAGAAAGAGAATCCAATTCCTTAATGATTAAGACTTGGTTCCAATCAAAGGAAGAAAGCCATTAAAGAAGAAATGGAAACCAATTCCTAGAGGATTAAGACTAGCTTTCAATCACACTCCATTGAAGCCATTAAAAGAGAAAGAAAATCCAAATCCTTAA
>CM062517.1:50371522-50411522 GCA_031439585.1 Pterocarpus macrocarpus
CTATTTGCCATTGAATTGAATCTTGTCTCAATTCAAGAGGAATTGGTTTCAAATTCTCCTTGAAGTTCCTTTTGCCATTGTTTGGAAGCAAGACTTAATCCTTAAGGAATTGGTTTATCTTTCTTCTTTATGTTCTTTTTGCCATTGAGTGGAATCAAGTCTCTATTCAAAAGGAATTGGTTTCTAATTCTCCTTCAAGTTCCTTTTGCCATTGATTGGAAGCAAGACTTAATCCTTAATGAATTGGTTTCTCTTTCTTCTTTATGTTCTTTTGCCATTGAATTGAATCAAGTCACAATCCAAAAGGAATTGGTTTCTAATTCACCTAGAAGTTCCTTTTGACTTTGATTTGAAGCAAGACTTAATCCTTAAGGAATTGGTTTATCTTTATCCTTTATGTTCTTTTTCCCATTGAGTGGAAACAAGTCTCAATTCAAAAGGAATTGGTTTCTAATTCTCCTTGAAGTTCCTTTTGCCATTGATTGGAAGCAAGACTTAATCCTTAAGGAATTGGTTTATCTTTCTTCTTTATGTTCTTTTTGCCCTTGAATGGAATCAAGTTTCAATTCAAAAGGAATTGGTTTCTAATTCTCCTTTAAGATCCTTTTGCCATTGATTGGATGCAAGACTTAATCCTTAAGGAATCGGTTTATCTTTCTTCTTTAAGTTCTTTTGCCTTTGAATTGAATCAAGCCACAATCCAAAAGGAATTGGTTTCTAATTCGCCTTGAAGTTCCTTTTGACATTGATTGAAAGCAAAACTTAATCCTTATGGAATTGGTTTATCTTTCTTCTTTAAGTTCTTTTTACCGTTGAGTGGAATCTTGTCTCAATTCAAGAGGAATTGGTTTCAAATTCTCCTTGAAGTTCCTTTTGCCATTGTTTGGAAGCAAGACTTAATCCTTAAGGAATTGGTTTATCTTTCTTTTTCATGTTCTTTTTGCTCTTGAATGGAATCAAGTTTCAATTCAAAAGGAATTGGTTTCTAATTCTCCTTTAAGATCCTCGAGCCATTGATTGGAAGCAAGACTTAATACTTAAGGAATTGGTTTATCTTTCTTCTTTAAGTTCTTTTTACCTTTGAATTGAATCAAGCCACAATCCAAAAGGAATTGGTTTCTAATTCGCCTTGAAGTTCCTTTTGACATTGATTGGAAGCAAAACTTAATCCTTAAGGAATTGGTTTATCTTTCTTCTTTATGTTCTTTTTCCCATTGAATGGAATCAACCCACAATTCAAAAGGAATTGGTTTCAAATTCGCCTTGAAGTTCCTTTGCCATTGTTTGGAAGCAAGACTTAATCCTTAAGGAATTGGTTTATCTTTCTTCTTTATGTTCTTTTTGCCCTTGAAAGGAATCAAGTTTCAATTCAAAAGGAATTGTTTTCTAATTCTCCTTTAAGATCCTTTTGCAATTGATTGGAAGCAACACTTTATACTTAAGGATTTGGTTTATCTTTCTTCTTTATGTTCTTTTTCCCCTTGAATGAAATCAAGTTTCAATTCAAAGGGAATTGGTTTCTAATTCTCCTTTAAGATCCTTTTGACTTTGATTTGAAGCTAGACTTAATCCTTAAGGAATTGGTTTATCTTTATCGTTTATGTTCTTTTTCCATTGAATGGAATCAAGTCACAATTCAAAAGGAATTGGTTTCGAATTCTCCTTGAAGTTCCTTTTGCCATTGTTTGGAAGCAAGACTTAATCCTTAAGGAATTGGTTTATCTTTCTTCTTTATGTTCTTTTTGCCCTTGAAAGGAATCAAGTTTCAATTCAAAAGGAATTGGTTTCTCATTCTCCTTTAAGATCCTCGAGCCATTGATTGGAAGCAAGACTTAATACTTAAGGAATTGGTTTATCTTTCTTCTTTAAGTTCTTTTTCCCTTTCAATTGAATCAAGCCACAATCCAAAAGGAATTGGTTTCTAATTCACCTTGAAGTTCCTTTTGACATTGGTTGGAAGCAAGGCTTAATCCTTAAGGAATTGGTTTATCTTTCTCCTTTATGTTCTTTTTCCCATTGAGTGGAATCTTGTCTCAATTCAAGAGGAATTGGTTTCAAATTCTCCTTGAAGTTCCTTTTGCCATTGTTTGGAAGCAAGACTTAATCCTTAAGGAATTGGTTTATCTTTCTTTTTCATGTTCTTTTTGCTCTTGAATGGAATCAAGTTTCAATTCAAAAGGAATTGGTTTCTAATTCTCCTTTAAGATCCTTTTGCAATTGATTGGAAGCAAGTCTTATTCCTTAAGGAATTGGTTTATCTTTCTTCTTTAAGTTCTTTTTACCATTGAATTGAATCAAGCCACAATCCAAAAGGAATTGGTTTCTAATTCACCTTGAAGCTCCTTTTGACATTGATTGGAAGCAAGACTTAATCCTTAAGGAATTGGTTTATCTTTCTCCTTTATGTTCTTTTAACCATTGAGTGGAATCTTGTCTCAATTCAAGAGGAATTGGTTGCAAATTCTCCTTGAAGTTCCTTTTGCCATTGTTTGGAAGCAAGACTTAATCGTTATGGAATTGGTTTATCTTTCTTCTTTATGTTCTTTTTGCCCTTGAAAGCAATCAAGTTTCAATTCAAAAGGAATTGTTTTCTAATTCTCCTTTAAGATCCTTGAGCCATTGATTGGAAGCAAGACTTAATACTCAAGGATTTGGTTTATCTTTCTTCTTTAACATCTTTTTGCCATTGAATTGAATCAAGTCACAATCGAAAAGGAATTGGTTTCTAATTCTCCTTGAAGTTCCTTTTGACTTTGATTTGAAGCAAGACTTAATTCTTAAGGAATTGGTTTATCTTTATCCTTTATGTTCTTTTTCCCATTGAGTGGAATCTTGTCTCAATTCAGGAGGAATTGGTTTCAAATTCTCCTTGAAGTTCCTTTTGACATTGATTGGAAGCAAGACTTAATCCTTAAGGAATTGGTTTTTCTTTCTCCTTTATGTTCTTTTTCCCATTGAGTGGAATCTTGTCTCAATTCAAGAGGAATTAGTTTCAAATTCTCCTTGAAGTTCCTTTTGTCATTGTTTGGAAGCAAGACTTAATCCGTAAGGAATTGGTTTATCTTTCTTTTTCTTGTTCTTTTTGCTCTTGAATGGAATCAAGTTTCAATTCAAAAGGAATTGGTTTCTAATTCTCCTTTAAGATCCTTGAGCGATTGTTTGGAAGCAAAACTTAATACTTATGGAATTGGTTTATCTTTCTTCTTTAAGTTCTTTTTACCGTTGAATTGAATCAAGCCACAATCCAAAAGGAATTGGTTTCTAATTCACCTTGAAGTTCCTTTTGACATTGATTGGAAGCAAGACTTAATCCTTAGTGATTTGGTTTATCTTTCTCCTTTATGTTCTTTTTCCCATTGAGTGGAATCTTGTCTCAATTCAAGAGGAATTAGTTTCAAATTCTCCTTGAAGTTCCTTTTGTCATTGTTTGGAAGCAAGACTTAATCCGTAAGGAATTGGTTTATCTTTCTTTTTCTTGTTCTTTTTGCTCTTGAATGGAATCAAGTTTCAATTCAAAAGGAATTGTTTTCTAATTCTCCTTTAATATCCTTGAGCCATTGATTGGAAGCAACACTTTTATACTTAAGGATTTGGTTTATCTTTCTTCTTTAACATCTATTTGCCATTGAATTGAATCAAGTCACAATCCAAAAGGAATTGGTTTCTAATTCACCGAGAAGTTCCTTTTGACTTTGATTTGAAGCAAGACTTAATCCTTAAGGAATTGGTTTATCTTTATCCTTTATGTTCTTTTTCCCATTGAGTGGAATCTTGTCTCAATTCAAGAGGAATTGGTTTCAAATTCTCCTTGAAGTTCCTTTTGCCATTGTTTGGAAGCAAGACTTAATCCTTAAGGAATTGGTTTATCTTTCTTTTTCAAGTTCTTTTTGCCCTTGAATGGAATCAAGTTTCAATTCAAAAGGAATTGGTTTCTAATTCTCCTTTAAGATCCTTGACCCATTGATTGGAAGCAAGACTTAGTACTTAAGGATTTAGTTTATCTTTCTTCTTTAACATCTTTTTGCCATTGAATTGAATCAAGTCACAATCAAAAAGGAATTGGTTTCTAATTCACCTAGAAGTTCCTTTTGACTTTCATTTGAAGCAAGACTTAATCCTTAAGGAATTGGTTTATCTTTCTTTTTCATGTTCTTTTTGCTCTTGAATGGAATCAAGTTTCAATTCAAAAGGAATTGGTTTCTAATTCTCCTTTAAGATCCTCGAGCCATTGATTGGAAGCAAGACTTAATACTTAAGGAATTGGTTTATCTTTCTTCTTTAAGTTCTTTTTACCATTGAATTGAATCAAGCCACAATCCAAAAGGAATTGGTTTCTAATTCACCTTGAAGTTCCTTTTGACATTGATTGGAAGCAAGACTTAATCCTTAAGGAATTGGTTTATCTTTCTCCTTTATGTTCTTTTTCCCATTGAGTGGAATCTTGTCTCAATTCAAGAGGAATTGGTTTCAAATTCTCCTTGAAGTTCCTTTTGCCATTGTTTGGAAGCAAGACTTAATCCTTAAGGAATTGGTTTATCTTTCTTTTTCATGTTCTTTTTGCTCTTGAATGGAATCAAGTTTCAATTCAAAAGGAATTGGTTTCTAATTCTCCTTTAAGATCCTTGAGCGATTGTTTGGAAGCAAGACTTAATACTTATGGAATTGGTTTATCTTTCTTCTTTAAGTTCTTTTTACCGTTGAATTGAATCAAGCCACAATCCAAAAGGAATTGCTTTCTAATTCACCTTGAAGTTCCTTTTGACATTGATTGGAAGCAAGACTTAATCCTTAAGGAATTGGTTTATCTTTCATCTTTATGTTCTTTTTCCCATTGAGTGGAATCGAGTGTCAGTTCAAGAGAAATTGGTTTCAAATTCGCCTTGAAGTTCCTTTTGCCATTGTTTGGAAGCAAGACTTAATCGTTAAGGAATTGGTTTATCTTTCTTCTTTAAGTTCTTTTTACCTTTGAATTGAATCAACCCACAATCCAAAAGGAATTGGTTTCTAATTCGCCTTGAAGTTCCTTTTGACATTGATTGGAAGCAAAACTTAATCCTTATGGAATTGGTTTATCTTTCTTCTTTATGTTCTTTTTCCCATTGAGTGGAATCGAGCGTCAGTTCAAGAGAAATTGGTTTCAAATTCTCCTTGAAGTTCCTTTTGCCATTGTTTGGAAGCAAGACTTAATCCTTAAGGAATTGGTTTATCTTTCTTCTTTATGTTCTTTTTGCCCTTGAAAGGAATCAAGTTTCAATTCAAAAGGAATTGTTTTCTAATTCTCCTTTAAGATCCTTGAGCCATTGATTGGAAGCAACACTTTATACTTAAGGAATTGGTTTATCTTTCTTCTTTAACTTCTTTTTGCCATTGAATTGAATCAAGCCACAATCCAAAAGGAATTGGTTTCTAATTCACCTTGAAGTTCCTTTTGACATTGCTCGGAAGCAAGACTTAATCCTTAAGAAATTGGTTTATCTTTCTCCTTTATGTTTTTTTTCCCATTGAGTGGAATCTTGTCTCAATTCAAGAGGAATTGGTTTCATATTCTCCTTGAAGTTCCTTTTGCCATTGTTTGGAAGCAAGACTTAATCCTTAAGGAATTGGTTTATCTTTCTTCCTTATGTTCTTTTTGCCCTTGAAAGGAATCAAGTTTCAATTCAAAAGGAATTGTTTTCTAATTCTCCTTCAAGATCCTTGAGCCATTGATTGGAAGCAACACTTAATACTTAAGGATTTGGTTTATCTTTCTTCTTTATCATCTTTTTGCCATTGAATTGAATCAAGTCACAATCCAAAAGGAATTGGTTTCTAATTCACCTAGAAGTTCCTTTTGACTTTGATTTGAAGCAAGACTTAATCCTTAAGGAATTGGTTTATCTTTATCCTTTATGTTCTTTTTCCCATTGAGTGGAATCTTGTCTCAATTCAAGAGGAATTGGTTTCAAATTCTCCTTGAAGTTCCTTTTGCCATTGTTTGGAAGCAAGACTTAATCCTTAAGGAATTGGTTTATCTTTCTTTTTCATGTTCTTTTTGCCCTTGAATGGAATCAAGTTTCAATTCAAAAGGAATTGGTTTCTAATTCTCCTTGAAGATCCTCGAGCCATTGATTGGAAGCAAGACTTAATACTTAAGGATTTGGTTTATCTTTCTTCTTTCAGTTCTTTTTACCATTGAATTGAATCAAGCCACAATCCAAAAGGAATTGGTTTCCAATTCACCTTGAAGTTCCTTTTGATATTGATTGGAAGCAAGACTTAATCCTTAAGGAATTGGTTTATCTTTCTTCTTTATGTTCTTTTTCCCATTGAGTGGAATCGAGCGTCAGTTCAAGAGAAATTGGTTTCAAATTCCCCTTGAAGTTCCTTTTGCTATTGTTTGGAAGCAAGACTTAATCGTTAAGGAATTGGTTTATCTTTCTTCTTTAAGTTCTTTTTACCTTTGAATTGAATCAACCCACAATCCAAAAGGAATTGGTTTCTAATTCGCCTTGAAGTTCCTTTTGACATTGATTGGAAGCAAAACTTAATCCTTATGGAATTGGTTTATCTTTCTTCTTTATGTTCTTTTTCCCATTGAGTGGAATCGAGCGTCAGTTCAAGAGAAATTGGTTTCAAATTCTCCTTGAAGTTCCTTTTGCCATTGTTTGGAAGCAAGACTTAATCCTTAAGGAATTGGTTTATCTTTCTTCTTTATGTTCTTTTTGCCCTTGAAAGGAATCAAGTTTCAATTCAAAAGGAATTGTTTTCTAATTCTCCTTTAAGATCCTTGAGCCATTGATTGGAAGCAACACTTTATACTTAAGGAATTGGTTTATCTTTCTTCTTTAACTTCTTTTTGCCATTGAATTGAATCAAGCCACAATCCAAAAGGAATTGGTTTCTAATTCACCTTGAAGTTCCTTTTGACATTGCTCGGAAGCAAGACTTAATCCTTAAGAAATTGGTTTATCTTTCTCCTTTATGTTTTTTTTCCCATTGAGTGGAATCTTGTCTCAATTCAAGAGGAATTGGTTTCATATTCTCCTTGAAGTTCCTTTTGCCATTGTTTGGAAGCAAGACTTAATCCTTAAGGAATTGGTTTATCTTTCTTCCTTATGTTCTTTTTGCCCTTGAAAGGAATCAAGTTTCAATTCAAAAGGAATTGTGTTCTAATTCTCCTTCAAGATCCTTGAGCCATTGATTGGAAGCAACACTTAATACTTAAGGATTTGGTTTATCTTGCTTCTTTATCATCTTTTTGCCATTGAATTGAATCAAGTCACAATCCAAAAGGAATTGGTTTCTAATTCACCTAGAAGTTCCTTTTGACTTTGATTTGAAGCAAGACTTAATCCTTAAGGAATTGGTTTATCTTTATCCTTTATGTTCTTTTTCCCATTGAGTGGAATCTTGTCTCAATTCAAGAGGAATTGGTTTCGAATTCTCCTTGAAGTTCCTTTTGCCATTGTTTGGAAGCAAGACTTAATCCTTAAGGAATTGGTTTATCTTTCTTTTTCATGTTCTTTTTGCCCTTGAATGGAATCAAGTTTCAATTCAAAAGGAATTGGTTTCTAATTCTTCTTTAAGATCCTCGTGCCATTGATTGGAAGCAAGGCTTAATACTTAAGGAATTGGTTTATCTTTCTTCTTTAAGTTCTTTTTACCTTTGAATTGAATCAACCCTCAATGCAAAAGGAATTGCTTTCTAATTCGCCTTGAAGTTCCTTTTGACATTGATTGGAAGCAAGACTTAATCCTTAAGGAATTGGTTTATCTTTCTCCTTTATGTTCTTTTTCCCATTGAGTGGAATCTTGTCTCAATTCAAGAGGAATTGGTTTCAAATTCTCCTTGAAGTTCCTTTTGCCATTGTTTGGAAGCAAGACTTAATCCTTAAGGAGTTGGTTTATCTTTCTTTTTCATGTTCTTTTTGCTCTTGAATGGAATCAAGTTTCAATTCAAAAGGAATTGGTTTCTAATTCTCCTTTAAGATCCTCGAGCCATTGATTGGAAGCAAGACTTAATACTTAAGGATTTGGTTTATCTTTCTTCTTTAAGTTCTTTTTACCTTTGAATTGAATCAACCCACAATCCAAAAGGAATTGGTTTCTAATTCGCCTTGAAGTTCCTTTTGACATTGATCGGAAGCAAAACTTAATCCTTATGGAATTGGTTTATCTTTCTTCTTTATGTTCTTTTTCCCATTGAGTGGAATCGAGCGTCAGTTCAAGAGAAATTGGTTTCAAATTCTCCTTGAAGTTCCTTTTGCCATTGTTTGGAAGCAAGACTTAATCCTTAAGGAATTGGTTTATCTTTCTTCCTTATGTTCTTTTTGCCCTTGAAAGGAATCAAGTTTCAATTCAAAAGGAATTGTTTTCTAATTCTCCTTTAAGATCCTTGAGCCATTGATTGGAAGCAACACTTTATACTTAAGGATTTGGTTTATCTTTCTTCTTTAACATCTATTTGCCATTGAATTGAATCAAGTCACAATCCAAAAGGAATTGGTTTCTAATTCACCGAGAAGTTCCTTTTGACTTTGATTTGAAGCAAGACTTAATCCTTAAGGAATTGGTTTATCTTTATCCTTTATGTTCTTTTTCCCATTGAGTGGAATCTTGTCTCAATTCAAGAGGAATTGGTTTCAAATTCTCCTTGAAGTTCCTTTTGCCATTGTTTGGAAGCAAGACTTAATCCTTAAGGAATTGGTTTATCTTTCTTTTTCAAGTTCTTTTTGCCCTTGAATGGAATCAAGTTTCAATTCAAAAGGAATTGGTTTCTAATTCTCCTTTAAGATCCTTGACCCATTGATTGGAAGCAAGACTTAGTACTTAAGGATTTAGTTTATCTTTCTTCTTTAACATCTTTTTGCCATTGAATTGAATCAAGTCACAATCAAAAAGGAATTGGTTTCTAATTCACCTAGAAGTTCCTTTTGACTTTCATTTGAAGCAAGACTTAATCCTTAAGGAATTGGTTTATCTTTATCCTTTATGCTCTTTTTCCCATTGAGTGGAATCTTGTCTCAACTCAAGAGGAATTGGTTTCAAATTCTCCTTGAAGTTCCTTTTGCCATTGTTTGGAAGCAAGACTTAATCCTTAAGGAATTGGTTTATCTTTCCTTTTCTTGTTCTTTTTGCTCTTGAATGGAATCAAGTTTCAATTCAAAAGGAATTGGTTTCTAATTCTCCTTTAAGATCCTTAAGCCATTGTTTGGAAGCAAGACTTAATACTTAAGGAATTGGTTTATCTTTCTTCTTTAAGTTCTTTTTACCATTGTATTGAATCAAGCCACAATCCAAAAGGAATTGGTTTCTACTTCACCTTGAAGTTCCTTTTGACATTGATTGGAAGCAAGACTTAATCCTTAAGGAATTGGTTTATCTTTCTCCTTTATGTTCTTTTAACCATTGAGTGGAATCTTGTCTCAATTCAAGAGGAATTGGTTGCAAATTCTCCTTGAAGTTCCTTTTGCCATTGTTTGGAAGCAAGACTTAATCGTTATGGAATTGGTTTATCTTTCTTCTTTATGTTCTTTTTGCCCTTGAAAGCAATCAAGTTTCAATTCAAAAGGAATTGTTTTCTAATTCTCCTTTAAGATCCTTGAGCCATTGATTGGAAGCAAGACTTAATACTCAAGGATTTGGTTTATCTTTCTTCTTTAACATCTTTTTGCCATTGAATTGAATCAAGTCACAATCGAAAAGGAATTGGTTTCTAATTCACCGAGAAGTTCCTTTTGACTTTGATTTGAAGCAAGACTTAATTCTTAAGGAATTGGTTTATCTTTATCCTTTATGTTCTTTTTCCCATTGAGTGGAATCTTGTCTCAATTCAGGAGGAATTGGTTTCAAATTCTCCTTGAAGTTCCTTTTGACATTGATTGGAAGCAAGACTTAATCCTTAAGGAATTGGTTTTTCTTTCTCCTTTATGTTCTTTTTCCCATTGAGTGGAATCTTGTCTCAATTCAAGAGGAATTAGTTTCAAATTCTCCTTGAAGTTCCTTTTGTCATTGTTTGGAAGCAAGACTTAATCCGTAAGGAATTGGTTTATCTTTCTTTTTCTTGTTCTTTTTGCTCTTGAATGGAATCAAGTTTCAATTCAAAAGGAATTGGTTTCTAATTCTCCTTTAAGATCCTTGAGCGATTGTTTGGAAGCAAAACTTAATACTTATGGAATTAGTTTATCTTTCTTCTTTAAGTTCTTTTTACCGTTGAATTGAATCAAGCCACAATCCAAAAGGAATTGGTTTCTAATTCACCTTGAAGTTCCTTTTGACATTGATTGGAAGCAAGACTTAATCCTTAGTGATTTGGTTTATCTTTCTCCTTTATGTTCTTTTTCCCATTGAGTGGAATCTTGTCTCAATTCAAGAGGAATTGGTTTCAAATTCTCCTTGAAGTTCCTTTTGCCATTGTTTGGAAGCAAGACTTAATCCTTAAGGAATTGGTTTATCTGTCTTTTTCATGTTCTTTTTTGATGCGGAACCCCAAGGATATAACGATCCCGAAACCCCGAACACACACTTTGATAGGAGACAAGCAATAGGATAAACACCCTCCCTACTAAACCCCTAAGAAACCCGTTCTTAGAAACGTAGATAATTGGGATAAGAAAGATGAAACTGAACAAATATCACAAGAAAATTTACCTTTGTAATAGTCTATTCAGTTTCTTGATGCAACAAGTAAAGATGATCACTCCTCACTTGCACACAATTGAGAGTTTCTTAGAAGAAACCAGAAATGTAATTCAATAATGAGAAAGCTGCTGCTACACATGTTTATGAGGTATTTATACCTCTTACATTAGGTTAAATTAAACCTAGCCCACTAGAAAAGGCCCAACTTGCAAAACAAACAATTAATTTGAATAAAACACCTCAAAATAACTAAATGTCTTCTAAAGAAAACTAAAAAGGATAATTAAATAAAACTTGGCCCAATTACGGACATAATACATTTTAATCTTATTGTGCCACACTTAGAGATATGGGCTGCCTGCTTTCACTAGGTGGCCCATTTAGCTTTGTCTTCTCTTCCTTAGCCCATTCTTGATGCATCTCTTCCACAAATGACTTGGCTAAGTTCCCAAAGCTTTCTTTCAGCATCTTTGCTCTTGCTCTTGTAATAGGTCCCACGGGCATGTTAAAATTCCCATCTTGGCCGTTAGTGCTGGAATGTCCACTTGCCCTCCCGAGCTCAGATCATTCCCTCCCTCCTCAAAAAGATTCGTCCTCGAATCTGCATCCATATCAAATGGAGAAAGGTCAGAAACATTAAAAGTAGCTGAAACATTGTACTCACCTGGGAGGTCAATCTTATATGCATTGTCATTGATCCTCTCTAGCACTTGAAATGGACCATCTCCCCTAGCATCAAGCTTGGATTTCCTTGCTCTGATACCAAATGATGATAGGAGCCCGATGGATATAAAGATCCAGAAACCCCAAGCACACACTTTGATAGAAAACAAGATATAGAATAAAGACCCTCCCTACTAAACCCCCAAGAAACCTGTCCTTGGAAACGTAGATAACAGGGAAAAGATAGAAAGTTCTGCATCTCACAGAACAAAATGTAGAAATTCTGCATCACACAGAATAAAGTGAGGAAAACCTCACAACTGTATTGGTAATCAAACCATGATCAAAACTATCTGATAAAAAATTCCCCTTTGTCTATAGGCCAAGTTGCCTATTTATACATAAATCCTAAAAATGGAAATTATCTAATCCTATTTCAAAAGATCTGATTTGAAACTAAAATTCAAAAATTAAAGATATGATTCTATTCTAAAAGATTTATTCCTAACTAATTTAAATCAGATTTGATCTTTATAGATTAGATCAGATTTGATTTAAATCTTAAAAGATAAACTAATTTAATTTAAATCTAAATAAATCTAGACTAAGTCAAAAACACATCAAAAAAGAATCTAGCCACAATCTAAACATATCTCCAACATGATCAAATTGCTTGCTCTCCAAGTTACTTTAATTATGCTTGATTCCTTGATTTCCAAGTAACTTGAAATAAGCTCTTGGTTTGCTTGATCTCCAAGGCAGAACCAACTTGCTAGAAACAAGCTCTTTTCCACTATTGGAATAACCAAAATACCCTCTTGAGCACGTATCAGTTGCTTCCAAACAATGGCAAAAGGAACTTCAAGGAGAATTTGAAACCAATTCCTCTTGAATTGAGACAAGATTCCACTCAATGGGAAAAAGAACATAAAGGAGAAAGATAAACCAAATCACTAAGGATTAAGTCTTGCTTCCAATCAATGTCAAAAGGAACTTCAAGGTGAATTAGAAACCAATTCCTTTTGGATTGTGGCTTGATTCAATTCAATGGCAAAAAGATGTTAAAGAACAAAGATAAACCAAATCCTTAAGTATTAAGTCTTGCTTCCAATCAATGGGTCAAGGATCTTAAAGGAGAATTAGAAACCAATTCCTTTTGAATTGAAACTTGATTCCATTCAAGGGCAAGAAGAACATGAAAAAGAAAGATAAACCAATTCCTTAAGGATTAAGTCTTGCATCCAAACAATGGCCAAAGGAACTTCAAGGAGAATTTGAAACCAATTCCTCTTGAATTGAGACAAGATTCCACTCAATGGGAAAAAGAACATAAAGGAGAAAGATAAACCAATTCCTTAAGGATTAAGTCTTGCTTCCAATCAATGTCAAAAGGAACTTCAAGGTGAATTAGAAACGAATTCCTTTTGGATTGTGGCTTGATTCAATTCAATGGTAAAAAGAACTTAAAGAAGAAAGATAAACCAATTCCTTAAGTATTAAGTCTTGCTTCCAAACAATGGCTCAAGGATCTTAAAGCAGAATTAGAATCCAATTCCTTTTGAATTGAAACTTGATTCCTTTCAAGGGCAAAAAGAACATGAAAAAGAAAGATAAACCAATTCCTTAAGTATTAAGTCTTGCTTCCAAGCAATGGCTCAAGGATCTTAAAGGAGAATTAGAAACCTATTCCTTTTGAATTGAAACTTCATTCCATTCAAGTGCAAAAAGAACATGAAAAAGAAAGATAAACCAATTCCTTAAGGATTAAGTCTTGCTTCCAAACAATGGCAAAAGGAACTTCAAGGAGAATTTGAAACCAATTCCTCTTGAATTGAGACAAGATTCCACTCAATGGGAAAAAGAACATAAAGGATAAAGATAAACCAATTCCTTAAGGATTAAGTCTTGCTTCAAATCTGATGTGAGCCAAGGAGGGGTTATGAGCTTACAAGACAAAACCAAGGAGGAAGACGCATTAAAGGAAATTGGAGGACCCATGACAAGGTCCAAGACTAAGAGAATGAAGCAAGCTTTGGAAGGCTTAATAATGGAGCTCAAGGAAAAGGAGGATCCATGCACAATGGAGGCAACAACTAAATGGACCACATTCCTTCAACTTGAAAGTGAAATTGAGCCAACATGAAGACATAATTGTGAAGGCCCAAATCTGCATGATCAAAGATGCATTCATGGGCTACAAGTGTCCAATTTAGTGGGTTAAGAATCTTGGACCTTAGTGGAAAATAAATAAGTCCAGTTTTTATTATTTTCTTTGTATTTTCGTATGTATTTTTGGGGGATTTTCTGAAGTGGGTTTTTAATATCTTTTGTGGGTTTTTAATGTCCTTTGAGAGTTACTAAGTTATTATTAGGTTAGTGGACTCCTAAGGCTGCACTAGTGGAAAATAAATGT
Source organism: Pterocarpus macrocarpus (assembly GCA_031439585.1). Taxonomy (NCBI): domain Eukaryota; kingdom Viridiplantae; phylum Streptophyta; class Magnoliopsida; order Fabales; family Fabaceae; genus Pterocarpus; species Pterocarpus macrocarpus. Next base: position 50,385,219 of record CM062517.1, read on the forward strand.
CACATGCATGAATGCATGGTAGTGGTGCAATACTAGCTTAGTGGGTCTTAGTGGATATTAAATGCTTAGTGGGAAGTGTAGAAGAGGTTCAATGTTTCAGCCCTCCACTAAGCCTATAAATAGGAGAACTCTTGTATTGCTAAGGCATCTTGAATTTGAATGAAATCTGAGTTTTCTCTATTGTGAGAGCTTCCCTTGAGTTCTTAGGCAAAGAACTAATCTGATCTTATCAAGGCAACTTGTGGCGATCAAACTCTTCATGACTTATCACTCACCTTCTCATCTTTCTTGAGTGTGGCGTCAATATCCTTCCCTAAAACTGAATTTCAAGGCAATCCGTTTTCCAACTTTCGTATCATTTGGTATCAGAGCTTTGGCTCCTTGATTTTCAGGTTTGCATTTTCTTTGACAATTCAAAAAAAAAAAAAAATTTCATTTTTTTAGTTCTTGTTCATCTTTGTTGATCTCTCATCCATTGTATCCCATTAGTGTCTTTTCATTCTCCATCTCTATTTGTTACCAGTTTCTGTTCTCTATTTGGTTCCTCAACTCAAAAAAAGAGTGTTACTAGAGTCATTGTGTTTCTGATTTAAAAAAAAAAAAAAAAAAAAGAGAAGGAAAATTCAAAAAAAAAAAAAAAAGAACACGAAAATTCTAGTGCGGAATAAAAAAAAAAAAATGGGGATTTGTGAATTAAAAGGACTCAAGATTCTTTCTTTGTGAAATCTGAATTCAAAGATATTCCTTTCATTACTCTTGATCTTTGTTGAAATTCTTGTCTATCCGTTTATGTCTCTTGTTCCATTCATATTTTCTTGTTGGTTTCTTGCTCACTTGATTGTCTACTTGCTGTCTTGAGAAAAAAATCATTGATAAGGTTCTTTTCTTAAGAGCTTATAAAGGAAGTTGAGTGGTAAAAGGCAAGAGTGAACATTACACAAAAGCCTAATTGAGTGCAAAACACGAGTGGATAAATTTGAGTGCAAACACGTGAGTAGAGTGGTGAGGTCCTTCTAACATTTCTTTTGTAATTTTCCTTGTCATCTTCTTTTTGTTGCAAGCATGAGTGGGGAAAGATCACCTAATTCCCCTACGCAAGATCTTAATAGGCTTCAAATGGAGGCACTTACTCAACACTTTGAGAGAATGCTTCAAAGACAACTTGAAGGATTACACGAAAGGATGGACCGACTTGAAGGAAGAAGAGTTTCCAACCATGGGGGCAATTCTAATCATGAAGATTCTCATCAAGAAAGTGACCCATTCTATGATTCCCCAAGAGAAAGACGGAGGCATGAAGGGGGAAGAAGACGTGAAAGAGGTGGTAAGACTTCATGGCATGCCTAGGAGCATTGTTTCAGATCGTGACACCAAATTCTTAAGCCATTTTTGGAGGACCTTATGGAACAAGCTGGGAACAAAGCTTCTTTTCTCCACCACATGCCACCCCCAAACTGATGGCCAAACTGAGGTGGTAAATAGGACTCTTTCTACTCTTCTTAGAGCAATTATTAAGAAGAACATTAAGTCTTGGGAAGAGTGTTTACCCCATGTTGAATTTGCTTATAATAGGGCTGTCCATTCTACTACTCAATTTTCTCCTTTTGAGATTGTTTATGGGTTCAATCCACTAACACCTCTTGATTTGCTTCCTTTACCTAACACTTCTTCTTTAGTTCACAAGGATGGCAAAACAAAGGCAGAATATGTGAAGAAGCTTCATGAGCAAGTTAAAGCTCAAATTGAGAAGAAAATGGAGCAATATGCAAATAGAGCCAACAAAGGGAGAAAAGAGTTGTCCTTGAACCTGGAGATTGGGTGTGGGTTCATATGAGGAAGGAGAGGTTTCTGCTCAAAGGAAATCAAAGCATCAACCAAGAGGAGATGGACCATTCCAAGTGTTGGAAAGAATTAATGACAATGCTTACAAAATTGACTTGCCTGATGAGTATGGTGTTAGTGCAACATTTAATGTGGCTGATTTTTGTCCTTTTGATGTAGGTGATGAAAACCTAAATTCGAGGACGAATTCACCTAAAGAAGGAGGGAATGATGTGAGCCAAGGAGGGGTTATGAGCTTACAAGACAAAACCAAGGAGGAAGACGCATTGAAGGAAATTGGAGGACCCATGACAAGGTCCAAGACTAAGAGAATGAAGCAAGCTTTGGAAGGCTTAATAATGGAGCTCAAGGAAAAGGAGGATCCATGCACAATGGAGGCAACAACTAAATGGACCACATTCCTTCAACTTGAAAGTGAAATTGAGCCAACATGAAGACATAATTGTGAAGGCCCAAATCTGCATGATCAAAGATGCATTCATGGGCTACAAGTGTCCAATTTAGTGGGTTAAGAATCTTGGACCTTAGTGGAAAATAAATAAGTCCAGTTTTTATTATTTTCTTTGTATTTTCGTATGTATTTTTGGGGGATTTTCTGAAGTGGGTTTTTAATATCTTTTGTGGGTTTTTAATGTCCTTTGAGAGTTACTAAGTTATTATTAGGTTAGTGGACTCCTATGGCTGCACTAGTGGAAAATAAATGTCACATGCATGAATGCATGGTAGTGGTGCAGAATACTAGCTTAGTGGGTCTTAGTGGATATTAAATGCTTAGTGGGAAGTGTAGAAGAGGTTCAATGTTTCAGCCCTCCACTAAGCCTATAAATAGGAGAACTCTTGTATTGCTAAGGCATCTTGAATTTGAATGAAATCTGAGTTTTCTCTATTGTGAGAGCTTCCCTTGAGTTCTTAGGCAAAGAACTAATCTGATCTTATCAAGGCAACTTGTGGCGATCAAACTCTTCATGACTTATCACTCACCTTCTCATCTTTCTTGAGTGTGGCGTCAATATCCTTCCCTAAAACTGAATTTCAAGGCAATCCGTTTTCCAACTTTCGTATCAAAATCAAAGTCAAAAGGAACTTCTCGGTGAATTAGAAACCAATTCCTTTTCGATTGTGACTTGATTCAATTCAATGGCAAAAAGATGTTAAAGAAGAAAGATAAACCAAATCCTTAAGTATTAAATCTTGCTTCCAATCAATGGCTCAAGTATCTTAAAGGAGAATTACAAAATAATTCCTTTTGAATTGAAACTTGATTCCTTTCAAGGGCAAAAAGAACATAAAGAAGAAAGATAAACCAATTCCTTAAGGATTAAGTCTTGCTTCCAAACAATGGCAAAAGGAACTTCAAGGAGAATTTGAAACCAATTCCTCTTGAACTGACGCTCGATTCCACTCAATGGGAAAAAGAACATAAAGAAGAAAGATAAACCAATTCCATAAGGATTAAGTTTTGCTTCCAATCAATGTCAAAAGGAACTTCAAGGCGAATTAGAAACCAATTCCTTTTGGATTGTGGCTTGATTCAATTCAAAGGTAAAAAGAACTTAAAGAAGAAAGATAAACCAATTCCTTAAGTATTAAGTCTTGCTTCCAATAAATGGCTCAAGGATCTTAAAGGAGAATTAGAAACCAATTCCTTTTGAATTGAAACTTGATTCCATTCAAGAGCAAAAAGAACATGAAAAAGAAAGATAAACCAATTCCTTAAGGATTAAGTCTTGCTTCCAAACAATGGCAAAAGGAACTTCAAGGAGAATTTGAAACCAATTCCTCTTGAATTGAGACAAGATTCCACTCAATGGGAAAAAGAACATAAAGGATAAAGATAAACCAATTCCTTAAGGATTAAGTCTTGCTTCAAATCAAAGTCAAAAGGAACTTCAAGGCGAATTAGAAACCAATTCCTTTTGGATTGTGACTTGATTCAATTCAATGGCAAAAAGATGTTAAAGAAGAAAGATAAACCAAATCCTTAAGTATTAAGTCTTGCTTCCAATCAATGGCTCAAGGATCTTAAAGGAGAATTAGAAACCAATTCCTTTTGAATTGAAACTTGATTCCTTTCAAGGGCAAAAAGAACATAAAGAAGAAAGATAAACCAATTCCTTAAGGATTAAGTCTTGCTTCCAAACAATGGCAAAAGGAACTTCAAGGAGAATTTGAAACCAATTCCTCTTGAACTGACACTCGATTCCACTCAATGGGAAAAAGAACATAAAGAAGAAAGATAAACCAATTCCATAAGGATTAAGTTTTGCTTCCAATCAATGTCAAAAGGAACTTCAAGGCGAATTAGAAACCAATTCCTTTTGGATTGTGGCTTGATTCAATTCAAAGGTAAAAAGAACTTAAAGAAGAAAGATAAACCAATTCCTTAAGTATTAAGTCTTGCTTCCAATCAATGGCTCAAGGATCTTAAAGGAGAATTAGAAACCAATTCCTTTTGAATTGAAACTTGATTCCATTCAAGGGCAAAAAGAACATGAAAAAGAAAGATAAACCAATTCCTTAAGGATTAAGTCTTGCTTCCAAACAATGGCAAAAGGAACTTCAAGGAGAATTTGAAACCAATTCCTCTTGAATTGAGACAAGATTCCACTCAATGGGAAAAAGAACATAAAGGAGAAAGATAAACCAATTCCTTAAGGATTAAGTCTTGCTTCCAATCAATGTCAAAAGGAACTTCAAGGTGAATTAGAAACCAATTCCTTTTGGATTGTGGCTTGATTCAAATCAATGGCAAAAAGAAGTGAAAGAACAAAGATAAACCAAATACTTAAGTATTAAGTCTTGCTTCCAATCAATGGCTCAAGGATCTTAAAGGAGAATTAGAAACCAATTCCTTTTGAATTGAAACTTGATTCCATTCAAGGGCAAAAAGAACATGAAAAAGAAAGATAAACCAATTCCTTAAGGATTAAGTCTTGCTTCCAAACAATGGCAAAAGGAACTTCAAGGAGAATTTGAAACCAATTCCTCTTGAATTGAGACAAGATTCCACTCAATGGGAAAAAGAACATAAAGGAGAAAGATAAACCAATTCCTTAAGGATTAAGTCTTGCTTCCAATCAATGTCAAAAGGAACTTCAAGGTGAATTAGAAACCAATTCCTTTTGGATTGTGGCTTGATTCAATTCAATGGCAAAAAGATGTTAAAGAACAAAGATAAACCAAATCCATAAGTATTAAGTCTTGCTTCCAATCAATGGGTCAAGGATCTTAAAGGTGAATTAGAAACCAATTCCTTTTGAATTGAAACTTGATTCCATTCAATGGCAAAAAGAACATGAAAAAGAAAGATAAACCAATTCCTTAAGGATTAAGTCTTGCTTCCAAACAATGGCAAAAGGAACTTCAAGGAGAATTTGAAACCAATTCCTCTTGAATTGAGACAAGATTCCACTCAATGGGAAAAAGAACATAAAGGAGAAAGATAAACCAATTCCTTAAGGATTAAGTCTTGCTTCCAATCAATGTCAAAAGGAACTTCAAGGTGAATTAGAAACCAATTCCTTTTGGATTGTGGCTTGATTCAATTCAATGGCAAAAAGATGTTAAAGAAGAAAGATAAACCAAATCCTTAAGTATTAAGTCTTGCTTCCAATCAATGGCTCAAGGATCTTAAAGGAGAATTAGAAAACAATTCCTTTTGAATTGAAACTTGATTCCTTTCAAGGGCAAAAAGAACATAAAGAAGAAAGATAAACCAATTCCTTAAGGATTAAGTCTTGCTTCCAAACAATGGCAAAAGGAACTTCAAGGAGAATTTGAAACCAATTTCTCTTGAACTGACGCTCGATTCCACTCAATGGGAAAAAGAACATAAAGAAGAAAGATAAACCAATTCCTTAAGGATTAAGTCTTGCTTCCAATCAATGTCAAAAGGAACTTCAAGGTGAATTAGAAACCAATTCCTTTTGGATTGTGGCTTGATTCAATTCAATGGTAAAAAGAACTTAAAGAAGAAAGATAAACCAAATCCTTAAGTATTAAGTCTTGCTTCCAAACAATGGCTCAAGGATCTTAAAGGAGAATTAGAAACCAATTCCTTTTGAATTGAAACTTGATTCCATTCAAGAGCAAAAAGAACATGAAAAAGAAAGATAAACCAATTCCTTAAGGATTAAGTCTTGCTTCCAAACAATGGCAAAAGGAACTTCAAGGAGAATTTGAAACCAATTCCTCTTGAATTGAGACAAGATTCCACTCAATGGGAAAAAGAACATAAAGGAGAAAGATAAACCAATTCCTTAAGGATTAAGTCTTGCTTCCAATCAATGTTAAAAGGAACTTCAAGGCGAATTAGAAACCAATTCCTTTTGGATTGTGGCTTGATTCAATTCAACGGTAAAAAGAACTTAAAGAAGAAAGATAAACCAATTCCATAAGTATTAAGTCTTGCTTCCAAACAATCGCTCAAGGATCTTAAAGGAGAATTAGAAACCAATTCCTTTTGAATTGAAACTTGATTCCATTCAAGAGCAAAAAGAACATGAAAAAGAAAGATAAACCAATTCCTTAAGGATTAAGTCTTGCTTCCAAACAATGGCAAAAGGAACTTCAAGGAGAATTTGAAACCAATTCCTCTTGAATTGAGACAAGATTCCACTCAATGGGAAAAAGAACATAAAGGAGAAAGATAAACCAAATCACTAAGGATTAAGTCTTGCTTCCAATCAATGTCAAAAGGAACTTCAAGGTGAATTAGAAACCAATTCCTTTTGGATTGTGGCTTGATTCAATTCAATGGCAAAAAGATGTTAAAGAACAAAGATAAACCAAATCCATAAGTATTAAGTCTTGCTTCCAATCAATGGGTCAAGGATCTTAAAGGTGAATTAGAAACCAATTCCTTTTGAATTGAAACTTGATTCCATTCAATGGCAAAAAGAACATGAAAAAGAAAGATAAACCAATTCCTTAAGGATTAAGTCTTGCTTCCAAACAATGGCAAAAGGAACTTCAAGGAGAATTTGAAACCAATTCCTCTTGAATTGAGACAAGATTCCACTCAATGGGAAAAAGAACATAAAGGAGAAAGATAAACCAATTCCTTAAGGATTAAGTCTTGCTTCCAATCAATGTCAAAAGGAACTTCAAGGTGAATTAGAAACCAATTCCTTTTGGATTGTGGCTTGACTCAAATCAATGGCAAAAAGATGTGAAAGAACAAAGATAAACCAAATCCTTAAGTATTAAGTCTTGCTTCCAATCAATGGCTCAAGGATCTTAAAGGAGAATTAGAAACCAATTCCTTTTGAATTGAAACTTGATTCCTTTCAAGGGCAAAAAGAACATAAAGAAGAAAGATAAACCAATTCCTTAAGGATTAAGTCTTGCTTCCAAACAATGGCAAAAGGAACTTCATGGGGAATTTGAAACCAATTCCTCTTGAATTGAGACAAGATTCCACTCAATGGGAAAAAGAACATAAAGAAGAAAGATAAACCAATTCCATAAGGATTAAGTCTTGCTTCCAATCAATGTCAAAAGGAACTTCAAGGTGAATTAGAAACCAATTCCTTTTGGATTGTGGCTTGATTCAATTCAATGGTAAAAAGAACTTAAAGAAGAAAGATAAACCAAATCCTTAAGTATTAAGTCTTGCTTCCAAACAATGGCTCAAGGATCTTAAAGGAGAATTAGAAACCAATTCCTTTTGAATTGAAACTTGATTACATTCAAGAGCAAAAAGAACATGAAAAAGAAAGATAAACCAATTCCTTAAGGATTAAGTCTTGCTTCCAAACAATGGCAAAAGGAACTTCAAGGAGAATTTGAAACCAATTCCTCTTGAATTGAGACAAGATTCCACTCAATGGGAAAAAGAACATAAAGGAGAAAGATAAACCAATTCCTTAAGGATTAAGTCTTGCTTCCAATCAATGTCAAAAGGAACTTCAAGGCGAATTAGAAACCAATTCCTTTTGGATTGTGGCTTGATTCAATTCAACGGTAAAAAGAACTTAAAGAAGAAAGATAAACCAATTCCATAAGTATTAAGTCTTGCTTCCAAACAATCGCTCAAGGATCTTAAAGGAGAATTAGAAACCAATTCCTTTTGAATTGAAACTTGATTCCATTCAAGAGCAAAAAGAACATGAAAAAGAAAGATAAACCAATTCCTTAAGGATTAAGTCTTGCTTCCAAACAATGGCAAAAGGAACTTCAAGGAGAATTTGAAACCAATTCCTCTTGAATTGAGACAAGATTCCACTCAATGGGAAAAAGAACATAAAGGAGAAAGATAAACCAATTCCTTAAGGATTAAGTCTTGCTTCCAATCAATGTCAAAAGGAACTTCAAGGTGAATTAGAAACCAATTCCTTTTGGATTGTGGCTTGACTCAAATCAATGGCAAAAAGATGTGAAAGAACAAAGATAAACCAAATCCTTAAGTATTAAGTCTTGCTTCCAATCAATGGCTCAAGGATCTTAAAGGAGAATTAGAAACCAATTCCTTTTGAATTGAAACTTGATTCCTTTCAAGGGCAAAAAGAACATAAAGAAGAAAGATAAACCAATTCCTTAAGGATTAAGTCTTGCTTCCAAACAATGGCAAAAGGAACTTCAAGGAGAATTTGAAACCAATTTCTCTTGAACTGACGCTCGATTCCACTCAATGGGAAAAAGAACATAAAGAAGAAAGATAAACCAATTCCTTAAGGATTAAGTCTTGCTTCCAATCAATGTCAAAAGGAACTTCAAGGTGAATTAGAAACCAATTCCTTTTGGATTGTGGCTTGATTCAATTCAATGGTAAAAAGAACTTAAAGAAGAAAGATAAACCAAATCCTTAAGTATTAAGTCTTGCTTCCAAACAATGGCTCAAGGATCTTAAAGGAGAATTAGAAACCAATTCCTTTTGAATTGAAACTTGATTACATTCAAGAGCAAAAAGAACATGAAAAAGAAAGATAAACCAATTCCTTAAGGATTAAGTCTTGCTTCCAAACAATGGCAAAAGGAACTTCAAGGAGAATTTGAAACCAATTCCTCTTGAATTGAGACAAGATTCCACTCAATGGGAAAAAGAACATAAAGGAGAAAGATAAACCAATTCCTTAAGGATTAAGTCTTGCTTCCAATCAATGTTAAAAGGAACTTCAAGGCGAATTAGAAACCAATTCCTTTTGGATTGTGGCTTGATTCAATTCAAAGGTAAAAAGAACTTAAAGAAGAAAGATAAACCAATTCCATAAGTATTAAGTCTTGCTTCCAAACAATGGCTCAAGGATCTTAAAGGAGAATTAGAAACCAATTCCTTTTGAATTGAAACTTGATTCCATTCAAGAGCAAAAAGAACATGAAAAAGAAAGATAAACCAATTCCTTAAGGATTAAGTCTTGCTTCCAAACAATGGCAAAAGGAACTTCAAGGAGAATTTGAAACCAATTCCTCTTGAATTGAGACAAGATTCCACTCAATGGGAAAAAGAACATAAAGGAGAAAGATAAACCAATTCCTTAAGGATTAAGTCTTGCTTCCAATCAATGTCAAAAGGAACTTCAAGGTGAATTAGAAACCAATTCCTTTTGGATTGTGGCTTGATTCAATTCAATGGTAAAAAGAACTTAAAGAAGAAAGATAAACCAATTCCTTAAGGATTAAGTCTTGCTTCCAAACAATGGCAAAAGGAACTTCAAGGAGAATTTGAAACCAATTCCTCTTGAATTGAGACAAGATTCCACTCAATGGGAAAAAGAACATAAAGGATAAAGATAAACCAATTCCTTAAGGATTAAGTCTTGCTTCAAATCAAAGTCAAAAGGAACTTCTCGGTGAATTAGAAACCAATTCCTTTTCGATTGTGACTTGATTCAATTCAATGGCAAAAAGATGTTAAAGAAGAAAGATAAATGAAATCCTTAAGTATTAAGTCTTGCTTCCAATCAATGGGTCAAGGATCTTAAAGGAGAATTAGAAACCAATTCCTTTTGAATTGAAACTTGATTCCATTCAAGGGCAAAAAGAACATGAAAAAGAAAGATAAACCAATTCCTTAAGGATTAAGTCTTGCTTCCAAACAATGGCAAAAGGAACTTCAAGGAGAATTTGAAACCAATTCCTCTTGAATTGAGACAAGATTCCACTCAATGGGAAAAAGAACATAAAGGAGAAAGATAAACCAATTCCTTAAGGATTAAGTCTTGCTTCCAATCAATGTCAAAAGGAACTTCAAGGTGAATTAGAAACCAATTCCTTTTGGATTGTGGCTTGATTCAATTCAATGGTAAAAAGAACTTAAAGAAGAAAGATAAACCAATTCCTTAAGTATTAAGTCTTGCTTCCAATAAATGGCTCAAGGATCTTAAAGGAGAATTAGAAACCAATTCCTTTTGAATTGAAACTTGATTCCATTCAAGGGCAAAAAGAACATGAAAAAGAAAGATAAACCAATTCCTTAAGGATTAAGTCTTGCTTCCAAACAATGGCAAAAGGAACTTCAAGGTGAATTTGAAACCAATTCCTCTTGAACTGATGCTCGATTCCACTAAATGGGAAAAAGAACATAAAGAAGAAAGATAAACCAATTCCATAAGAATTTAGTTTTGCTTCCAATCAATGTGAAAAAGAACTTCAAGGCGAATTAGAAACCAATTCCTTTTGGATTGTGGCTTGATTCAATTCAAAGGTTAAAAGAACTCCAAGAAGAAAGATAAACCAATTCCTTAAGTATTAAGTCTTGCTTCCAATAAATGGCTCAAGGATCTTAAAGGAGAATTAGAAACCAATTCCTTTTGAATTGAAACTTGATTCCATTCAAGAGCAAAAAGAACATGAAAAAGAAAGATAAACCAATTCCTTAAGGATTAAGTCTTGCTTCCAAACAATGGCAAAAGGAACTTCAAGGAGAATTTGAAACCAATTCCTCTTGAATTGAGACAAGATTCCACTCAATGGGAAAAAGAACATAAAGAAGAAAGATAAACCAATTCCTTAAGGATTAAGTCTTGCTTCCAATCAATGTCAAAAGGAACTTCAAGGTGAATTAGAAACCAATTCCTTTTGGATTGTGGCTTGATTCAATTCAACGGTAAAAAGAACTTAAAGAAGAAAGATAAACCAATTCCTTAAGTATTAAGTCTTGCTTCCAAACAATGGCTCAAGGATCTTAAAGGAGAATTAGAAACTAATTCCTTTTGAATTGAAACTTGATTCCATTCAAGGGCAAAAAGAACATGAAAAAGAAAGATAAACCAATTCCTTAAGGATTAAGTCTTGCATCCAAACAATGGCATAAGGAACTTCAAGGAAAATTTGAAACCAATTCCTCCTGAATTGAGACAAGATTCCACTCAATGGGAAAAAGAACATAAAGGATAAAGATAAACCAATTCCTTAAGGATTAAGTCTTGCTTCAAATCAAAGTCAAAAGGAACTTCTCGGTGAATTAGAAACCAATTCCTTTTCGATTGTGACTTGATTCAATTCAATGGCAAAAAGATGTGAAAGAAGAAAGATAAACCAAATCCTTAAGTATTAAGTCTTGCTTCCAATCAATGGCTCAAGGATCTTAAAGGAGAATTAGAAAACAATTCCTTTTGAATTGAAACTTGATTCCATTCAAGGGCAAAAAGAACTTGAAAAAGAAAGATAAACCAATTCCTTAAGGATTAAGTCTTGCTTCCAAACAATGGCAAAAGGAACTTCAAGGAGAATTTGAAACCAATTCCTCTTGAATTGAGACAAGATTCCACTCAATGGGAAAAAGAACATAAAGGAGAAAGATAAACCAATTCCTTAAGGATTAAGTCTTGCTTCGAATCAATGTCAAAAGGAACTTCAAGGTGAATTAGAAACCAATTCCTTTTGGATTGTGGCTTGATTCAATTCAATGGTAAAAAGAACTTAAAGAAGAAAGATAAACCAATTCCTTAAGGATTAAGTCTTGCTTCCAAACAATGGCAAAAGAATCTTCAAGGAGAATTTGAAACCAATTCCTCTTGAATTGAGACAAGATTCCACTCAATGGGAAAAAGAACATAAAGGATAAAGATAAACCAATTCCTTAAGGATTAAGTCTTGCTTCAAATCAAAGTCAAAAGGAACTTCAAGGTGAATTAGAAACCAATTCCTTTTGGATTGTGGCTTGATTCAATTCACAGGTAAAAAGAACTTAAAGAAGAAAGATAAACCAATTCCTTTAGTATTAAGTCTTGCTTCCAAACAATCGCTCAAGGATCTTAAAGGAGAATGAGAAACCAATTCCTTTTGAATTGAAACTTGATTCCATTCAAGAGCAAAAAGAACATGAAAAAGAAAGATAAACCAATTCCTTAAGGATTAAGTCTTGCTTCCAAACAATGGCAAAAGGAACTTCAAGGAGAATTTGAAACCAATTCCTCTTGAATTGAGACAAGATTCCACTCAATGGGAAAAAGAACATAAAGGAGAAAGATAAACCAATTCCTTAAGGATTAAGTCTTGCTTCCAATCAATGTCAAAAGGAACTTCAAGGTGAATTAGAAACCAATTCCTTTTGGATTGTGGCTTGATTCAATTCAATGGTAAAAAGAACTTAAAGAAGAAAGATAAACCAATTCCTTAAGGATTAAGTCTTGCTTCCAAACAATGGCAAAAGAATCTTCAAGGAGAATTTGAAACCAATTCCTCTTGAATTGAGACAAGATTCAACTCAATGGGAAAAAGAACATAAAGGATAAAGATAAACCAATTCCTTAAGGATTAAGTCTTGCTTCAAATCAAAGTCAAAAGGAACTTCTCGGTGAATTAGAAACCAATTCCTTTTCGATTGTGACTTGATTCAATTCAATAGCAAAAAGATGTTAAAGAAGAAAGATAAACCAAATCCTTAAGTATTAAGTCTTGCTTCCAATCAATGGCTCAAGGATCTTAAAGGAGAATTAGAAACCAATTCCTTTTGAATTGAAACTTGATTCCATTCAAGGGCAAGAAGAACATGAAAAAGAAAGATAAACCAATTCCTTAAGGATTAAGTCTTGCTTCCAAACAATGGCAAAAGGAACTTCAAGGAGAATTTGAAACCAATTCCTCTTGAATTGAGACAAGATTCCACTCAATGGGAAAAAGAACATAAAGGAGAAAGATAAACCAATTCCTTAAGGATTAAGTCTTGCTTCCAATCAATGTCAAAGGGAACTTCAAGGTGAATTAGAAACCAATTCCTTTTGGATTGTGGCTTGATTCAATTCAAAGGTAAAAAGAACTTAAAGAAGAAAGATAAACCAATTCCTTAAGTATTAAGTCTTGCTTCCAATCAATGGCTCAAGGATCTTAAAGGAGAATTAGAAACCAATTCCTTTTGAATTGAAACTTGATTCCATTCAAGGGCAAAAAGAACATGAAAAAGAAAGATAAACCAATTCCTTAAGGATTAAGTCTTGCTTCCAAACAATGGCAAAAGGAACTTCAAGGAGAATTTGAAACCAATTCCTCTTGAATTGAGACAAGATTCCACTCAATGGGAAAAAGAACATAAAGGAGAAAGATAAACCAATTCCTTAAGGATTAAGTCTTGCTTCCAATCAATGTCAAAAGGAACTTCAAGGCGAATTAGAAACCAATTCCTTTTGGATTGTGGTTTGATGCAATTCAATGGTAAAAAGAACTTAAAGAAGAAAGATAAACCAATTCCTTAAGGATTAAGTCTTGCTTCCAAACAATGGCAAAAGAATCTTCAAGGAGAATTTGAAACCAATTCCTCTTGAATTGAGACAAGATTCCACTCAATGGGAAAAAGAACATAAAGGATAAAGATAAACCAATTCCTTAAGGATTAAGTCTTGCTTCAAATCAAAGTCAAAAGGAACTTCTCGGTGAATTAGAAACCAATTCCTTTTCGATTGTGACTTGATTCAATTCAATGGCAAAAAGATGTTAAAGAAGAAAGATAAATGAAATCCTTAAGTATTAAGTCTTGCTTCCAATCAATGGGTCAAGGATCTTAAAGGAGAATTAGAAACCAATTCCTTTTGAATTGAAACTTGATTCCATTCAAGGGCAAGAAGAACATGAAAAAGAAAGATAAACCAATTCCTTAAGGATTAAGTCTTGCATCCAAACAATGGCCAAAGGAACTTCAAGGAGAATTTGAAACCAATTCCTCTTGAATTGAGACAAGATTCCACTCAATGGGAAAAAGAACATAAAGGAGAAAGATAAACCAATTCCTTAAGGATTAAGTCTTGCTTCCAATCAATGTCAAAAGGAACTTCAAGGTGAATTAGAAACCAATTCCTTTTGGATTGTGGCTTGATTCAATTCAATGGTAAAAAGAACTTAAAGAAGAAAGATAAACCAATTCCTTAAGGATTAAGTCTTGCTTCCAAACAATGGCAAAAGGAATTTCAAGGAGAATTTGAAACCAATTCCTCTTGAATTGAGACAAGATTCCACTCAATGGGAAAAAGAACATAAAGGATAAAGATAAACCAATTCCTTAAGGATTAAGTCTTGCTTCAAATCAAAGTCAAAAGGAACTTCAAGGTGAATTAGAAACCAATTCCTTTTGGATTGTGACTTGATTCAATTCAATGGCAAAAAGATGTTAAAGAAGAAAGATAAACCAAATCCTTAAGTATTAAGTCTTGCTTCCAATCAATGGGTCAAGGATCTTAAAGGAGAATTAGAAACCAATTCCTTTTGAATTGAAACTTGATTCCATTCAAGGGCAAAAAGAACATGAAAAAGAAAGATAAACCAATTCCTTAAGGATTAAGTCTGGCTTCCAAAAAATGGCAAAAGGAACTTCAAGGAGAATTTGAAACTAATTGCGCTTGAATTGAGACAAGATTCCACTCAATGGGAAAAAGAACATAAAGGAGAAAGATAAACCAATTCCTTAAGGATTAAGTCTTGCTTCCAATCAATGTCAAAAGGAACTTCAAGGTGAATTAGAAACCAATTCCTTTTGGATTGTGGCTTGATTCAATTCAATGGCAAACAGAACTTAAAGAAGAAAGATAAACCAATTCCTTAAGTATTAAGTCTTGCTTCCAATCAATGGCTCAAGGATCTTAAAGGAGAATTAGAAACTAATTCCTTTTGAATTGAAACTTGATTCCATTCAAGGGCAAAAAGAACATGAAAAAGAAAGATAAACCAATTCCTTAAGGATTAAGTCTTGCTTCCAAACAATGGCTAAAGGAACTTCAAGGAGAATTTGAAACCAATTCCTCTTGAACTGACGCTCGATTCCACTCAATGGGAAAAAGAACATAAAGAAGAAAGATAAACCAATTCCATAAGGATTTAGTTTTGCTTCCAATCAATGTCAAAAGGAACTTCAAGGTGAATTAGAAACCAATTCCTTTTGGATTGTGGCTTGATTCAATTCAAAGGTAAAAAGAACTTAAAGAAGAAAGATAAACCAATTCCTTAAGTATTAAGTCTTGCTTCCAATAAATGGCTCAAGGATCTTAAAGGAGAATTAGAAACCAATTCCTTTTGAATTGAAACTTGATTCCATTCAAGAGCAAAAAGAACATGAAAAAGAAAGATAAACCAATTCCTTAAGGATTAAGTCTTGCTTCCAAACAATGGCAAAAGGAACTTCAAGGAGAATTTGAAACCAATTCCTCTTGAATTGAGACAAGATTCCACTCAATGGGAAAAAGAACATAAAGAAGAAAGATAAACCAATTCCTTAAGGATTAAGTCTTGCTTCCAATCAATGTCAAAAGGAACTTCAAGGTGAATTAGAAACCAATTCCTTTTGGATTGTGGCTTGATTCAATTCAATGGTAAAAAGAACTTAAAGAAGAAAGATAAACCAATTCCTTAAGTATTAAGTCTTGCTTCCAAACAATGGCTCAAGGATCTTAAAGGAGAATTAGAAACTAATTCCTTTTGAATTGAAACTTGATTCCATTCAAGGGCAAAAAGAACATGAAAAAGAAAGATAAACCAATTCCTTAAGGATTAAGTCTTGCTTCCAAACAATGGCAAAAGGAACTTCAAGGAGAATTTGAAACCAATTCCTCTTGAATTGAGACAAGATTCCACTCAATGGGAAAAAGAACATAAAGGATAAAGATAAACCAATTCCTTAAGGATTAAGTCTTGCTTCAAATCAAAGTCAAAAGGAACTTCTCGGTGAATTAGAAACCAATTCCTTTTCGATTGTGACTTGATTCAATTCAATGGCAAAAAGATGTGAAAGAAGAAAGATAAACCAAATCCTTAAGTATTAAGTCTTGCTTCCAATCAATGGCTCAAGGATCTTAAAGGAGAATTAGAAACCAATTCCTTTTGAATTGAAACTTGATTGCTTTCAAGGGCAAAAAGAACATAAAGAATAAAGATAAACCAATTCCTTAACAATTAAGTCTTGCTTCCAAACAATGGCAAAAGGAACTTCAAGGGGAATTTGAAACCAATTTCTCTTGAACTGACGCTCGATTCCACTCAATGGGAAAAAGAACATAAAGAAGAAAGATAAACCAATTCCTTAAGGATTAAGTCTTGCTTCCAATCAACGTCAAAAGGAACTTCAAGGAGAATTTGAAACCAATTCCTCTTGAATTGAGACAAGATTCCACTCAATGGGAAAAAGAACATAAAGGAGAAAGATAAACCAATTCCTTAAGTATTAAGTCTTGCTTCCAATCAATGTCAAAAGGAACTTCAAGGTGAATTAGAAACCAATTCCTTTTGGATTGTGGCTTGATTCAATTCAATGGTAAAAAGAACTTAAAGAAGAAAGATAAACCAATTCCTTAAGTATTAAGTCTTGCTTCCAAACAATCGCTCAAGGATCTTAAAGGAGAATTAGAAACCAATTCCTTTTGAATTGAAACTTGATTCCATTCAAGAGCAAAAAGAACATGAAAAAGAAAGATAAACCAATTCCTTAACGATTAAGTCTTGCTTCCAAACAATGGCAAAAGGAACTTCAAGGAGAATTTGAAACCAATTCCTCTTGAATTGAGACAAGATTCCACTCAATGGGAAAAAGAACATAAAGGAGAAAGATAAACCAATTCCTTAAGGATTAAGTCTTGCTTCCAATCAATGTCAAAAGGAACTTCAAGGTGAATTAGAAACCAATTCCTTTTGAATTGAAACTTGATTCCATTCAAGAGCAAAAATGATACGTGCTCAAGAGGGTATTTTGGTTATTCCAACAGTGGAAAAGAGCTTGTTTCTAGCAAGTTGGTTCTGCCTTGGAGATCAAGCAAACCAAGAGCTTATTTCAAGTTACTTGGAAATCAAGGAATCAAGCATAATTAAAGTAACTTGGAGAGCAAGCAATTTGATCATGTTGGAGATATGTTTAGATTGTGGCTAGATTCTTTTTTGATGTGTTTTTGACTTAGTCTAGATTTATTTAGATTTAAATTAAATTAGTTTATCTTTTAAGATTTAAATCAAATCTGATCTAATCTATAAAGATCAAATCTGATTTAAATTAGTTAGGAATAAATCTTTTAGAATAGAATCATATCTTTAATTTTTGAATTTTAGTTTCAAATCAGATCTTTTGAAATAGGATTAGATAATTTCCATTTTTAGGATTTATGTATAAATAGGCAACTTGGCCTATAGACAAAGGGGAATTTTTTATCAGATAGTTTTGATCATGGTTTGATTACCAATACAGTTGTGAGGTTTTCCTCACTTTATTCTGTGTGATGCAGAATTTCTACATTTTGTTCTGTGAGATGCAGAACTTTCTATCTTTTCCCTGTTATCTACGTTTCCAAGGACAGGTTTCTTGGGGGTTTAGTAGGGAGGGTCTTTATTCTATATCTTGTTTTCTATCAAAGTGTGTGCTTGGGGTTTCTGGATCTTTATATCCATCGGGCTCCTATCATCATTAATCTAGACTAAGTCAAAAACACATCAAAAAAGAATCTAGCCACAATCTAAACATATCTCCAACATGATCAAATTGCTTGCTCTCCAAGTTACTTTAATTATGCTTGATTCCTTGATTTCCAAGTAACTTGAAATAAGCTCTTGGTTTGCTTGATCTCCAAGGCAGAACCAATGTGCTAGAAACAAGCTCTTTTCCACTGTTGGAATAACCAAAATACCCTCTTGAGCACGTATCAGCAACACTTAATCCTTAAGGAATTGGGTTTATCTTTCTTTTTCATGTTCTTTTTGCTCTTGAATGGAATCAAGTTTCAATTCAAAAGGAATTGGTTTCTAATTCTCCTTTAAGATCCTTGAGCCATTGATTGGAAGCAAGACTTAATACTTAAGGAATTGGTTTATCTTTCTTCTTTAAGTTCTTTTTTCCTTGGAATTGAATCAAGCCACAATCCAAAAGGAATTGGTTTCTAATTCGCCTTGAAGTTCCTTTTGACATTGATTGGAAGCAAGACTTAATCCTTAAGGAATTGGTTTATCGTTCTCCTTTATCTTCTTTTTCCCATTGAGTTGAATCTTGAAACTCTCGAAAAGGAATTAGTTTCTAATTCACCGAGAAGTTCCTTTTGACTTTGATTTGAAGCAAGACTTAATCCTTAAGGAATTGGTTTATCTTTATCCTTTATGTTCTTTTTCCCATTGAGTGGAATCTTGTCTCAATTCAAGAGGAATTGGTTTCAAATTCTCCTTGAAGTTCCTTTTGCCATTGTTTGGAAGCAAGACTTAATCCTTAAGGAATTGGTTTATCTTTCTTTTTCATGTTCTTTTTGCTGTTGAATGGAATCAAGTTTGAATTCAAAAGGAATTGGTTTCTAATTCTCCTTTAAGATCCTTGAGCCATTTATTGGAAGCAAGACTTAATACTTAAGGAATTGGTTTATCTTTCTTCTTTAAGTTCTTTTTACCTTTGAATTGAATCAACCCACAATCCAAAAGGAATTGGTTTCTAATTCGCCTTGAAGTTCCTATTCCCATTGAGTGGAATCTTGTCTCAATTCAAGAGGAATTGGTTTCAAATTCTCCTTCATGTTCCTTTTGCCATTGTTTGGAAGCAAGACTTATTCCTTAAGGAATTGGATTATCTTTCTCCTTTATGTTCTTTTTCCCATTGAGTGGAATCTTGTCTCAATTCAAGAAGAATTGGTTTCAAATTCTCCTTGAAGTTCCTTTTGCCATTGTTTGGAAGCAAGACTTAATCCTTAAGGAATTGGTTTATCTTTCTTCTTTATGTTCTTTTTGCCCTTGAAAGGAATCAAGTTTCAATTCAAAAGGAATTGGTTTCTAATTCTCCTTTAAGATCCTTGAGCCATTGTTTGGAAGCAAGACTTAATATTTTAGGAATTGGTTTATCTTTCTTCTTTAAGTTCTTTTTACCATTGAATTGAATCAAGCCACAATCCAAAAGGAATTGGTTTCTAATTCACCTTGAAGTTCCTTTTGACATTGATTGAAAGCAAGACTTAATCCTTAAGGAATTGGTTTATCTTTCTCCTTTATGTTCTTTTTCCCATTGAGTGGAATCTTGTCTCAATTCAAGAGGAATTGCTTTCAAATTCTCCTTGAAGTTCATTGTGCCATTGTTTGGAAGCAAGACTTTAATCTTAAGGAATTGGTTTATCTTTCTTTTTCATGTTCTTTTTGCCATTGAATGGAATCAAGCTTCAAATCAAAAGGAATTGGTTTCTAATTCTCCTTTAAGATCCTTGAGCCATTGATTGGAAGCAAGACTTAATACTTAAAGAATTGGTTTATCATTCTTCTTTAAGTTCCTTTTACCTTTGAATTGAATCAAGCCACAATCCAAAAGGAATTGGTTTCTAATTCGCCTTGAATTTTCTTTTGACATTGATTGGAAGCAAAACTTAATCCTTATGGAATTGGTTTATCTTTCTTCTTTATGTTCTTTTTCCCATTGAGTGGAATCGAGTGTCAGTTCAAGAGGAATTGGTTTCTAATTCTCCTTGAAGTTCCTTTTGCCATTGTTTGGAAGCAAGACTTAATCCTTAAGGAATTGGTTTATCTTTCTTCTTTATGTTCTTTTTGCCCTTGAAAGGAATCAAGTTTCAATTCAAAAGGAATTGGTTTCTAATTCTCCTTTAAGATCCTTGAGCCATTGATTGGAAGCAAGACTTAATACTTAAGGAATTGGTTTATCTTTCATCTTTAAGTTCTTTTTATCTTTGAATTGAATCAAGCCACAATCCAAAAGGAATTGGTTTCTAATTCGCCTTGAAGTTCCTTTTGACATTGATTGGAAGCAAAACTTAATCCTTATGGAATTGGTTTATCTTTCTTCTTTATGTTCTTTTTCCCATTGAGTGGAATCGAGTGTCAGTTCAAGAGGAATTGGTTTCTAATTCTCCTTGAACTTCCTTTTGCCATTGTTTGCTAGCAAGACTTAATCCTTAAGGAATTGGTTTATCTTTCTTCTTTATGTTCTTTTTGCCCTTGAAAGGAATCGAGTTTCGATTCAAAAGGAATTGGTTTCTAATTCTCCTTTACGATCCTTGAGCCATTGATTGGAAGCAAGACTTAATACTTAAGGATTTGGTTTATCTTTCTTCTTTAACATCTTTTTGCCATTAAATTGAATCAACTCACAATCCAAAATGAATTGGTTTCTAATTCACCTTGAAGTTCCTTTTGACATTGATTGGACGCAAGACTTAATCCTTAAGGAATTGGTTTATCTTTATCCTTTATGTTCTTTTTCCCATTGAGTGGAATCTTGTCTCAATTCAAGAGGAATTGGTTTCAAATTCTCCTTGAAGTTCCTTTTGCCATTGTTTGGAAGCAAGACTTAATCCTTAAGGAATTGGATTATCTTTCTCCTTTATGTTCTTTTTCCCATTGAGTGGAATCTTGTCTCAATTCAAGAAGAATTGGTTTCAAATTCTCCTTGAAGTTCCTTTTGCCATTGTTTGGAAGCAAGACTTAATCCTTAAGGAATTGGTTTATCTTTCTTCTTTATGTTCTTTTTGCCCTTGAAAGGAATCAAGTTTCAATTCAAAAGGAATTGGTTTCTAATTCTCCTTTAAGATCCTTGAGCCATTGTTTGGAAGCAAGACTTAATATTTTTGGAATTGGTTTATCTTTCTTCTTTAAGTTCTTTTTACCATTGAATTGAATCAAGCCACAATCCAAAAGGAATTGGTTTCTAATTCACCTTGAAGTTCCTTTTGACATTGATTGAAAGCAAGACTTAATCCTTAAGGAATTGGTTTATCTTTCTCCTTTATGTTCTTTTTCCCATTGAGTGGAATCTTGTCTCAATTCAGGAGGAATTGATTTCAAATTCTCCTTGAAGTTCATTTTGCCATTGTTTGGAAGCAAGAATTTAACCTTAAGGAATTGGTTTATCTTTCTTTTTCATGTTCTTTTTGCCCTTGAATGGAATCAAGTTTCAAATCAAAAGGAATTGGTTTCTAATTCTCCTTTAAGATCCTTGAGCCATTGATTGGAAGCAAGACCTAATACTTAAAGAATTGGTTTATCTTTCTTCTTTAAGTTCCTTTTACCCTTGAATTGAATCAAGCCACAATCCAAAAGGAATTGGTTTCTAATTCGCCTTGAATTTTCTTTTGACATTGATTGGAAGCAAAACTTAATCCTTATGGAATTGGTTTATCTTTCTTCTTTATGTTCTTTTTCCCATTGGGTGGAATCGAGTGTCAGTTCAAGAGGAATTGGTTTCTAATTCTCCTTGAAGTTCCTTTTGCCATTGTTTGGAAGCAAGACTTAATCCTTAAGGAATTGGTTTATCTTTCTTCTTTATGTTCTTTTTGCCCTTGAAAGGAATCAAGTTTCAATTCAAAAGGAATTGGTTTCTAATTCTCCTTTAAGATCCTTGAGTCATTGATTGGAAGCAAGACTTAATACTTAAGGAATTGGTTTATCTTTCATCTTTAAGTTCTTTTTATCTTTGAATTGAATCAAGCCACAATCCAAAAGGAATTGGTTTCTAATTCGCCTTGAAGTTCCTTTTGACATTGATTGGAAGCAAAACTTAATCCTTATGGAATTGGTTTATCTTTCTTCTTTATGTTCTTTTTCCCATTGAGTGGAATCGAGTGTCAGTTCAAGAGGAATTGGTTTCTAATTCTCCTTGAACTTCCTTTTGCCATTGTTTGCTAGCAAGACTTAATCCTTAAGGAATTGGTTTATCTTTCTTCTTTATGTTCTTTTGCCACTTGAAAGGAATCGAGTTTCGATTCAAAAGGAATTGGTTTCTAATTCTCCTTTACGATCCTTGAGCCATTGATTGGAAGCAAGACTTAATACTTAAGGATTTGGTTTATCTTTCTTCTTTAACATCTTTTTGCCATTAAATTGAATCAACTCACAATCCAAAATGAATTGGTTTCTAATTCACCTTGAAGTTCCTTTTGACATTGATTGGACGCAAGACTTAATCCTTAAGGAATTGGTTTATCTTTATCCTTTATGTTCTTTTTCCCATTGAGTGGAATCTTGTCTCAATTCAAGAGGAATTGGTTTCAAATTCTCCTTGAAGTTCCTTTTGCCATTGTTTGGAAGCAAGACTTAATCCTTAAGGAATTGGATTATCTTTCTCCTTTATGTTCTTTTTCCCATTGAGTGGAATCTTGTCTCAATTCAAGAAGAATTGGTTTCAAATTCTCCTTGAAGTTCCTTTTGCCATTGTTTGGAAGCAAGACTTAATCCTTAAGGAATTGGTTTATCTTTCTTCTTTATGTTCTTTTTGCCCTTGAAAGGAATCAAGTTTCAATTCAAAAGGAATTGGTTTCTAATTCTCCTTTAAGATCCTTGAGCCATTGTTTGGAAGCAAGACTTAATATTTTTGGAATTGGTTTATCTTTCTTCTTTAAGTTCTTTTTACCATTGAATTGAATCAAGCCACAATCCAAAAGGAATTGGTTTCTAATTCACCTTGGAAGTTCCTTTTGACATTGATTGAAAGCAAGACTTAATCCTTAAGGAATTGGTTTATCTTTCTCCTTTATGTTCTTTTTCCCATTGAGTGGAATCTTGTCTCAATTCAGGAGGAATTGATTTCAAATTCTCCTTGAAGTTCATTTTGCCATTGTTTGGAAGCAAGAATTTAACCTTAAGGAATTGGTTTATCTTTCTTTTTCATGTTCTTTTTGCCCTTGAATGGAATCAAGTTTCAAATCAAAAGGAATTGGTTTCTAATTCTCCTTTAAGATCCTTGAGCCATTGATTGGAAGCAAGACCTAATACTTAAAGAATTGGTTTATCTTTCTTCTTTAAGTTCCTTTTACCCTTGAATTGAATCAAGCCACAATCCAAAAGGAATTGGTTTCTAATTCGCCTTGAATTTTCTTTTGACATTGATTGGAAGCAAAACTTAATCCTTATGGAATTGGTTTATCTTTCTTCTTTATGTTCTTTTTCCCATTGGGTGGAATCGAGTGTCAGTTCAAGAGGAATTGGTTTCTAATTCTCCTTGAAGTTCCTTGTGCCATTGTTTGGAAGCAAGACTTAATCCTTAAGGAATTGGTTTATCTTTCTTCTTTATGTTCTTTTTGCCCTTGAAAGGAATCAAGTTTCAATTCAAAAGGAATTGGTTTCTAATTCTCCTTTAAGATCCTTGAGTCATTGATTGGAAGCAAGACTTAATACTTAAGGAATTGGTTTATCTTTCTTCTTTAAGTTCTTTTTATCTTTGAATTGAATCAAGCCACAATCCAAAAGGAATTGGTTTCTAATTCGCCTTGAAGTTCCTTTTGACATTGATTGGAAGCAAAACTTAATCCTTATGGAATTGGTTTATCTTTCTTCTTTATGTTCTTTTTCCCATTGAGTGGAATCGAGTGTCAGTTCAAGAGGAATTGGTTTCTAATTCTCCTTGAACTTCCTTTTGCCATTGTTTGGTAGCAAGACTTAATCCTTAAGGAATTGGTTTATCTTTCTTCTTTATGTTCTTTTTGCCCTTGAAAGGAATCGAGTTTCGATTCAAAAGGAATTGGTTTCTAATTCTCCTTTAAGATCCTTGAGCCATTGATTGGAAGCAAGACTTAATACTTAAGGATTTGGTTTATCTTTCTTCTTTAACATCTTTTTGCCATTGAATTGAATCAAGTCACAATCCAAAAGGAATTGGTTTCTAATTCACCTTGAAGTTCCTTTTGACATTGATTGGACGCAAGACTTAATCCTTAAGGAATTGGTTTATCTTTATCCTTTATGTTCTTTTTCCCATTGAGTGGAATCTTGTCTCAATTCAAGAGGAATTGGTTTCAAATTCTCCTTGAAGTTCCTTTTGCCATTGTTTGGAAGCAAGACTTAATCCTTAAGGAATTGGTTTATCTTTCTTTTTCATGTTCTTTTTGCACTTGAATGGAATGAAGTTTCAATTCAAAAGGAATAGGTTTCTAATTCTCCTTTAAGATCCTTGAGCCATTGTTTGGAAGCAAGACTTAATACTTAAGGAATTGGTTTATCTTTCTTCTTAAGTTCTTTTACCATTGAATTGAATCAAGCCACAATCCAAAAGGAATTGGTTTCTAATTCACCTTGAAGTTCCTTTTGACATTGATTGAAAGCAAGACTTAATCCTTAAGGAATTGGTTTATCTTTCTTTTTCATGTTCTTTTTCCCATTGAGTGGAATCTTGTCTCAATTCAAGAGGAATTGGTTTCAAATTCGCCTTGAAGTTCCTTTTGCCATTGTTTGGAAGCAAGAATTAATCCTTAAGGAATTGGTTTATCTTTCTTTTTCATGTTCTTTTTGCCCTTGAATGGAATCAAGTTTCAATACAAAAGGAATTGGATTCTAATTCTCCTTTAAGATCCTTGAGCCATTGATTGGAAGCAAGACTTAATACTTAAGGATTTGGTTTATCTTTCTTCTTTAACATCTTTTGCCATTGATTTGAATCAAGTCTAATCCAAAGGGAATTGGTTTCTAATTCACCTTGAAGTTCCTTTTCACATTGATTGGAAGCAAGACTTAATCCTTAAGGAATTGGTTTATCTTTATCCTTTATGTTCTTTTTCCCATTGAGTGGAATCTTGTCTCAATTCAAGAGGAATTGGTTTCAAATTCTCCTTGAAGTTCCTTTTGACATTGATTGAAAGCAAGACTTAATCCTTAAGGAATTGGTTTATCTTTCTCCTTTATGTTCTTTTTCCCATTGAGTGGAATCTTGTCTCAATTCAGGAGGAATTGATTTCAAATTCTCCTTGAAGTTCATTTTGCCATTGTTTGGAAGCAAGAATTTAACCTTAAGGAATTGGTTTATCTTTCTTTTTCATGTTCTTTTTGCCCTTGAATGGAATCAAGTTTCAAATCAAAAGGAATTGGTTTCAAATTCTCCTTTAAGATCCTTTGAGCCATTGATTGGAAGCAAGACCTAATACTTAAAGAATTGGTTTATCTTTTCTTCTTTAAGTTCCTTTTACCCTTGAATTGAATCAAGCCACAATCCAAAAGGAATTGGTTTCTAATTCGCCTTGAATTTTCTTTTGACATTGATTGGAAGCAAAACTTAATCCTTATGGAATTGGTTTATCTTTCTTCTTTATGTTCTTTTTCCCATTGGGTGGAATCGAGTGTCAGTTCAAGAGGAATTGGTTTCTAATTCTCCTTGAAGTTCCTTGTGCCATTGTTTGGAAGCAAGACTTAATCCTTAAGGAATTGGTTTATCTTTCTTCTTTATGTTCTTTTTGCCCTTGAAAGGAATCAAGTTTCAATTCAAAAGGAATTGGTTTCTAATTCTCCTTTAAGATCCTTGAGTCATTGATTGGAAGCAAGACTTAATACTTAAGGAATTGGTTTATCTTTCTTCTTTAAGTTCTTTTTATCTTTGAATTGAATCAAGCCACAATCCAAAAGGAATTGGTTTCTAATTCGCCTTGAAGTTCCTTTTGACATTGATTGGAAGCAAAACTTAATCCTTATGGAATTGGTTTATCTTTCTTCTTTATGTTCTTTTCGCCATTGATTGGAATCAGAGTCGCAATTCAAGAGGAATTGGTTTCTAATTCTCCTTGAACTTCCTTTTTGCCATTGTTTGGTAGCAAGCACTTAATCCTTAAGGAATTGGTTTATCTTTCTTCTTTATGTTCTTTTTGCCCTTGAAAGAATCGAGTTTTATTCAAAAGGAATTGGTTTCTAATTCTCCTTTAAGATCCTTGAGCCATTGATTGGAAGCAAGACTTAATACTTAAGGATTTGGTTTATCTTTCTTCTTTAACATCTTTTTTGCCATTGAGTTGAATCAAGTCACAATCCAAAAGGAATTGGTTTCTAATTCACCTTGAAGTTCCTTTTGACATTGATTGGACGCAAGACTTAATCCTTAAGGAATTGGTTTATCTTTATCCTATATGTTCTTTTTCCCATTGAGTGGAATCTTGTCTCAATTCAAGAGGAATTGGTTTCAAATTCTCCTTGAAGTTCCTTTTGCCATTGTTTGGAAGCAAGACTTAATCCTTAAGGAATTGGTTTATCTTTCTTTTTCATGTTCTTTTTGCACTTGAATGGAATGAAGTTTCAATTCAAAAGGAATAGGTTTCTAATTCTCCTTTAAGATCCTTGAGCCATTGTTTGGAAGCAAGACTTAATACTTAAGGAATTGGTTTATCTTTC
>CM062517.1:50412022-50473022 GCA_031439585.1 Pterocarpus macrocarpus
AACTTCAAGGAGAATTAGAAACCAATTCCTCTTGAATTGAAACTTGATTCCACTCAATGGGAAAAAGAACATAAAGGATAAAGATAAACCAATTCCTTAAGGATTAAGTCTTGCTTCAAATCAAAGTCAAAAGGAACTTCTAGGTGAATTAGAAACCAATTCCTTTTGGATTGTGACTTGATTCAATTCAATGGCAAAAAGAACTTAAAGAAGAAAGATAAACCAATTCCTTATGTATTAAGTCTTCCTTCCAATCAATGTCAAAAGGAACTTCAAGGTGAATTAGAAACCAATTCCTTTTGGATTGTGGCTTGATTCAATTCAAGGGCAAAAAGAACATAAAGAAGAAAGAGAAACCAATTCCTTAAGGATTAAGTCTTGCTACCAAACAATGGCAAAAGGAACTTCAAGGAGAATTAGAAACCAATTCCTCTTGAACTGACACTCGATTCCACTCAATGGGAAAAAGAACATGAAGGAGAAAGATAAACCAATTTCTTAAGGATTAAGTCTTACTTCCAATCAATGTCAAAAGGAAGTTCAAGGTGAATTAGAAACCAATTCCTTTTGGATTGTGACTTGATTCAATTCAAAGGTAAAAAGAACTTAAAGAAGAAAGATAAACCAAATCCTTAAGGATTAAGTCTTGCTTCCAATCAATGGCTCAAGGATCTTGAAGGAGAATTAGAAACCAATTCCTTTTCAGTTGAAACTTGATTCCATTCAAGGGCAAAAAGAACATGAAAAAGAAAGATAAACCAATTCCTTAAGGATTAAGTCTTGCTTCCAAACAATGGCAAAAGGAACTTCAAGGAGAATTAGAAACCAATTCCTCTTGAATTGAGACTTGATTCCACTCAATGGCAAAAGAACATAAAGGAGAAAGATAACCCAATTCCTTAAGGATTAAGTCTTGCTCCAAATCAAAGTCAAAAGGAACTTCTAGGTGAATCAGTAACCAATTTCATTGGATTGTGACTAGATTCAATTCAATGGCAAAAAGATGTTAAAGAAGAAAGATAAACCAAATCCCTTAAGTATTAAGTCTTGCTTCTTCAATCAATGCTCAAGGATCTTAAAGGAGAATTAGAAACCAATTCCTTTTGGTTGAAACTTGATTCCTTCTAAAGGCAAAAAAGAACATAAAGAAGAAAGAAAACCAATTCCTTAAGTATTAAGTCTTGTAATGCCAAACAATGGCAGTTTAAGGAACTCTTAATGGAGAATTAGAAACCAATTCCTCTTGAATTGAGACTTGATTCCACTCAATGGGAAAAAGAACATAAAGAAGAAAGACAAACCAATTCCATAAGGATTAAGTCTTGCTTCCAAACAATGGCAAAAGGAACTTCAAGGTGAATTAGAATCCAATTCCTTTTGGATTGTGACTTGATACAATTCAAAGGAAAAGAAAATAAAGAAGAAAGATAAACCAAATCCATAAGGATTAAGTCTTGCTTCCAATCAATGGCTCAAGGAACTTGAAGGTGAATTAGAAACCAATTCCTTTTGGATTGAAACTTGATTCAATTCAATGGCAAAAGAACATGAAAAGAAAGATAAACCAATTCCTTAAGGATTAAGTCTTGCTTCCAATCAATGGCAAAAGGATCTTCAAGGAGAATTAGAAACCAATTCCTTTTGAACTGAAACTCGATTCCATTCAATGGCAAAAAGAACATAAAGGATAAAGATAAACCAACTCATTAAGGATTAAGACTTGCTTCCAAACAATTGCAAAAGGAACTTCTAGTTGAATTAGAAACCAATTCCTTTTGGATTGTGACTTGATTCAATTCAATGGCAAAAAGAACATAACGAAGAAAGATAAACCAATTCCTTAAGTATTAAGTCTTGCTCCCAATCAAAGTCAAAAGGAACTTAAGGAGAATTAGAAACCAATTCCTTTTTGAATTGTGACTTGATTCAATTCAATGGAAAAAGAACATGAAAAAGAAAGATAAACCAAATCCTTAAGTATTAAGTCTTGCTTCCAATCAATGGCTCAAGGATCTTAATGGAGAATTAGAAACCAACTCCTTTTGAATTGAAACTTGATTCCTTTCAAGGGCAAAAAGAACATAAAGAAGAAAGATAAACCAATTCCTTAAGGATTAAGTCTTGCTTCCAAACAATGGCAAAAGGAACTTCAAGGAGAATTAGAAACCAATTCCTTTTGGATTGTGGCTTGATTCAATTCAAAGGTAAAAAGAACTTAAATAAGAAAAGATAAACCAATGCCTTAATTATTAAGTCTTGCTTCCAATCAATGGCTCAAGGATCTTAAAGGAGAATTTGAAACCAATTCCTTTTGAATTGAAACTTGATTCCATTCAAGGGCAAAAAGAACATAAAGAAGAAAGATAAACCAATTCCTTAAGGATTAAGTCTTGCTTCCAATCAATGGCAAAAGGAACTTCAAGGAGAATTTGAAACCAATTCCTCTTGAATTGAGACAAGATTCCACTCAATGGGAAAAAGAACATAAAGAAGAAAGATAAACCAATTCCATAAGGATTAAGTTTTGCTTCCAATCAATGTCAAAAGGAACTTCAAGGTGAATTAGAAACCAATTCCTTTTGGATTGTGACTTGATTCAATTCAATGGCAAAAAGAACTTAAAGAAGAAAGATAAACCAATTCCTTAAGTATTAAGTCTTGCTTCCAATCAATGGCTCAAGGATCTTAAAGGAGAATTAGAAACCAACTCCTTTTGAATTGAAACTTGATTCCTTTCAAGGGCAAAAAGAACATAAAGAAGAAAGATAAACCAATTCCATAAGGATTAAGTTTTGCTTCCAATCAATGTCAAAAGGAACTTCAAGGTGAATTAGAAACCAATTCCTTTTGGATTGTGGCTTGATTCAATTCAATGGTAAAAAGAACATAAAGAAGAAAGATAAACCAATTCCATAAGGATTAAGTTTTGTTTCCAATCAATGTCAAAAGGAACTTCAAGGCGAATTAGAAACCAGCTCCTTTTGGATTGAAACTTGATTCCACTCAATGGCAAAAAGAACATAAACAAGAAAGATAAACCAATTCCTTAAGTATTAAGTCTTGCTTCCAATCAATGGCTCAAGGATCTTAAAGGAGAATTAGAAACCAATTCCTTTTGAATTGAAACTTGATTCCATTCTAGGGCAAAAAGAACATGAAAAAGAAAGATAAAGCAATTGCTTAAGGATTAAGTCTTGTTTCCAAACAATGGCAAAAGGAACTTCAAGGAGAATTTGAAACCAATTCCTCTTGAATTGAGACAAGATTCCACTCAATGGGAAAAAGAACATAAAGGATAAAGTTAAACCAATTCCTTAAGGATTAAGTCTTGCTTCAAATCAAAGTCAAAAGGAACCTCTAGGTGAATTAGAAACCAATTCCTTTTGGATTGCGGCTTGATTCAATTCAATGGTAAAAAGAACTTAAAGAAGAAAGATAAACCAAATTCTTAAGTATTAAGTCTTGCTTCCAAACAATGGCTCAAGGATCTTAAAGGAGAATTAGAAACCAATTCCTTTTGAATTGAAACTTGATTCAATTCAAGGGCAAAAAGAACATGAAAAAGAAAGTTAAACCAATTCCTTAAGGATTAAGTCTTGCTTCCAAACAATGGCAAAAGGAACTTCAAGGAGAATTAGAAACCAATTCCTCTTGAACTGACACTCGATTCCACTCAATGGGAAAAAGAACATAAAGAAGAAAGATAAACCAATTCCATAAGGATTAAGTTTTGCTTCCAATCAATGTCAAAAGGAACTTCAAGGTGAATTAGAAACCAATTCCTTTTGGATTGTGGCTTGATTCAATTCAAAGGTAAAAAGAACTTAAAGAAGAAAGATAAACCAAATCCTTAAGGATTAAGTCTTGCTTCCAATCAATGGCTCAAGGATCTTGAAGGAGAATTAGAAACCAATTCCTTTTCAGTTGAAACTTGATTCCATTCAAGGGCAAAAAGAACATGAAAAAGAAAGATAAACCAATTCCTTAAGGATTAAGTCTTGCTTCCA
The DNA here is from genome assembly GCA_031439585.1 of Pterocarpus macrocarpus. Lineage (NCBI taxonomy): Eukaryota > Viridiplantae > Streptophyta > Magnoliopsida > Fabales > Fabaceae > Pterocarpus > Pterocarpus macrocarpus. Next base: position 50,416,030 of record CM062517.1, read on the forward strand.
AACAATGGCAAAAGGAACTTCAAGGAGAATTAGAAACCAATTCCTCTTGAACTGACACTCGATTCCACTCAATGGGAAAAAGAACATAAAGGATAAAGATAAACCAATTCCTTAAGGATTAAGTCTTGCTTCAAATCAAAGTCAAAAGGAACTTCTAGTTGAATTAGAAACCAATTCCTTTTGGATTGTGACTTGATTCAATTCAATGGCAAAAAGATGTTAAAGAAGAAAGATAAACCAAATCCTTAAGTATTAAGTCTTGCTTCCAATCAATGGCTCAAGGATCTTAATGGAGAATTAGAAACCAATTCCTTTTGAATTGAAACTTGATTCCTTTCAAGGGCAAAAAGAACATAAAGAAGAAAGACAAACCAATTCCTTAAGGATTAAGTCTTGCTTCCAAACAATGGCAAAAGGAACTTCAAGGAGAATTAGAAACCAATTCCTCTTGAATTGAGACAAGATTCCACTCAATGGGAAAAAGAACATAAAGAAGAAAGATAAACCAATTCCATAAGGATTAAGTTTTGCTTCCAATCAATGTCAAAAGGAACTTCAAGGTGAATTAGAAACCAATTCCTTTTGGATTGTGGCTTGATTCAATTCAAAGGTAAAAAGAACATAAAGAAGAAAGATAAACCAATTCCTTAAGTATTAAGTCTTGCTTCCAATCAATGGCTCAAGGATCTTAATGGAGAATTAGAAACCAACTCCTTTTGAATTGAAACTTGATTCCTTTCAAGGGAAAAAAGAATGTAAAGAAGAAAGACAAACCAATTCCTTAAGGATTAAGTCTTGCTTCCAAACAATGGCAAAAGGAACTTCAAGGAGAATTAGAAACCAATTCCTCTTGAATTGAGACAAGATTCCACTCAATGGGAAAAAGAACATAAAGAAGAAAGATAAACCAATTCCATAAGGATTAAGTTTTGCTTCCAATCAATGTCAAAAGGAACTTCAAGGTGAATTAGAAACCAATTCCTTTTGGATTGTGGCTTGATTCAATTCAAAGGTAAAAAGAACTTAAAGAAGAAAGATAAACCAATTCCTTAAGTATTAAGTCTTGCTTCCAATCAATGGCTCAAGGATCTTAATGGAGAATTAGAAACCAACTCCTTTTGAATTGAAACTTGATTCCTTTCAAGGGCAAAAAGAACATAAAGAAGAAAGACAAACCAATTCCTTAAGGATTAAGTCTTGCTTCCAAACAATGGCAAAAGGAACTTCAAGGAGAATTAGAAACCAATTCCTCTTGAATTGAGACGAGATTCCACTCAATGGGAAAAAGAACATAAAGAAGAAAGATAAACCAATTCCATAAGGATTAAGTTTTGCTTCCAATCAATGTCAAAAGGAACTTCAAGGTGAATTAGAAACCAATTCCTTTTGGATTGTGGCTTGATTCAATTCAAAGGTAAAAAGAACGTAAAGAAGAAAGATAAACCAATTTCTTAAGTATTAAGTCTTGCTTCCAATCAATGGCTCAAGGATCTTAAAGGAGAATTAGAAACCAATTCCTTTTGAATTGAAACTTGATTCCTTTCAAGGGCAAAAAGAACATAAAGAAGAAAGATAAACCAATTCCTTAAGGATTAAGTCTTGCTTCCAAACAATGGCAAAAGGAACTTCAAGGAGAATTAGAAACCAATTCCTCTTGAACTGACACTCGATTCCACTCAATGGGAAAAAGAACATAAAGAAGAAAGATAAACCAATTCCATAAGGATTAAGTTTTGCTTCCAATCAATGTCAAAAGGAACTTCAAGGTGAATTAGAAACCAATTCCTTTTGGATTGTGGCTTGATTCAATTCAAAGGTAAAAAGAACTTAAAGAAGAAAGATAAACCAATTCCTTAAGTATTAAGTCTTGCTTCCAATCAATGGCTCAAGGATCTTAATGGAGAATTAGAAACCAATTCCTTTTGAATTGAAACTTGATTCCATTCAAGGGCAAAAAGAACATGAAAAAGAAAGATAAAGCAATTCCTTAAGGATTAAGTCTTGCTTCCAAACAATGGCAAAAGGAACTTCAAGGAGAATTAGAAACCAATTCCTCTTGAACTGACACTCGATTCCACTCAATGGGAAAAAGAACATAAAGGATAAAGATAAACCAATTCCTTAAGGATTAAGTCTTGCTTCAAATCAAAGTCAAAAGGAACTTCTAGTTGAATTAGAAACCAATTCCTTTTGGATTGTGACTTGATTCAATTCAATGGCAAAAAGATGTTAAAGAAGAAAGATAAACCAAATCCTTAAGTATTAAGTCTTGCTTCCAATCAATGGCTCAAGGATCTTAAAGGAGAATTAGAAACCAATTCCTTTTGAATTGAAACTTGATTCCTTTCAAGGGCAAAAAGAACATAAAGAAGAAAGATAAACCAATTCCTTAAGGATTAAGTCTTGCTACCAAACAATGGCAAAAGGAACTTCAAGGAGAATTAGAAACCAATTCCTCTTGAACTGACACTCGATTCCACTCAATGGGAAAAAGAACATAAAGAAGAAAGATAAACCAATTCCATAAGGATTAAGTTTTGCTTCCAATCAATGTCAAAAGGAACTTCAAGGTGAATTAGAAACCAATTCCTTTTGGATTGTGGCTTGATTCAATTCAAAGGTAAAAAGAACTTAAAGAAGAAAGATAAACCAATTCCTTAAGTATTAAGTCTTGCTTCCAATCAATGGCTCAAGGATCTTAATGGAGAATTAGAAACCAATTCCTTTTGAATTGAAACTTGATTCCATTCAAGGGCAAAAAGAACATGAAAAAGAAAGATAAAGCAATTCCTTAAGGATTAAGTCTTGCTTCCAAACAATGGCAAAAGGAACTTCAAGGAGAATTTGAAACCAATTCCTCTTGAATTGAGACAAGATTCCACTCAATGGGAAAAAGAACATAAAGGATAAAGATAAACCAATTCCTTAAGGATTAAGTCTTGCTTCAAATCAAAGTCAAAAGGAACTTCTAGGTGAATTAGAAACCAATTCCTTTTGGATTGTGACTTGATTCAATTCAATGGCAAAAAGATGTTAAAGAAGAAAGATAAACCAAATCCTTAAGTATTAAGTCTTGCTTCCAATCAATGGCTCAAGGATCTTAAAGGAGAATTAGAAACCAATTCCTTTTGAATTGAAACTTGATTCCTTTCAAGGGCAGAACATAAAGAAGAAAGATAAACCAATTCCTTAAGGATTAAGTCTTGCTACCAAACAATGGCAAAAGGAACTTCAAGGAGAATTAGAAACCAATTCCTCTTGAACTGACACTCGATTCCACTCAATGGGAAAAAGAACATAAAGAAGAAAGATAAACCAATTCCATAAGGATTAAGTTTTGCTTCCAATCAATGTCAAAAGGAACTTCAAGGTGAATTAGAAACCAATTCCTTTTGGATTGTGGCTTGATTCAATTCAAAGGTAAAAAGAACTTAAAGAAGAAAGATAAACCAATTCCTTAAGTATTAAGTCTTGCTTCCAATCAATGGCTCAAGGATCTTAATGGAGAATTAGAAACCAACTCCTTTTGAATTGAAACTTGATTCCTTTCAAGGGCAAAAAGAACATAAAGAAGAAAGACAAACCAATTCCTTAAGGATTAAGTCTTGCTTCCAAACAATGGCAAAAGGAACTTCAAGGAGAATTAGAAACCAATTCCTCTTGAACTGACACTCGATTCCACTCAATGGGAAAAAGAACATAAAGAAGAAAGATAAACCAATTCCATAAGGATTAAGTTTTGCTTCCAATCAATGTCAAAAGGAACTTCAAGGTGAATTAGAAACCAATTCCCTTTGGATTGTGGCTTGATTCAATTCAAAGGTAAAAAGAACTTAAAGACGAAAGATAAACCAATTCCTTAAGCATTAAGTCTTGCTTCCAATCAATGGCTCAAGGATCTTAATGGAGAATTAGAAACCAACTCCTTTTGAATTGAAACTTGATTCCTTTCAAGGGCAAAAAGAACATAAAGAAGAAAGACAAACCAATTCCTTAAGGATTAAGTCTTGCTTCCAAACAATGGCAAAAGGAACTTCAAGGAGAATTAGAAACCAATTCCTCTTGAACTGACACTCGATTCCACTCAATGGGAAAAAGAACATAAAGAAGAAAGATAAACCAATTCCATAAGGATTAAGTTTTGCTTCCAATCAATGTCAAAAGGAACTTCAAGGTGAATTAGAAACCAATTCCTTTTGGATTGTGGCTTGATTCAATTCAAAGGTAAAAAGAACTTAAAGAAGAAAGATAAACCAATTCCTTAAGTATTAAGTCTTGCTTCCAATCAATGGCTCAAGGATCTTAATGGAGAATTAGAAACCAACTCCTTTTGAATTGAAACTTGATTCCTTTCAAGGGCAAAAAGAACATAAAGAAGAAAGACAAACCAATTCCTTAAATATTAAGTCTTGCTTCCAAACAATGGCAAAAGGAACTTCAAGGAGAATTAGAAACCAATTCCTCTTGAACTGAGACAAGATTCCACTCAAGGGCAAAAAGAACATGAAAAAGAAAGACAAACCAATTTCTTAAGGATTAAGTCTTGCTTCCAAACAATGGCAAAAGGAACTTCAAGGAGAATTAGAAACCAATTCCTCTTGAACTGACACTCGATTCCACTCAATGGGAAAAAGAACATAAAGAAGAAAGATAAACCAATTCCATAAGGATTAAGTTTTGCTTCCAATCAATGTCAAAAGGAACTTCAAGGTGAATTAGAAACCAATTCCTTTTGGATTGTGGCTTGATTCAATTCAAAGGTAAAAAGAACTTAAAGAAGAAAGATAAACCAATTCCTTAAGTATTAAGTCTTGCTTCCAATCAATGGCTCAAGGATCTTAATGGAGAATTAGAAACCAACTCCTTTTGAATTGAAACTTGATTCCTTTCAAGGGCAAAAAGAACATAAAGAAGAAAGACAAACCAATTCCTTAAGGATTAAGTCTTGCTTCCAAACAATGGCAAAAGGAACTTCAAGGAGAATTAGAAACCAATTCCTCTTGAATTGAGACAAGATTCCACTCAATGGGAAAAAGAACATAAAGAAGAAAGATAAACCAATTCCATAAGGATTAAGTTTTGCTTCCAATCAATGTCAAAAGGAACTTCAAGGTGAATTTGAAACCAATTCCTTTTGGATTGTGGCTTGATTCAATTCAAAGGTAAAAAGAACTTAAAGAAGAAAGATAAACCAATTCCTTAAGTATTAAGTCTTGCTTCCAATCAAGAGAAGATGGTAAGATGGGTTGTTTCTCCAAGGACTTGAATTGGAACTTGAAGAATTTCTTCTATTTCTCCTCTTTAATTGTTGCTCCACCTTGATTGCTTGATGCACCATCTCTTGAAGTTCCACATAGTGATACATCTCCACGGCATCAGCTATGTCTCGGTTAAGGCCATTGAGAAACCGAGCCATGGTTGCTTCTTGATCCTCCACAATGTTAGCTTGAATCATGGCCATCTCCATCTCCTTGTGATAGTCATCCACACTCTTAGAGCCTTGAGTGAGAATCTGCAACTTGTTGTGGAGTTCCCTATGGAAATATGAAGGCACAAATCTCCTTCTCATGATTGCCTTCATCTCAGCCCATGTCCGAACCGGTTGCTCTCCATTCCTAGCTCTATCTTTCTGCAATTGATCCCACCAAACAAGAGCATAATCAGTAAATTCAAGGGCAGCAAGCTTAACCTTATTACCTTCAGAATATGTGTGACAAGAGAATATTTGCTCCACTCTCATTGCCCACTCCAAATAGGCTTGTGGATCGGACTTCCCTTGAAATGGAGGAATTTTGATGTTAATTCCTCTGAGTTCATCACCAGAATTTCTTCTTCTCCCATTGTGCCTAACAATCCTTCTTCTCCTTGTGTTTTGATCACTTGGCTCTTCCTCTTCAGATTGGTAATTTGTTTCATCTTGAGAAGCATGCTGACTAAGAGGTGCATGGTTTTCCATCCTATCTATCCTCTCATGGAGCTCTTCAAATTTCGTATTGAATAGCCGTTCTAGATGGCCAGTCAATGCTTGCATCTGTAAAGCGGATAATCCTCCATCTTGTGATGAATTTTCATTTCCTGCCATGTTAGCTAATGGAAACTGAAAAATATAGACCTCACAAACCTTACAAAGTGTTTACACTCTTGAAATATGACACTCACACTCGTGTATGTCACTCAAAATTGGCTTTTGACTAAAATGTTCTCTCTAGCCTTTTTCCACTCAAACTTCCTCTTATGAGCTCTTAAGAAAAGAACCTTATCAATGATTTTTTTCAAGACAGCAAGTAGACAATCAAGTGACCAAAAAAAAAAAAACCAACAAGAAAATATCAATGGAACAAGAGACAAAAACGGATAGGAAAGAAATTCAACAAAGATCAAGAGGAATGAAAGGAATATCTTTGAACTCAGATTTCATAAAGAAAGAATATTGAGTCCTTTTAATTCACAAATTCCTTTTTTTCTTTTTTTTTACTATGCCCAGAATTTTCATTTTTTTTTTCCACTGATCAAATGTAATATCAACAAAGACAGAAATGGAAATTAGAATAACATCAAGAAATTAAGCAAAGTAAAAAGGATGAATCAAACAAGAACTGAAAGAACACAAATCACAAAGTCGCACTAGACTGAGTTCGGAAAAGAAAAACGATGTATCTCGAGCTACAAAATTCGGATTTCAACGATTCAAAAAGGAGATGAAAGATGAGATTCTCAACTTCAGAAAAGACCCAAGAAACACCAAAATATGATGCGTAAAACTCAAGATATGAACCAAAGAAAACAGACCAATTCTGCAACTCGAAGAAGCTGGCTCTGATACCAAATGATATGATTCAGGGGGAAAGTTTAGTGTTGTGATTGATTTTTGTTTGTTTTTAATCAGAAATGGATATAGACGCCACACTCAAGAGAAGATGGGAAGGTGAGTGATAAGTCTTGTTTTGATCGCCACAAGTTGCCTTGATAAGATCAGATTTAGCCCTTTACCCAAGAACAAAAGGGAAGTTCTCACAAGTGGGAGAAAACTCAAAAAGAAGTCTATTCATAATCTGTCTTGTGTTTGTACATTGAGTTCCTATTTGTAATCTGAAAGTTACTGCACATTGAGTTGCAGCCACTACACATTCCACTAAATAGTAACTCCCAATAACATTGAAAACACAAGTAACTGACCCATTATCTATCATAATTGCCTAGGAACTCTTAAAAACTTGAAACTGACTTGGAAAACAGCTGAAAAGCTTCTGAAATTGGAGACATTAAAAGGTGCACGAAAACTACAAGAAAATAAGACAAATTACACCTAATTAAAACTAATTATTCCAGCCCAATCTGATTGCAACTTGATCACTTGAATTGGGCTTCATCTTGGGTCTTCAAGTGACTTCTACATGTTGGACTTGGCTATTCTTCAAGCTGAATAAGATTGGTCCATTTTGGAAGCTCATGCTCAATTGGATTGCTCTTGGTCTTTGCTTCCTTGACTAGGCCTTGCAAAGCTTCTTTTAGCTTTTTGCTCTAGCTCTGGTCATTGGGCCATCCATGCCTTGTAATTGATCTTGAACATTATTGGCCTTGATTGAATTTTCATCATTCCCTCCCTCTTGAAAAGGATTCGTCCTCGAATCAAGCTCATCACCTGCATCAAACAAGGATAGATCAGTTACATTGAAAGTAGCACTAACTTGATACTCACCTGGAAGATCAAGGTTATATGCGTGTCATTGATCTTTTCAATCACTTGGAAAGGTCCATCTCCTCTTGGTTGTAGCTTGGAACGCCTTTGGGCAGGAAACCTCTCCTTCCTCATGTGAACCCAAACCCAATCTCCTGGCTCAAAAGTCACCTTCTTGCGCCCTTTGTTGGCTTGATGAGCATACTGCCATGTTTTCTTCTCAATTTGTTGTCTCACCTTCTCATGGAATTGCTTGACAAATTCAGCCTTCTTTTTGCCATCTAGATTACCTTGCTCTCTCATTGGCAAAGGAATTAAATCTAATGGAGTCAAAGGGTTAAAACCATAGACCACTTCAAAAGGTGAGTGATTAGTAGTAGAGTGTGTTGCCCTATTGTAAGCAAATTCTACATGAGGCAAACAATCTTCCCAAGACTTTAGATTCTTACTAATCACAGCCCTTAACAAGGTAGAGAGGGTTCTATTCACTACCTCTGTTTGTCCATCAGTTTGTGGATGACAAGTTGTAGAGAAAAGAAGCTTGGTTCCTAACTTGTTCCACAAGGTCTTCCAAAAGTGACTTAAGAACTTGGTATCACGGTCGGAGACAATGCTTCTTGGCATGCCATGCAATCTCACAACTTCTTTGAAAAATAATTCAGCAATTTGAATGGCATTGTCCGTTTTGTGGCAAGCTATGAAGTGTGCCATCTTTGAAAACCTGTCCACAACAACAAAAATAGAATCTTTGCCCCTCTTAGTTCGAGGCAAACCCAGTACAAAGTCCATAGACAAATCAGTCCAAGGGAAATTAGGAATAGGTAACGGGTTATACAATCCATGAGGCATAACCTTGGATTTGGCCTTCTTGCAAGTAACACAATGACCACAAATTTTTTCTACATGCTTTTTCATTTGAGGCCAAAAGAAATGTTCAACCAAGGTACTCAAAGTCTTACTAACCCCAAAATGACCCATCAAACCCCCTCCATGAGCCTCTCTAACAAGTAATTCACGCAAGGAACAATTAGGCACACAAAGTCTATTTCCCTTAAACAAATAACCATCATGCCTAAAGAAATCCTTTTCTGCCCCTTTTTCACAAGCAATGTACAATTGTGCAAAATCAGAATCATTTATGTACAAGTCTTTCAAATACTCAAAACCAAGCAATTTTGCATCTAAGGTAGAAAGTAGTGCATACCTCTTAGAAAGTGCATCAGCCACCACATTTTCTTTCCCTTGCTTGTATTTGATCACATAAGGGAATTGTTCCAGAAATTCAATCCACTTACCATGCCTTTTGTTTACCTTTCCTTGTCCCTTTAAATGTTTCAAGGATTCATGATCCGTGTGTACCACAAATTCTTTTGGCAAAAGATAATGCTGCCAAACCTGCAAAGTTCTCACCAAAGCATACAACTCTTTGTCATAAGTAGAGTAATTAAGTTTAGCTCCACTCAATTTCTCACTAAAGTATGCAACAGGCCTACCTTCTTGCATCAAAACAGCCCCTATACCTATACCCGAAGCATCACACTCAATTTCAAAGGATTTAGAAAAATCGGGTAAGACAAGTAAAGGTGCTCCACTCAATTTTTCTTTAAGGGTATTGAAAGCCATATCTTGCTCTTGTTCCCACTTGAAACCAACATTTTTCTTGACAACTTCAGTCAATGGTGCAGCTAGTGTACTAAAATCCTTGACAAACCTCCTATAAAAACTAGCTAACCCATGAAAACTCCTCACATCACTCAAACCCTTAGGTTTAGGCCATTCCCTAATTGCTCTCACTTTTTCTTCATCCACTTCTATCCCTCTAGAACTAACATTGAATCCAAGAAAGTTTACTTGTTGAGTGCAAAAGGAACACTTTTTCAAATTAGCATACAACCTCTCTTTTCTCAGTGCAAGTAAGACACACCTCAAATGCTCAAGATGTTCACCTAAGCTCTTGCTATAGATGAGGATATCATCAAAGTAAACAACCACAAATTTTCCAAGAAAAGCACGCAAACATAATTCATGAGGCGCATGAATGTACTAGGAGCATTGGTTAAACCAAAAGGCATAACTAACCATTCATACAACCCATATTTAGTTTTGAAAGCTGTTTTCCATTCATCCCCTTCTTTCATCCTAATTTGATGATAACCACTTTTCAAATCAATTTTGGAGAAATAACAAGAACCATGCAATTCATCAAGCATATCATCTAATCTAGGAATTGGATGTCTATACTTTACAGTGATTTTGTTGATGGCTCTGCAATCTGTACACATCCTCCATGATCCATCTTTCTTTGGTACAAGAATAATAGGCACAGCACAAGGACTCATGCTTTCCTCACCCATCCTTTTTCCATCAGCTCTCCAACTTGTTTTTGAAGTTCTTTTGCTTCCTCAGGATTAGTTCTATAGGCTGGCCTATTAGGGAGTACAGCACCAGGAATGAGATCAATTTGATGCTCAATTCCTCTCAAGGGTGGCAAACCACTTGGAACTTCATCCGGGAACACATCCTCAAATTCCTGCACAAGAGATACAAAGAACTAGGCAAAGAAGTTTGATCAATGTTAGAGTTTAAACAAGCCTCCTTGTACAAAAGTACAAGCATAGGTTGATGAGAAATACTAGCTCTCTTGATCTCACTTTCTTTTGCAATAATACTCATGTATTTACTCTCTTTTTCTAGCTCACCACTCTCTTGGTGTTTACCTTTCTTTTTTTCACTCTCTTTTTTATTGGATGCCTCACGCTCTCTAGACTGCCTCATTTTTATTTGATCCTCAAAAACTTGTCTTGGAGACAAAGGTGCAAGAGTGAATTTCTTCTTGTTGTGCACAAGTGAAAACCGTTGGTGTATCCATTGTGGATCACCTTGCGGTCAAATTGCCATGGTCTTCCAAGAAGTATGTGTGCAGCATCCATGGGGACTACATCACAAAGTACCTCATCCACATAATCTCCAATAGTGAATGGTACTAGAACTTGCTTGTCCACCTTCAATTCTCCATTATCACTAAGCCATTGCAACCTATATGGCCTAGGATGCTTTGATGTGCTCAAATTCAATCTTTCCACCAAAGTTGTGCTAGCCACATTGGTGCAGCTCCCTCCATCAATGATCATGTCGCATACTTTTCCTTGAACAAGACATCTAGTATGGAAAATGTTTTCCCTTTGTGCATCATCTTCTTCTTTGGTCTGCACATTTAAAATCCTTCTAACAACTAGCAAATCACCATCATGAGGCCTAATTTCATCACCTTCACTTTCATGCTCTAGTGATGCATCAGACTCCTCCTCAGTCTCTACCTCTCCATTATCCTTCAAAATCATTGCTCTCTTGTTAGGACATTGAGAAGCAATGTGACCCCTTCCAAGACACTTAAAGCACTTTATGTCTCGGTTCTTTGAAATGCTTGTTGATGGTTGACTTCTCTTTGATTTAGCCTCTTTAGACTGAATTGCAACTGGTTGCTCCTTCTTTGGGTTGTTTCTCCAAGGACTTGAATTGGAACTTGAAGAATTTCTTCTATTTCTCCTCTTTAATTTTTGCTCCACCTTGATTGCTTGATGCACCATCTCTTGAAGTTCCACATAGTGATACATCTCCACGGCATCAGCTATGTCTCGGCTAAGGCCATTGAGAAACCGAGCCATGGTTGCTTCTTGATCCTCCATAATGTTAGCTTGAATCATGGCCATCTCCATCTCCTTGTGATATTCATCCACACTCTTAGAGCCTTGAGTGAGACTCTGCAACTTGTTGTGGAGTTCCCTATGGAAATATGAAGGCACAAATCTCCTTCTCATGATTGCCTTCATCTCAACCCATGTCCGAATCGGTTGCTCTCCATTCCTAGCTCTATCTTTCTGCAATTGATCCCACCAAACAAGAGCATAATCAGTAAATTCAAGGGCAGCAAGCTTAACCTTATCATCTTCAGAATATGTGTGACAAGAGAATATTTGCTCCACTCTCATTGCCCACTCCAAATAGGCTTGTGGATCGGACTTCCCTTGAAATGGAGGAATTTTGATGTTAATTCCTCTGAGTTCATCACCAGAATTTCTTCTTCTCCCATTGTGCCTAACAATCCTTCTTCTCCTTGTGTTTTGATCACTTGGCTCTTCCTCTTCAGATTGGTAATTTGTTTCATCTTGAGAAGCATGCTGACTAAGAGGTGCATGGTTTTCCATCCTATCTATCCTCTCATGGAGCTCTTCAAATTTCGTATTGAATAGCCGTTCTAGATGGCCAGTCAATGCTTGCATCTGTAAAGCGGATAATCCTCCATCTTGTGATGAATTTTCATTTCCTGCCATGTTAGCTAATGGAAACTGAAAAATATAGACCTCACAAACCTCACAAAGTGTTTACACTCTTGAAATATGACACTCACACTCGTGTATGTCACTCAAAATTGGCTTTTGACTAAGATGTTCTCTCTAGCCTTTTTCCACTCAAACTTCCTCTTATGAGCTCTTAAGAAAAGAACCTTATCAATGATTTTTTTCAAGACAGCAAGTAGACAATCAAGTGACCAAAAAAAAAAAAAACCAACAAGAAAATATCAATGGAACAAGAGACAAAAACGGATAGGAAAGAAATTCAACAAAGATCAAGAGGAATGAAAGGAATATCTTTGAACTCAGATTTCATAAAGAAAGAATATTGAGTCCTTTTAGTTCACAAATCCTTTTTTTCTTTTTTTTTACTATGCCCAGAATTTTCGTTTTTTTTTTTTTTTTCCACTGATCAAATGTAATATCAACAAAGACAGAAATGGAAATTAGAATAACATCAAGAAATTAAGCAAAGTAAAAAGGATGAATCAAACAAGAACTGAAAGAAAACAAATCACAAAGTCGCACTAGACTGAGTTCGGAAAAGAAAAAAACGATGTATCTCGAGCTACAAAATTCGGATTTCAACGATTCAAAAAGGAGATGAAAGATGAGATTCTGAACTTCAGAAAAGACCCAAGAAACACCAAAATATGATGCGTAAAACTCAAGATATGAACCAAAGAAAACTGACTAATTCTGTAACTCGAAGAAGCTGGCTTTGATTACCAAATGATATGATTCAGGGGGAAAGTTTAGTGTTGTGATTGATTTTTTTTTGTTTGCTTTTAATCAGAAATGGATATAGGCGCCACACTCAAGAGAAGATGAGAAGGTGAGTGATAAGTCTTGTTTTGATCGCCACAAGTTGCCTTGATAAGATCAGATTTAGTTCTTTGCCCAAGAACAAAAGGGAAGTTCTCACAACTGGGAGAAAACTCAAAAGAAGTCTATTCATAATCTCCCTTGTGTTTGTACATTGAGTCCCTATTTGTAATCTGAAAGTTACTGCACATTGAGTTGCAGCCACTACACATTCCACTAAATAGTAACTCCCAATAACATTGAAAACACAAGTAACTGACCCATTATCTATCATAATTGCCTAGGAACTCTTAAAAACTTGAAACTGACTTGGAAAATAGCTGAAAAGCTTCTGAAATTGGAGACATTAAAAGGTGGACGAAAACTACAAGAAAATAAGACAAATTACACCTAATTAAAACTAATTATTCCAGCCCAATTTGATTGCAACTTGATCACTTGAATTGGGCTTCATCTTGGGTCTTCAAGTTACTTCTACATGTTGGACTTGGCTATTCTTCAAGCTGAATAAGATTGGTCCATTTTGGAAGCTCATGCTCAATTGGAATTGCTCTTGGTCTTTGCTTCCTTGACTAGGCCTTGCAAAGCTTCTTTTAGCCTTTTTGCTCTAGCTTTGGTCATTGGGCCATCCATGCCTTGTAATTGATCTTGAACATTATTGGCCTTGATTGAATTCTCATCAGATTAAGTCTTGTTTCCAATCAATGTCAAAAGGAACTTCAAGGTGAATTAGAAACCAATTCCTTTTGGATTGTGGCTTGATTCAAATCAATGGTAAAAAGAACTTAAAGAAGAAAGATACACCAAATCCTTAAGTATTAAGTCTTGCTTCCAAACAATCGCTGAAGGATCTTAAAGGAGAATTAGAAACCAATTCCTTTTGAATTGAAACTTGATTCCATTCAAGGGCAAAAAGAAAATGAAAAACAAAGATAAACCAATTCCTTAAGGATTAAGTCTTACTTCCAAACAATGGCAAAAGGAACTTCAAGGAGAATTTGAAACCAATTCCTCTTGAATTGAGACAAGATTCCACTCAATGGGAAAAAGAACATAAAGAAGAAAGATAAACCAATTCCTTAAGGATTAAGTCTTGCTTCCAGTCAATGTCAAACGGAACTTCAAGGTGAATTAGAAACCAATTCCTTTTGGATTGTGGCTTGATTCAATTCAATGGTAAAAAGAACTTAAAGAAGAAAGATAAACCAATTCCTTAAGTATTAAGTCTTGCTTCCAAACAATGGCTCAAGGATCTTAAAGGAGAATTAGAAACCAATTCCTTTTGAATTGAAACTTGATTCCATTCAAGGGCAAAAAGAACATGAAAAAGAAAGATTAACCAATTCCTTAAGGATTCAGTCTTGCTTCCAAACAATGGCAAAAGGAACTTCAAGGAGAATTTGAAACCAATTCCTGTTGAATTGAGACAAGATTCTACTCAATGGGAAAAAGAACATAAAGGATAAAGATAAACGAATTCCTTAAGGATTAAGTCTTGCTTCAAATCAAAGTCAAAAGGAACTTCTAGGTGAATTAGAAACCAATTCCTTTTGGATTGTAACTTGATTCAATTCAATGGCAAAAAGATGTTAAAGAAGAAAGATAAACCAAATCCTTAAGTATTAAGTCTTGCTTCCAATCAATGGCTCAAGGATCTTAAAGGAGAATTAGAAACCAATTCCTTTTGAATTGAAACTTGATTCCTTTCAAGGGCAAAAAGAACATAAAGAAGAAAGATAAACCAATTCCTTAAGGATTAAGTCTTGCTTCCAAACAATGGCAAAAGGAACTTCAAGGAGAATTTGAAACCAATTCCTCTTGAACTGGCACTCGATTCCACCCAATGGGAAAAAGAACATCAAGAAGAAAGATAAACCAATTCCTTAAGGATTAAGTTTTGCTTCCAATCAATGTCAAAAGGAACGTCAAGGCGAATTAGAAGCCAATTCCTTTTGGATTGTGACTTGATTCAATTAAATGGCAAAAAGATGTTAAAGAGGAAAGATAAACCAAATCCTTAAGTATTAAGTCTTGCTTCCAATCAATGGCTCAAGGATCTTAAAGGAGAATTAGAAACCAATTCCTTTTGAATTGAAACTTGATTCCTTTCAAGGGCAAAAAGAACATAAAGAAGAAAGATAAACCAATTCCTTAAGGATTAAGTCTTGCTTCCAAACAATGGCAAAAGGAACTTCAAGGAGAATTAGAAACCCATTCCTCTTGAACTGACACTCGATTCCACTCAATGGGAAAAAGAACATAAAGAAGAAAGATAAACCAATTCCATAAGGATTAAGTTTTGCTTCCAATCAATGTCAAAAGGAACTTCAAGGCAAATTAGAAACCAATTCCTTTTGGATTGTGGCTTGATTCAATTCAAAGGTAAAAAGAACTTAAAGAAGAAAGATAAACCAATTCCTTAAGTATTAAGTCTTGCTTCCAATCAATGGCTCAAGGATCTTAAAGGAGAATTAGAAACCAATTCCTTTTGAATTGAAACTTGATTCCTTTCAAGGGCAAAAAGAACATAAAGAAGAAAGATAAACCAATTCCTTAAGGATTAAGTCTTGCTTCCAAACAATGGCAAAGGAACTTCAAGGAGAATTAGAAACCAATTCCTCTTGAACTGACACTCGATTCCACTCAATGGGAAAAAGAACATAAAGAAGAAAGATAAACCAATTCCATAAGGATTAAGTTTTGTTTCCAATCAATGTCAAAAGGAACTTCAAGGTGAATTAGAAACCAATTCCTTTTGGATTGTGGCTTGATTCAATTCAAAGGTAAAAAGAACTTAAAGAAGAAAGATAAACCAATTCCTTAAGTATTAAGTCTTGCTTCCAATCAATGGCTCAAGGATCTTAAAGGAGAATTAGAAACCAATTCCTTTTGAATTGAAACTTGATTCCATTCAAGGGCAAAAAGAACATGAAAAAGAAAGATAAACCAATTCCTTAAGGATTAAGTCTTGCTTCCAAAAAATGGCAAAAGGAACTTCAAAGAGAATTTGAAACCAATTCCTCTTGAATTGAGACAAGATTCCACTCAATGGGAAAAAGAACATAAAGGAGAAAGATAAACCAATTCCTTAAGTGATGAAGGAGACCCCGTGGATATAAAGATCCAGAAACCCCAAGCACACACTTTGATAGAAAACAAGATTTAGAATAAAGACCCTCCCTACTAAACCCCCAAGAAACCTGTCCTTAGAAACGTAGATAACAGGGAAAAGATAGAAAGTTCTGCATCTCACAGAACAAAATGTAGAAATTCTGCATCACACAGAATAAAGTGTAGAAATTCTGCATCACACAGAATAAAGTGAGGAAAACCTCACAATCAGCATGGTAGTCAAACCATGATCAAAACTATATGATAAAATTCTCCGTCTATAGGCCAAGTTGCCTATTTATACATAAATCCTAAAAATAGAAATTATCTAATCCTATCTAAAAAAATCTGATTCGAAACTAAAATTTAAAATTAAAGATATGATTCTACTCTTAAAGTCTTATTCCTAACTAATTTAAATCAGATTTGATCTTTATAGATTAGATCAGATTTGATTTAAATCTTAAAAGATAAACTAATTCAATTTAAATCTAAATAAGTCAAAACAAATCAAAGGCAAATCTAGATACAATCTAAATATATTTCAACCATGATCATATCGCTTGCTCTCCAAGTTACTTTAATTTAGCTTGATTCCTTGATCTCCAAGTAACTTGAAATGAGCTCTTGGATTTCTTGATCTCCAAGGCAGAACTAGCTTTCTAGAAACAAGCTCTTTTGCAATGTTGAAATGACCAAATTACCCTCTTGAGTACGTATCATTCTCCCCCTCTTCAAAAAGATTCGTCCTCGAATCTTGCCTTCGTAATCTTCAAAGTCATCTCCACCATTATTTTCCCTTTGTGAAGCCATCTAAGAACCTGCAAATGAAGAACCTCACTAACACTCTCCTCTCTTTTTTTTTTTTCCTTTTTTTCCTCTCTCTTTTTTTTTTTCTCTCTTTTTTTTCCTTCTTCTTTTTTCTTTTTTTTTTTCGCTTTTTTTTTCCTCTTTTTTTTTCTTTTTTTTTTGTTTTTTTTCTTTTCTTTTTGGACTGAATATACCTCAAATGCAAAAAAAAAATGTGGACAAAGTAGACACAACAACTAAGGAAACGAGACTCAAAACGCAAAGAAAAAAAACTAGGGAAATAAAATTAACAAAGTGGAAATGAAATAAAAAAAAAACAAAGGATAGTAAACATAGAGTTTTTCCTACTAGACCTCTAAGAAACCTGTTCTTAGCAACCTAGGTCACCGGAAAAGGATTTTCCTACTAGACCTCTATGAAACCTGTCCATAGCAACCTAGATCAAAGGAACGAATTTCCCTACTAGACCTTCAAAGAACCTGTCCTTGACAACCTAGATCAAAGGGAAAAAAAATTATGCCTATAATCCTCACCTTTTCTGATTTCTTCTCCTTTTTTTTTTCTTTTTTTTTTTTTGGATCTAAACTAACAATAAAAAGACAAATGCAAGATAGAGAAGAAACATAGAGATAGATAAAGACGCAACAGCAAGACAAAAGGATAGAATGCACAAATACAAAAAAAAAAAAAAAACAAGAACGCAAACAGACAAGGAAAGAAGACAAAAGATAAACATAAAAGACAAAGATAGATAAATAGGAATTTATCTAGACCTTGCTTTGATACCAAATGATAAAGGAGACCCCGTGGATATAAAGATCCAGAAACCCCAAGCACACACTTTGATAGAAAACAAGATTTAGAATAAAGACCCTCCCTACTAAACCCCCAAGAAACCTGTCCTTAGAAACGTAGATAATAGGGAAAAGATAGAAAGTTCTGCATCTCACAGAACAAAATGTAGAAATTCTGCATCACACAGAATAAAGTGTAGAAATTCTGCATCACACAGAATAAAGTGAGGAAAACCTCACAACTGTATTGGTAGTCAAACCATGATCAAAACTATATGATAAAATTCTCCGTCTATAGGCCAAGTTGCCTATTTATACATAAATCCTAAAAATAGAAATTATCTAATCCTATCTAAAAAAATCTGATTCGAAACTAAAATTTAAAATTAAAGATATGATTCTACTCTAAAAGTCTTATTCCTAACTAATTTAAATCAGATTTGATCTTTATAGATTACATCAGATTTGATTTAAATGTTAAAAGATAAACTAATTGCTTTTGTCAAGGAATCAAGATAAACCAATTCCTTAAGGATTAAGTCTTGCTTCAAATCAAAGTCAAAAGGAACTTCTAGGTGAATTAGAAACCAATTCCTTTTGGATTGTGACTTGATTCAATTCAATGGCAAAAAGATGTTAAAGAAGAAAGATAAACCAAATCCTTAAGTATTAAGTCTTACTTCCAATCAATGGGTCAAGGATCTTAAAGGAGAATTAGAAACCAATTCCTTTTGTATTGAAACTTGATTCCATTCAAGGGCAAAAAGAACATGAAAAAGAAAGATAAACCAATTCCTTAAGGATTAAGTCTTGCTTCCAAACAATGGCAAAAGGAACTTCAAGGAGAATTTGAAACCAATTCCTCTTGAATTGAGACAAGATTCCACTCAATGGGAAAAAGAACATAAAGGATAAAGATAAACCAATTCCTTAAGGATTAAGTCTTGCTTCAAATCAAAGTCAAAAGGAACTTGTAGGTGAATTAGAAACCAATTCCTTTTGGATTGTGACTTGATTCAATTCAATGGCAAAAAGATGTTAATGAAGAAAGATAAACCAAATCCTTAAGTATTAAGTCTTGCATCCAATCAATGGCTCAAGGATCTTAAAGGAGAATTAGAAACCAATTCCTTTTGAATTGAAACTTGATTCCTTTCAAGGGCAAAAAGAACATAAAGAAGAAAGATAAACCAATTCCTTAAGGATTAAGTCTTGCTTCCAAACAATGGCAAAAGGAACTTCAAGGAGAATGAGAAACCCATTCCTCTTGAACTGACACTCGATTCCACTCAATGGGAAAAAGAACATAAAGAAGAAAGATAAACCAATTCCATAAGGATTAAGTTTTGCTTCCAATCAATGTCACAAGGAACTTCAAGGCGAATTAGAAACCAATTCCTTTTGGATTGTGGCTTGATTCAATTCAAAGGAAAAAAGAACTTAAAGAAGAAAGATAAACCAATTCCTTAAGTATTAAGTCTTGCTTCCAATCAATGGCTCAAGGATCTTAAAGGAGAATTAGAAACCAATTCCTTTTGAATTGAAACTTGATTCCATTCAAGGGCAAAAAGAACATGAAAAAGAAAGATAAACCAATTCCTTAAGGATTAAGTCTTGCTTCCAAACAATGGCAAAAGGAACTTGAAGGAGAATTTGAAACCAATTCCTCTTGAATTGAGACAAGATTCCACTCAATGGGAAAAAGAACATAAAGGAGAAAGATAAACCAATTCCTTAAGGATTAAGTCTTGCTTCCAATCAATGTCAAAAGGAACTTCAAGGTGAATTAGAAACCAATTCCTTTTGGATTGCGGCTTGATTCAATTCAATGGTAAAAAGAACTTAAAGAAGAAAGATAAACCAAATTCTTAAGTATTAAGTCTTGCTTCCAAACAATGGCTCAAGGATCTTAAAGGAGAATTAGAAACCAATTCCTTTTGAATTGAAACTTGATTCCATTCAAGGGCAAAAAGAACATGAAAAAGAAAGACAAATTAATTCCTTAAGGATTAAGTCTTGCTTCCAAACAATGGCAAAAGGAGCTTGAAGGAGAATTAGAAACCCATTCCTCTTGAACTGACACTCGATTCCACTCAATGGGAAAAAGAACATAAAGAAGAAAGATAAACCAATTCCATAAGGATTAAGTTTTGCTTCCAATCAATGTCAAAAGGAACTTCAAGGCAAATTAGAAACCAATTCCTTTTGGATTGTGGCTTGATTCAATTCAAAGGTAAAAAGAACTTAAAGAAGAAAGATAAACCAATTCCTTAAGTATTAAGTCTTGCTTCCAATCAATGGCTCAAGGATTTTAAAGGAGAATTAGAAACCAATTCCTTTTGAATTGAAACTTGATTCCATTCAAGGGCAAAAAGAACATGAAAAAGAAAGATAAACCAATTCCTTAAGGATTAAGTCTTGCTTCCAAACAATGGCAAAGGGAACTTCAAGGAGAATTTGAAACCAATTCCTCTTGAATTGAGACAAGATTCCACTCAATGGGAAAAAGAACATAAAGGAGAAAGATAAACCAATTCCTTAAGGATTAAGTCTTGCTTCCAATCAATGTCAAAAGGAACTTCAAGTTGAATTAGAAACCAATTCCTTTTGGATTGTGGCTTGATTCAATTCAAAGGTAAAAAGAACTTAAAGAAGAAAGATAAACCAATTCCTTAAGTATTAAGTCTTGCTTCCAATCAATGGCTTAAGGATCTTAAAGGAGAATTAGAAACCAATTCCTTTTGAATTGAAACTTGATTCCATTCAAGGGCAAAAAGAACATGAAAAAGAAAGATAAACCAATTCGTTAAGGATTAAGTCTTGCTTCCAAACAATGGCAAAAAGAACTTCAAGGAGAATTTGAAACCAATTCCTCTTGAATTGAGACAAGATTCCACTCAATGGGAAAAAGAACATAAAGGATAAAGATAAACCAATTCCTTAAGGATTAAGTCTTGCTTCAAATCAAAGTCAAAAGGAACTTCTAGGTGAATTAGAAACCAATTCCTTTTGGATTGTGACTTGATTCAATTCAATGGCAAAAAGATGTTAAAGAAGAAAGATAAACCAAATCCTTAAGTATTAAGTCTTGCTTCCAATCAATGGCTCAAGGATCTTAAAGGAGAATTAGAAACCAATTCCTTTTGAATTGAAACTTGATTCCTTTCAAGGGCAAAAAGAACATAAAGAAGAAAGGTAAACCAATTCCTTAAGGATTAAGTCTTGCTTCCAAACAATGGCAAAAGGAACTTCAAGGAGAATTAGAAACCCATTCCTCTTGAACTGACACTCGATTCCACTCAATGGGAAAAAGAACATAAAGAAGAAGGATAAACCAATTCCGTAAGGATTAAGTTTTGCTTCCAATCAATGTCAAAAGGAACTTCAAGGCGAATTAGAAACCAATTCCTTTTGGATTGTGGCTTGATTCAATTCAAAGGTAAAAAGAACTTAAAGAAGAAAGATAAACCAATTCCTTAAGTATTAAGTCTTGCTTCCAATCAATGGCTCAAGGATCTTAAAGGAGAATTAGAAACCAATTCCTTTTGAATTGAAACTTGATTCCATTCAAGGGAAAAAGAACATGAAAAAGAAAGATAAACCAATTCCTTAAGGATTAAGTCTTGCTTCCAAAGAATGGCAAAAGGAACTTCAAGGAGAATTTGAAACCAATTCCTCTTGAATTGAGACAAGATTCCACTCAATGGCAAAAAGAACATAAAGGAGAAAGATAAACCAATTCCATAAGGATTAAGTTTTGCTTCCAATCAATGTCAAAAGGAACTTCAAGGCGAATTAGAAACCAATTCCTTTTGGATTGTGGCTTGATTCAATTCAAAGGTAAAAAGAACTTAAAGAAGAAAGATAAACCAATTCCTTAAGTATTAAGTCTTGCTTCCAATCAACGGCTCAAGGATCTTAAAGGAGAATTAGAAACCAATTCCTTTTGAATTGAAACTTGATTCCATTCAAGGGTAAAAATAACATAAAGAAGAAAGGTAAACCAATTCCTAAAGGATTAAGTCTTGCTTCCAAACAATGGCAAAAGGAACTTCAAGGAGAATTAGAAACCAATCCCTCTTGAACTGACACTCGATTCCACTTAATGGGAAAAAGAACATAAAGAAGAAAGATTAACCAATTCCATAAGGATTAAGTTTTGCTTCCAATCAATGTCAAAAGGAACTTCAAGGCGAATTAGAAACCAATTCCTTTTGGATTGTGGGTTGATTCAATTCAAAGGTAAAAAGAACTTAAAGAAGAAAGATAAACCAATTCCTTAAGTATTAAGTCTTGCTTCCAATCAACGGCTCAAGGATCTTAAAGGAGAATTAGAAACCAATTCCTTTTGAATTGAAACTTGATTCCATTCAAGGGCAAAAAGAACATGAAAAAGAAAGATAAACCAATTCCTTAAGGATTAAGTCTTGCTTCCAAACAATGGCAAAAGGAACTTCAAGGAGAATTTGAAACCAATTCCTCTTGAATTGAGACAAGATTCCACTCAATGGGAAAAAGAACATAAAGGATAAAGATAAACCAATTCCTTAAGGATTAAGTCTTGCTTCAAATCAAAGTCAAAAGGAACTTCTAGGTGAATTAGAAACCAATTCCTTTTGGATTGTGACTTGATTCAATTCAATGGCAAAAAGATGTTAAAGAAGAAAGATAAACCAAATCCTTAAGTATTAAGTCTTGCTTCCAATCAATGGCTCAAGGATCTTAAAGGAGAATTAGAAACCAATTCCTTTTGAATTGAAACTTGATTCCTTTCAAGGGCAAAAAGAACATGAAAAAGAAAGATAAACCAATTCCTTAAGGATTAAGTCTTGCTTCCAAACAATGGCAAAAGGAACTTCAAGGAGAATTAGAAACCCATTCCTCTTGAATTGAGACAAGATTCCACTCAATGGGAAAAAGAACATAAAGGATAAAGATAAACCAATTCCTTAAGGATTAAGTCTTGCTTCAAATCAAAGTCAAAAGGAACTTCTAGGTGAATTAGAAACCAATTCCTTTTGGATTGTGACTTGATTCAATTCAATGGCAAAAAGATGATAAAGAAGCAAGATAAACCAAATCCTTAAGTATTAAGTGTTGCTTCCAATCAATGGCTCAAGGATCTTGAAGGAGAATTAGAACACAATTCCTTTTGAATTGAAACTTGATTCCTTTCAAGGGCAAAAAGAACATAAAGAAGAAAGATAAACCAATTCCTTAAGGATTAAGTCTTGCTTCCAAACAATGGCAAAAGGAACTTCAAGGAGAATATGAAACCAATTCCTCTTGAATTGAGACAAGATTCCACTCAATGGGAAAAAAAACATAAAGGAGAAAGATAAACCAATTCCTTAAGGATTAAGTCTTGCTTCCGAGCAATGTCAAAAGGAACTTCAAGGTGAATTAGAAACCAATTCCTTTTGGATTGTGACTTGATTCAATTCAATGGCAAAAAGATGTTAAAGAAGAAAGATAAACCAAATCCTTAAGTATTAAGTCTTGCTTCCAATCAGTGGGTCAAGGATCTTAAAGGAGAATTAGAAACCAAATCCTTTTGTATTGAAACTTGATTCCATTCAAGGGCAAAAAGAACATGAAAAAGAAAGATAAACCAATTCCTTAAGGATTAAGTCTTGCTTCCAAACAATGGCAAAAGGAACTTCAAGGAGAATTTGAAACCAATTCCTCTTGAATTGAGACAAGATTCCACTCAATGGGAAAAAGAACATAAAGGATAAAGATAAACCAATTCCTTAAGGATTAAGTCTTGCTTCAAATCAAAGTCAAAAGGAACTTCTAGGTGAATTAGAAACCAATTCCTTTTGGATTGTGACTTGATTCAATTCAATGGCAAAAAGATGTTAAAGAAGAAAGATAAACCAAATCCTTAAGTATTAAGTCTTGCTTCCAATCAATGGCTCAAGGATCTTAAAGGAGAATTAGAAACCAATTCCTTTTGAATTGAAACTTGATTCCTTTCAAGGGCAAAAAGAACATAAAGAAGAAAGGTAAACCAATTCCTTAAGGATTAAGTCTTGCTTCCAAACAATGGCAAAAGGAACTTCAAGGAGAATTAGAAACCCATTCCTCTTGAACTGACACTCGATTCCACTCAATGGGAAAAAGAACATAAAGAAGAAAGATAAACCAATTCCGTAAGGATTAAGTTTTGCTTCCAATCAATGTCAAAAGGAACTTCAAGGCGAATCAGAAACCAATTCCTTTTGGATTGTGGCTTGATTCAATTCAAAGGTAAAAAGAACTTAAAGAAGAAAGATAAACCAATTCCTTAAGTATTAAGTCTTGCTTCCAATCAATGGCTCAAGGATTTTAAAGGAGAATTAGAAACCAATTCCTTTTGAATTGAAACTTGATTCCATTCAAGGGCAAAAAGAACATGAAAAAGAAAGATAAACCAATTCCTTAAGGATTAAGTCTTGCTTCCAAAGAATGGCAAAAGGAACTTCAAGGAGAATTTGAAACCAATTCCTCTTGAATTGAGACAAGATTCCACTCAATGGCAAAAAGAACATAAAGGAGAAAGATAAACCAATTCCATAAGGATTAAGTTTTGCTTCCAATCAATGTCAAAAGGAACTTCAAGGTGAATTAGAAACCAATTCCTTTTGGATTGTGGCTTGATTCAATTCAATGGTAAAAAGAACTTAAAGAAGAAAGATAAACCAATTCCTTAAGTATTAAGTCTTGCTTCCAATCATTGGCTCAAGGATCTTAAAGGAGAATTAGAAACCAACTCCTTTTGAATTGAAACTTGATTCCATTCAAGGGCAAAAAGAACATGAAAAAGAAAGATAAACCAATTCCTTAAGGATTAAGTCTTGCTTCCAAAGAATGGCAAAAGGAACTTCAAGCAGAATTTGAAACCAATTCCTCTTGAATTGAGACAACATTCCACACAATGGCAAAAAGAACATAAAGGAGAAAGATAAACCAATTCCATAAGGATTAAGTTTTGCTTCCAATCAATGTCAAAAGGAACTTCAAGGCGAATTAGAAACCAATTCCTTTTGGATTGTGGCTTGATTCAATTTAAAGGTAAAAAGAACTTAAAGAAGAAAGATAAACCAATTCCTTAAGTATTAAGTCTTGCTTCTAATCAACGGCTCAAGGATCTTAAAGGAGAATTAGAAACCAATTCCTTTTGAATTGAAACTTGATTCCATTCAAGGGCAAAAAGAACATGAAAAAGAAAGATAAACCAATTCCTTAAGGATTAAGTCTTGCTTCCAAACAATGGCAAAAGGAACTTCAAGGAGAATTTGAAACCAATTCCTCTTGAATTGAGACAAGATTCCACTCAATGGGAAAAAGAACATAAAGGATAAAGATAAACCAATTCCTTAAGGATTAAGTCTTGCTTCAAATCAAAGTCAAAAGGAACTTCTAGGTGAATTAGAAACCAATTCCTTTTGGATTGTGACTTGATTCAATTCAATGGCAAAAAGATGATAAAGAAGCAAGATAAACCAAATCCTTAAGTATTAAGTGTTGCTTCCAATCAATGGCTCAAGGATCTTGAAGGAGAATTAGAACACAATTCCTTTTGAATTGAAACTTGATTCCTTTCAAGGGCAAAAAGAACATAAAGAAGAAAGATAAACCAATTCCTTAAGGATTAAGTCTTGCTTCCAAACAATGGCAAATGGAACTTCAAGGAGAATATGAAACCAATTCCTCTTGAATTGAGACAAGATTCCACTCAATGGGAAAAAAAACATAAAGGAGAAAGATAAACCAATTCCTTAAGGATTAAGTCTTGCTTCCGAGCAATGTCAAAAGGAACTTCAAGGTGAATTAGAAACCAATTCCTTTTGGATTGTGACTTGATTGAATTCAATGCCAAACGGGTGTTAAAGAAGAAAGATAAACCAAATCCTTAAGTATTAAGTCTTGCTTCCAATCAGTGGGTCAAGGATCTTCAAGGAGAATTAGAAACCAAATCCTTTTGTATTGAAACTTGATTCCATTCAATGGGAAAAAGAACATAAAGGAGAAAGATAAACCAATTACTTAAGGATTAAGTCTTGCTTCAAATCAAAGGCAAAAGGAACTTCTAGGTGAATTAGAATCCAATTCCTTTTGGATTGTGACTTGATTCAATTCAATGGCAAAAAGACGTTAAAGAAGAAAGATAAACCAACTCCTTAAGTATTAAGTCTTGCTTCCAATCAATGGCCCAAGGATCTTAAAGGAGAATTAGAAACCAATTCCTTTTGAATTGAAACTTGATTCCTTTCAAGGGCAAAAAGAACATAAAGAAGAAAGGTAAACCAATTCCTTAAGGATTAAGTCTTGCTTCCAAACAATGGCAAAAGGAACTTCAAGGAGAATTAGAAACCCATTCCTCTTGAATTGAGACAAGATTCCACTCAATGGGAAAAAGAACATAAAGGATAAAGATAAACCAATTCCTTAAGGATTAAGTCTTGCTTCAAATCAAAGGCAAAAGGAACTTCAAGGTGAATTAGAAACCAATTCCTTTTGGATTGTGGCTTGATTCAATTCAATGGTAAAAAGAACTTAAAGAAGAAAGATAAACCAAATCCTTAAGTATTAAGTCTTGCTTCCAATCAATGGCTCAAGGATCTTAAAGGAGAATTAGAAACCAATTCCTTTTGAATTGAAACTTGATTCCTTTCAAGGGCAAAAAGAACATGAAAAAGAAAGATAAACCAATTCCTTAAGGATTAAGTCTTGCTTCCAAACAATGGCAAAAGGAACTTCAAGGAGAATTAGAAACCAATTCCTCTTGAATTGAGACAACATTCCACTCAGTGGGAAAAAGAACATAAAGAAGAAAGATAAACCAATTCCATAAGGATTAAGTTTTGCTTCCAATCAATGTCAAAAGGAACTTCAAGGCAAATTAGAAACCAATTCCTTTTGGATTGTGGCTTGATTCAATTCAAAGGTAAATAGAACTTAAAGAAGAAAGATAAACCAATTCCTTAAGTATTAAGTCTTGCTTCCAATCAATGGCTCAAGGATCTTAAAGGAGAATTAGAAACCAATTCCTTTTGAATTGAAACTTGATTCCATTCAAGGGCAAGAAGAACATGAAGAAGAAAGATAAACCAATTCCTTAAGGATTAAGTCTTGCTTCCAAACAATGGCAAAAGGAACTTCAAGGAGAATTTGAAACCAATTCCTCTTGAATTGAGACAAGATTCCACTCAATGGCAAAAAGAACATAAAGGAGAAAGATAAACCAATTCCATAAGGATTAAGTTTTGCTTCCAATCAATGTCAAAAGGAACTTCAAGGCGAATTAGAAACCAATTCGTTTTGGATTGTGGCTTGATTCAATTGAAAGGGAAAAAGAACTTAAAGAAGAAAGATAAACCAATTCCTTAAGTATTAAGTCTTGCTTCCAATCAATGGCTCAAGGATCTTAAAGGAGAATTAGAAACCAATTCCTTTTGAATTGAAACTTGATTCCATTCAAGGGTGAAAAGAACATAAAGAAGAAAGATAAACCAATTCCTTAAGGATTAAGTCTTGCTTCCAAACAATGGCAAAAGGAACTTCAAGGAGAATTAGAAACCCATTCCTCTTGAACTGACACTCGATTCCACTCAATGGGAAAAAGAACATAAAGAAGAAGGATAAACCAATTCCGTAAGGATTAAGTTCTGCTTCCAATCAATGTCAAAAGGAACTTCAAGGCGAATTAGAAACCAATTCCTTTTGGATTGTGGGTTGATTCAATTCAAAGGTAAAAAGAACTTAAAGAAGAAAGATAAACCAATTCCTTAAGTATTAAGTCTTGTTTTATATCAATGGCTCGAGGATCTTAAAGGAGAATTAGAATCCAATTCCTTTTGAATCGAAACTTGATTCCATTCAAGGGCAAAAGAAAATAAAGAAGAAAGATAAACCAATTCCTTAAGGATTAAGTCTTGCTTCCAAACAATGGCAAAAGGAACTTCAAGGAGAATTTGAAACCAATTCCTCTTGAATTGAGACAAGATTCCACTCAATGGGAAAAAGAACATAAAGGAGAAAGATAAACCAATTCCTTAAGGATTAAGTCTTGCTTCCAATCAATGTCAAAAGGAACTTCTAGGTGAATTAGAAACCAATTCCTTTTGGATTGTGACTAGATTCAATTCAATGGCAAAAAGATGATAAAGAAGAAAGATAAACCAAATCCTTAAGTATTAAGTGTTGCTTCCAATCAATGGCTCAAGGATCTTAAAGGAGAATTAGAAACTAATTCCTTTTGAATTGAAACTTGATTCCTTTCAAGGGCAAAAAGAACATAAAGAAGAAAGATAAACCAATTCCTTAAGGATTAAGTCTTGCTTCCAAACAATGGCAAAAGGAACTTCAAGGAGAATTTGAAACCAATTCCTCTTGAATTGAGACAAGATTCCACTCAATGGGAAAAAGAACATAAAGGAGAAAGATAAACCAATTCCTTAAGGATTAAGTCTTGCTTCCAATCAATGTCAAAAGGAACTTCAAGGTGAATTAGAAACCAATTCCTTTTGGATTGTGACTTGATTCAATTCAATGGCAAAAAGAACTTAAAGAAGAAAGATAAACCAAATCCTTAAGTATTAAGTCTTGCTTCCAATCAATGGCTCAAGGATCTTCAAGGAGAATTAGAAACCAATTCCTTTTGAATTGAAACTTGATTCCATTCAAGGGCAAAAAGAACATGAAAAAGAAAGATAAACCAATTCCTTAAGGATTAAGTCTTGCTTCCAAACAATGGCAAAAGGAACTTCAAGGAGAATTAGAAACCAATTCCTCTTGAATTGAGACTTGATTCCACTCAATGGCAAAATGAACATAAAGAAGAAAGATAAACCAATTCCTTAAGGATTAAGTCTTGCTTCCAATCAATGTCAAAAGGAACTTCAAGGTGAATTAGAAACCAATTCCTTTTGGATTGTGACTTGATTCAATTCAATGGCAAAAAGATGTTAAAGAAGAAAGATAAACCAAATCCTTAAGTATTAAGTCTTGCTTCCAATCAATGGCTCAAGGATCTTAAAGGAGAATTAGAAACCAATTCCTTTTGAATTGAAACTTGATTCCTTTCAAGGGCAAAAAGAACATAAAGAAGAAAGGTAAACCAATTCCTTAAGGATTAAGTCTTGCTTCCAAACAATGGCAAAAGGAACTTCAAGGAGAATGAGAAACCCATTCCTCTTGAACTGACACTCGATTCCACTCAATGGGAAAAAGAACATAAAGAAGAAGAAAGATAAACCAATTCCGTAAGGATTAAGTTTTGCTTCCAATCAATGTCAAAAGGAACTTCAAGGCGAATTAGAAACCAATTCCTTTTGGATTGTGGATTGATTCAATTCAAAGGTAAAAAGAACTTAAAGAAGAAAGATAAACCAATTCCTTAAGTATTAAGTCTTGCTTCCAATCAATGGCTCAAGGATCTTAAAGGAGAATTAGAAACCAATTCCTTTTGAATTGAAACTTGATTCCTTTCAAGGGCAAAAAGAACATAAAGAAGAAAGGTAAACCAATTCCTTAAGGATTAAGTCTTGCTTCCAAACAATGGCAAAAGGAATTTCAAGGAAAATTAGAAACCCATTCCTCTGGAACTGACACTCGATTCCACTCAATGGGAAAAGGAACATAAAGAAGAAAGATAAACCAATTCCATAAGGATTAAGTTTTGCTTCCAATCAATGTCAAAAGGAACTTCAAGGAAAATTACAAACCAATTCCTTTTGGATTGTGGCTTGACTCAATTCAAAGGCAAAAAGAACTTAAAGAAGAAAGATAAACCAACTCCTTAAGTATTAAGTCTTGTTTCCAATCAATGGCTCAAGGATCTTAAAGGAGAATTAGAAACCAATTCCTTTTGAATTGAAACTTGATTCCTTTCAAGGGCAAAAAGAACATAAAGAAGAAAGATAAACCAATTCCTAAAGGATTAAGTCTTGCTTCCAAACAATGGCAAAAGGAACTTCAAGGAGAATTAGAAACCAATCCCTCTTGAACTGACACTCGATTCCACTCAATGGGAAAAAGAACATAAAGAAGAAAGATAAACCAATTCCGTAAGGATTAAGTTTTGCTTCCAATCAATGTCAAAAGGAACTTCAAGGAGAATTAGGAAACCAATACCTTTTGGATTAAGACTTGATTCAATTCAAAGGTAAAAAGAACTTAAAGAAGAAAGATAAACCAATTCCTTAAGTATTAAGTCTTGCTTCCAATCAACGGCTCAAGGATCTTAAAGGAGAATTAGAAACCAATTCCTTTTGAATTGAAACTTGATTCCATTCAAGGGCAAAAAGAACATGAAAAAGAAAGATAAACCAATTCCTTAAGGATTAAGTCTTGCTTCCAAACAATGGCAAAAGGAAATTCAAGGAGAATTTGAAACCCATTCCTCTTAAATTGAGACAAGATTCCACTCAATGGGAAAAAGAACATAAAGGAAAAAGATAAACCAATTCCTTAAGGATTAAGTCTTGCTTCCAATCAATGTCAAAAGGAACTTCAAGGTGAATTAGAAACCAATTCCTTTTGGATTGTGACTTGATTCAATTCAATGGCAAAAAGATGTTAAAGAAGAAAGATAAACCAAATCCTTAAGTATTAAGTCTTGCTTCCAATCAGTGGGTCAAGGATCTTAAAGGAGAATTAGAAACCAATTCCTTTTGTATTGAAACTTGATTCCATTCAAGGGCAAAAAGAACATGAAAAAGAAAGATAAACCAATTCCTTAAGGATTAAGTCTTGCTTCCAAACAATGGCAAAAGGAACTTCAAGGAGAATTGGAAACCAATTCCTCTTGAATTGAGACAAGATTCCACTCAATGGGAAAAAGAACATAAAGGAGAAAGATAAACCAATTCCTTAATGATTAAGTTTTGCTTCCAATCAATGTCAAAAGGAACTTCAAGGCGAATTAGAAACCAATTCCTTTTGGATTGTGGGTTGATTCAATTCAAAGGTAAAAAGAACTTAAAGAAGAAAGATAAACCAATTCCTTAAGTATTAAGTCTTGCTTCCAATCAATGGCTCAAGGATCTTAAAGGAGAATTAGAAACCAATTCCTTTTGAATTGAAACTTGATTCCTTTCAAGGGCAAAAAGAACATAAAGAAGAAAGATAAACCAATTCCATAAGGATTAAGTCTTGCTTCCAAACAATGGCAAAAGGAACTTCAAGGAGAATTTGAAACCAATTCCTCTTGAATTGAGACAAGATTCCACTCAATGGCAAAAAGAACATAAAGAAGAAGGATAAACCAATTCCGTAAGGATTAAGTTTTGCTTCCAATCAATGTCAAAAGGAACTTCAAGGCGAATTAGAAACCAATTCCTTTTGGATTGTGGCTTGATTCAATTCAAAGGTAAAAAGAACTTAAAGAAGAAAGATAAACCAATTCCTTAAGTATTAAGTCTTGCTTCCAATCAATGGCTCAAGGATCTTAAAGGAGAATTAGAAACCAATTCCTTTTGAATTGAAACTTGATTCCATTCAAGGGCAAAAAGAACATGAAAAAGAAAGATAAACCAATTCCTTAAGGATTAAGTCTTGCTTCCAAAGAATGGCAAAAGGAACTTCAAGGAGAATTTGAAACCAATTCCTCTTGAATTGAGACAAGATTCCACTCAATGGCAAAAAGAACATAAAGGAGAAAGATAAACCAATTCCATAAGGATTAAGTTTTGCTTCCAATCAATGTCAAAAGGAACTTCAAGGCGAATTAGAAACCAATTCCTTTTGGATTGTGGGTTGATTCAATTCAAAGGTAAAAAGAACTTAAAGAAGAAAGATAAACCAATTCCTTAAGTATTAAGTCTTGCTTCCAATCAATGGCTCAAGGATCTTAAAGGAGAATTAGAAACCAATTCCTTTTGAATTGAAACTTGATTCCTTTCAAGGGCAAAAAGAACATAAAGAAGAAAGGTAAACCAATTCCTTAAGGATTAAGTCTTGCTTCCAAACAATGGCAAAAGGAATTTCAAGGAAAATTAGAAACCCATTCCTCTGGAACTGACACTCGATTCCACTCAATGGGAAAAGGAACATAAAGAAGAAAGATAAACCAATTCCATAAGGATTAAGTTTTGCTTCCAATCAATGTCAAAAGGAACTTCAAGGAGAATTAGAAACCAATCCCTCTTGAACTGACACTCGATTCCACTCAATGGGAAAAAGAACATAAAGAAGAAAGATAAACCAATTCCGTAAGGATTAAGTTTTGCTTCCAATCAATGTCAAAAGGAACTTCAAGGCGAATTAGAAACCAATTCCTTTTGGATTGTGGGTTGATTCAATTCAAAGGTAAAAAGAACTTAAAGAAGAAAGATAAACCAACTCCTTAAGTATTAAGTCTTGTTTCCAATCAATGGCTCAAGGATCTTAAAGGAGAATTAGAAACCAATTCCTTTTGAATTGAAACTTGATTCCTTTCAAGGGCAAAAAGAACATAAAGAAGAAAGATAAACCAATTCCTAAAGGATTAAGTCTTGCTTCCAAACAATGGCAAAAGGAACTTCAAGGAGAATTAGAAACCAATCCCTCTTGAACTGACACTCGATTCCACTCAATGGGAAAAAGAACATAAAGAAGAAAGATAAACCAATTCCGTAAGGATTAAGTTTTGCTTCCAATCAATGTCAAAAGGAACTTCAAGGCGAATTAGAAACCAATTCCTTTTGGATTGTGGGTTGATTCAATTCAAAGGTAAAAAGAACTTAAAGAAGAAAGATAAACCAATTCCTTAAGTATTAAGTCTTGCTTCCAATCAATGGCTCAAGGATCTTAAAGGAGAATTAGAAACCAATTCCTTTTGAATTGAAACTTGATTCCTTTCAAGGGCAAAAAGAACATAAAGAAGAAAGATAAACCAATTCCTTAAGGATTAAGTCTTGCTTTCAAACAATGGCAAAAGGAACTTCAAGGAGAATTATAAACCCATTCCTCTTGAACTGACACTCGATTCCACTCAATGGGAAAAAGAACATAAAGAAGAAGGATAAACCAATTCCTTAAGGATTAAGTTTTGCTTCCAATCAATGTCAAAAGGAACTTCAAGGCGAATTAGAAACCAATTCCTTTTGGATTGTGGCTTGATTCAATTCAAAGGTAAAAAGAACTTAAAGAAGAAAGATAAACCAATTCCTTAAGTATTACGTCTTGCTTCCAATCAATGGCTTAAGGATCTTCAAGGAGAATTAGAAACCAATTCCTTTTGAATTGAAACTTGATTCCACTCAATGGCAAAAAGAACATAAAGAAGAAAGATAAACCAATTCCTTAAGGATTAAGTCTTGCTTCCAAACAATGGCAAAAGGAACTTCAAGGAGAATTGGAAACCAATTCCTCTTGAATTGAGACAAGATTCCACTCAATGGCAAAAAGAACATAAAGGAGAAAGATAAACCAATTCCTTAATGATTAAGTTTTGCTTCCAATCAATGTCAAAAGGAACTTCAAGGCGAATTAGAAACCAATTCCTTTTGGATTGTGGGTTGATTCAATTCAAAGGTAAAAAGAACTTAAAGAAGAAAGATAAACCAATTCCTTAAGTATTAAGTCTTGCTTCCAATCAATTGCAAAAGGATCTTAAAGGAGAATTAGAAACCAATTCCTTTTGAATTGAAACTTGATTCCTTTCAAGGGCAAAAAGAACATAAAGAAGAAAGGTAAACCAATTCCTTAAGGATTAAATCTTGCTTCCAAACAATGGCAAAAGGAACTTCAAGGAGAATTAGAAACCCATTCCTCTTGAACTGACACTCGATTCCACTCAATGGGAAAAAGAACATAAAGAAGAAAGATAAACCAATTCCTTAAGGATTAAGTCTTGCTTCCAATCAATGTCAAAAGGAACTTCAAGGCGAATTAGAAACCAATTCCTTTTGGATTGTGGGTTGATTCAATTCAAAGGTAAAAAGAACTTAAAGAAGAAAGATAAACCAATTCCTTAAGTATTAAGTCTTGCTTCCAATCAATGGCTCAAGGATCTTAAAGGAGAATTAGAAACCAATTCCTTTTGAATTGAAACTTGATTCCATTCAAGGGCAAAAAGAACATAAAGAAGAAAGATAA
Source organism: Pterocarpus macrocarpus (assembly GCA_031439585.1). Lineage (NCBI taxonomy): Eukaryota > Viridiplantae > Streptophyta > Magnoliopsida > Fabales > Fabaceae > Pterocarpus > Pterocarpus macrocarpus. The sequence goes on from CM062517.1 coordinate 50,449,665, forward strand.
ACCAATTCCTTAATGATTAAGTCTTGCTTCCAAACAATGGCAAAAGGAACTTCAAGGAGAATTTGAAACCAATTCCTCTTGAATTGAGACAAGATTCCACTCAATGGGAAAAAGAACATAAAGGATAAAGATAAACCAATTCCTTAAGGATTAAGTCTTGCTTCAAATCAAAGTCAAAAGGAACTTCTAGGTGAATTAGAAACCAATTCCTTTTGGATTGTGACTTGATTCAATTCAATGGCAAAAAGATGATAAAGAAGCAAGATAAACCAAATCCTTAAGTATTAAGTGTTGCTTCCAATCAATGGCTCAAGGATCTTGAAGGAGAATTAGAACACAATTCCTTTTGAATTGAAACTTGATTCCTTTCAAGGGCAAAAAGAACATAAAGAAGAAAGATAAACCAATTCCTTAAGGATTAAGTCTTGCTTCCAAACAATGGCAAAAGGAACTTCAAGGAGAATTAGAAACCAATTCCTCTTGAATTGAGACAAGATTCCACTCAATGGGAAAAAGAACATAAAGGAGAAAGATAAACCAATTCCTTAAGGATTAAGTCTTGCTTCCGAGCAATGTCAAAAGGAACTTCAAGGTGAATTAGAAACCAATTCCTTTTGGATTGTGACTTGATTCAATTCAATGGCAAAAAGAACTTAAAGAAGAAAGATAAACCAAATCCTTAAGTATTAAGTCTTGCTTCCAATCAGTGGGTCAAGGCTCTTAAAGGAGAATTAGAAACCAATTCCTTTTGTATTGAAACTTGATTCCATTCAAGGGCAAAAAGATGTTAAAGAAGAAAGATAAACCAAATCCTTAAGTATTAAGTCTTGCTTCCAATCAATGGCAAAAGGAACTTCAAGGAGAATTAGAAACCAATTCCTCTTGAATTGAGACAAGATTCCACTCAATGGCAAAAAGAACATAAAGGAGAAAGATAAACCAATTCCTTAAGGATTAAGTCTTGCTTCAAATCAAAGTCAAAAGGAACTTCTAGGTGAATTAGAAACCAATTCCTTTTGGATTGTGACTTGATTCAATTCAATGGCAAAAAGATGTTAAAGAAGAAAGATAAACCAAATCCTTAAGTATTAAGTCTTGCTTCCAATCAATGGCTCAAGGATCTTAAAGGAGAATTAGAAACCAATTCCTTTTGAATTGAAACTTGATTCCTTTCAAGGGCAAAAAGAACATAAAGAAGAAAGGTAAACCAATTCCTTAAGGATTAAGTCTTGCTTCCAAACAATGGCAAAAGGAACTTCAAGGAGAATTAGAAACCCATTCCTCTTGAACTGACACTCGATTCCACTCAATGGTAAAGGAACATAAAGAAGAAAGATAAACCAATTCCGTAAGGATTAAGTTTTGCTTCCAATCAATGTCAAAAGGAACTTCAAGGCGAATTAGAAACCAATTCCTTTTGGATTGTGGATTGATTCAATTCAAAGGTAAAAAGAACTTAAAGAAGAAAGATAAACCAATTCCTTAAGTATTAAGTCTTGCTTCCAATCAATGGCTCAAGGATCTTAAAGGAGAATTAGAAACCAATTCCTTTTGAATTGAAACTTGATTCCATTCAAGGGCAAAAAGAACATAAAGAAGAAAGATAAACCAATTCCTTAAGGATTAAGTCTTGCTTCCAAACAATGGCAAAAGGAACTTCAAGGAAAATTAGAAACCAATTCCTCTTGAACTGAGACTTGATTCCACTCAATGGCAAAATGAACATAAAGAAGAAAGATAAACCAATTCCTTAAGGATTAAGTCTTGCTTCCAATCAATGTCAAAAGGAACTTCAAGGCGAATTAGAAACCAATTCCATTTGGATTGAGCTTGACTCAATTCAAAGGCAAAAGAACTTAAAGAAGAAAGATAAACCAATTCCTTAAGTATTAAGTCTTGCTTCCAATCAATGGCTCAAGGATCTTCAAGGAGAATTAGAAACCAATTCCTTTTGAATTGAAACTTGATTCCTTTCAAGGGCAAAAAGAACATAAAGAAGAAAGATAAACCAATTCCTAAAGGATTAAGTCTTGCTTCCAAACAATGGCAAAAGGAACTTCAAGGAGAATTAGAAACCAATCCCTCTTGAACTGACACTCGATTCCACTCAATGGCAAAATGAACATAAAGAAGAAAGATAAACCAATTCCGTAAGGATTAAGTTTTGCTTCCAATCAATGTCAAAAGGAACTTCAAGGCGAATTAGAAACCAATTCCTTTTGGATTGTGGGTTGATTCAATTCAAAGGTAAAAAGAACTTAAAGAAGAAAGATAAACCAATTCCTTAAGTATTAAGTCTTGCTTCCAATCAACGGCTCAAGGATCTTAAAGGAGGATTAGAAACCAATTCCTTTTGAATTGAAACTTGATTCCATTCAAGGGTAAAAAGAACATGAAAAAGAAAGATAAACCAATTCCTTAAGGATTAAGTCTTGCTTCCAAACAATGGCAAAAGGAAATTCAAGGAGAATTTGAAACCCATTCCTCTTAAATTGAGACAAGATTCCACTCAATGGGAAAAAGAACATAAAGGAAAAAGATAAACCAATTCCTTAAGGATTTAGTCTTGCTTCCGAGCAATGTCAAAAGGAACTTCAAGGTGAATTAGAAACCAATTCCTTTTGGATTGTGACTTGATTCAATTCAATGGCAAAAAGATGTTCAAGAAGAAAGATAAACCAAATCCTTAAGTATTAAGTCTTGCTTCCAATCAGTGGGTCAAGGCTCTTAAAGGAGAATTAGAAACCAATTCCTTTTGTATTGAAACTTGATTCCATTCAAGGGCAAAAAGAACATGAAAAAGAAAGATAAACCAAATTAAGCGCCCAGGATTAAGTGCTTGCTTAAGCAAACAATGGCAAAAGGAACTTCAAGGAGGGTGGAAACCAATTCCTCTTGAATTGAGACAAGATTCCACTCAATGGCAAAAAGAACATAAAGAACATGAGAAAGATAAACCAATTCGGCTTAAGCCAGATTAGAAGTTTTGCTTCCAATCAATGTCAAAAGGAACTTCAAGGCGAATTAGAAACCAATTCCTTTTGGATTGTGGGTTGATTCAATTCAAAGGTAAAAAGAACTTAAAGAAGAAAGATAGCCAAATTAAGCCTTAAGTATTAAGTCTTGCTTCCAATCAATGGCTCAAAAGGATCTTAAGGAGAATTAGAAACCAATTAAGCGCTTTTGAATTGAAACTTGATTCCTTTCAAGGGCAAAAAGAACATAAAGAAAGAAAGGTAAACCCAATTCCTTAAGGATTAAATCTTGCTTCAAACAATGGCAAAAAGGAACTTCAAGGAGGAATTAGAAACCCATTCCTCTTGAAGCGACACTTTCGATTCCACTCAATGGGAAAAAAGAACATAAAGAAAGAAGGATAAACCCGATTAGTTAAGGATTAAGTTCTGCTTCCAATCAATGTCAAAAGGAACTTCAAGGAGAATTAGAAACCAATTCCTTTTGAATTGAGACTTGATTCCATTCAATGGCAAAAAGAACATAAAGAAGAAAGATAAACCAATTCCTTAAGGATTAAGTCTTGCTTCCAATCAATGGCAAAAGGAACTTCAAGGAGAATTAGAAACCAATTCCTTTTGAATTGAGACTTGATTCCATTCAATGGCAAAAGAACATAAAGAAGAAAGATAAACCAATTCCTTAAGGATTAAGTCTTGCTTCCAATCAATGGTAAAAGGAACTTCAAGGAGAATTAGAAACCAATTCCTTTTGAATTGAGACTTGATTCCATTCAATGGCAAAAAGAACATAAAGAAGAAAGATAAACCAATTCCTTAAGGATTAAGTCTTGCTTCCAATCAATGGCAAAAGGAACTTCAAGGAGAATTAGAAACCAATTCCTTTTGAATTGAGACTTGATTCCATTCAATGGCAAAAAGAACATAAAGAAGAAAGATAAACCAATTCCTTAAGGATTAAGTCTTGCTTCCAATCAATGGCAAAAGGAACTTCAAGGAGAATTAGAAACCAATTCCTTTTGAATTGAGACTTGATTCCATTCAATGGCAAAAAGAACATAAAGAAGAAAGATAAACCAATTCCTTAAGGATTAAGTCTTGCTTCCAATCAATGGCAAAAGGAACTTCAAGGAGAATTAGAAACCAATTCCTTTTGAATTGAGACTTGATTCCATTCAATGGCAAAAAGAACATAAAGAAGAAAGATAAACCAATTCCTTAAGGATTAAGTCTTGCTTCCAATCAATGGCAAAAGGAACTTCAAGGAGAATTAGAAACCAATTCCTTTTGAATTGAGACTTGATTCCATTCAATGGCAAAAAGAACATAAAGAAGAAAGATAAACCAATTCCTTAAGGATTAAGTCTTGCTTCCAATCAATGGCAAAAGGAACTTCAAGGAGAATTAGAAACCAATTCCTTTTGAATTGAGACTTGATTCAATTCAATGGCAAAAAGAACATAAAGAAGAAAGATAAACCAATTCCTTAAGGATTAAGTCTTGCTTCCAATCAATGGCAAAAGGAACTTCAAGGAGAATTAGAAACCAATTCCTTTTGAATTGAGACTTGATTCCATTCAATGGCAAAAAGAACATAAAGAAGAAAGATAAACCAATTCCTTAAGGATTAAGTCTTGCTTCCAATCAATGGCAAAAGGAACTTCAAGGAGAATTAGAAACCAATTCCTTTTGAATTGAGACTTGATTCCATTCAATGGCAAAAAGAACATAAAGAAGAAAGATAAACCAATTCCTTAAGGATTAAGTCTTGCTTCCAATCAATGGCAAAAGGAACTTCAAGGAGAATTAGAAACCAATTCCTTTTGAATTGAGACTTGATTCAATTCAATGGCAAAAAGAACATAAAGAAGAAAGATAAACCAATTCCTTAAGGATTAAGTCTTGCTTCCAATCAATGGCAAAAGGAACTTCAAGGAGAATTAGAAACCAATTCCTTTTGAATTGAGACTTGATTCCATTCAATGGCAAAAAGAACATAAAGAAGAAAGATAAACCAATTCCTTAAGGATTAAGTCTTGCTTCCAATCAATGGCAAAAGGAACTTCAAGGAGAATTAGAAACCAATTCCTTTTGAATTGAGACTTGATTCCATTCAATGGCAAAAGAACATAAAGAAGAAAGATAAACCAATTCCTTAAGGATTAAGTCTTGCTTCCAATCAATGGCAAAAGGAACTTCAAGGAGAATTAGAAACCAATTCCTTTTGAATTGAGACTTGATTCCATTCAATGGCAAAAAGAACATAAAGAAGAAAGATAAACCAATTCCTTAAGGATTAAGTCTTGCTTCCAATCAATGGCAAAAGGAACTTCAAGGAGAATTAGAAACCAATTCCTTTTGAATTGAGACTTGATTCCATTCAATGGCAAAAAGAACATAAAGAAGAAAGATAAACCAATTCCTTAAGGATTAAGTCTTGCTTCCAATCAATGGCAAAAGGAACTTCAAGGAGAATTAGAAACCAATTCCTTTTGAATTGAGACTTGATTCCATTCAATGGCAAAAAGAACATAAAGAAGAAAGATAAACCAATTCCTTAAGGATTAAGTCTTGCTTCCAATCAATGGCAAAAGGAACTTCAAGGAGAATTAGAAACCAATTCCTTTTGAATTGAGACTTGATTCCATTCAATGGCAAAAAGAACATAAAGAAGAAAGATAAACCAATTCCTTAAGGATTAAGTCTTGCTTCCAATCAATGGCAAAAGGAACTTCAAGGAGAATTAGAAACCAATTCCTTTTGAATTGAGACTTGATTCCATTCAATGGCAAAAAGAACATAAAGAAGAAAGATAAACCAATTCCTTAAGGATTAAGTCTTGCTTCCAATCAATGGCAAAAGGAACTTCAAGGAGAATTAGAAACCAATTCCTTTTGAATTGAGACTTGATTCCATTCAATGGCAAAAAGAACATAAAGAAGAAAGATAAACCAATTCCTTAAGGATTAAGTCTTGCTTCCAATCAATGGCAAAAGGAACTTCAAGGAGAATTAGAAACCAATTCCTTTTGAATTGAGACTTGATTCAATTCAATGGCAAAAAGAACATAAAGAAGAAAGATAAACCAATTCCTTAAGGATTAAGTCTTGCTTCCAATCAATGGCAAAAGGAACTTCAAGGAGAATTAGAAACCAATTCCTTTTGAATTGAGACTTGATTCCATTCAATGGCAAAAAGAACATAAAGAAGAAAGATAAACCAATTCCTTAAGGATTAAGTCTTGCTTCCAATCAATGGCAAAAGGAACTTCAAGGAGAATTAGAAACCAATTCCTTTTGAATTGAGACTTGATTCCATTCAATGGCAAAAAGAACATAAAGAAGAAAGATAAACCAATTCCTTAAGGATTAAGTCTTGCTTCCAATCAATGGCAAAAGGAACTTCAAGGAGAATTAGAAACCAATTCCTTTTGAATTGAGACTTGATTCAATTCAATGGCAAAAGAACATAAAGAAGAAAGATAAACCAATTCCTTAAGGATTAAGTCTTGCTTCCAATCAATGGCAAAAGGAACTTCAAGGAGAATTAGAAACCAATTCCTTTTGAATTGAGACTTGATTCCATTCAATGGCAAAAAGAACATAAAGAAGAAAGATAAACCAATTCCTTAAGGATTAAGTCTTGCTTCCAATCAATGGCAAAAGGAACTTCAAGGAGAATTAGAAACCAATTCCTTTTGAATTGAGACTTGATTCCATTCAATGGCAAAAAGAACATAAAGAAGAAAGATAAACCAATTCCTTAAGGATTAAGTCTTGCTTCCAATCAATGGCAAAAGGAACTTCAAGGAGAATTAGAAACCAATTCCTTTTGAATTGAGACTTGATTCAATTCAATGGCAAAAAGAACATAAAGAAGAAAGATAAACCAATTCCTTAAGGATTAAGTCTTGCTTCCAATCAATGGCAAAAGGAACTTCAAGGAGAATTAGAAACCAATTCCTTTTGAATTGAGACTTGATTCCATTCAATGGCAAAAAGAACATAAAGAAGAAAGATAAACCAATTCCTTAAGGATTAAGTCTTGCTTCCAATCAATGGCAAAAGGAACTTCAAGGAGAATTAGAAACCAATTCCTTTTGAATTGAGACTTGATTCCATTCAATGGCAAAAAGAACATAAAGAAGAAAGATAAACCAATTCCTTAAGGATTAAGTCTTGCTTCCAATCAATGGCAAAAGGAACTTCAAGGAGAATTAGAAACCAATTCCTTTTGAATTGAGACTTGATTCCATTCAATGGCAAAAAGAACATAAAGAAGAAAGATAAACCAATTCCTTAAGGATTAAGTCTTGCTTCCAATCAATGGCAAAAGGAACTTCAAGGAGAATTAGAAACCAATTCCTTTTGAATTGAGACTTGATTCCATTCAATGGCAAAAAGAACATAAAGAAGAAAGATAAACCAATTCCTTAAGGATTAAGTCTTGCTTCCAATCAATGGCAAAAGGAACTTCAAGGAGAATTAGAAACCAATTCCTTTTGAATTGAGACTTGATTCCATTCAATGGCAAAAAGAACATAAAGAAGAAAGATAAACCAATTCCTTAAGGATTAAGTCTTGCTTCCAATCAATGGCAAAAGGAACTTCAAGGAGAATTAGAAACCAATTCCTTTTGAATTGAGACTTGATTCAATTCAATGGCAAAAAGAACATAAAGAAGAAAGATAAACCAATTCCTTAAGGATTAAGTCTTGCTTCCAATCAATGGCAAAAGGAACTTCAAGGAGAATTAGAAACCAATTCCTTTTGAATTGAGACTTGATTCCATTCAATGGCAAAAAGAACATAAAGAAGAAAGATAAACCAATTCCTTAAGGATTAAGTCTTGCTTCCAATCAATGGCAAAAGGAACTTCAAGGAGAATTAGAAACCAATTCCTTTTGAATTGAGACTTGATTCCATTCAATGGCAAAAAGAACATAAAGAAGAAAGATAAACCAATTCCTTAAGGATTAAGTCTTGCTTCCAATCAATGGCAAAAGGAACTTCAAGGAGAATTAGAAACCAATTCCTTTTGAATTGAGACTTGATTCCATTCAATGGCAAAAAGAACATAAAGAAGAAAGATAAACCAATTCCTTAAGGATTAAGTCTTGCTTCCAATCAATGGCAAAAGGAACTTCAAGGAGAATTAGAAACCAATTCCTTTTGAATTGAGACTTGATTCCATTCAATGGCAAAAAGAACATAAAGAAGAAAGATAAACCAATTCCTTAAGGATTAAGTCTTGCTTCCAATCAATGGCAAAAGGAACTTCAAGGAGAATTAGAAACCAATTCCTTTTGAATTGAGACTTGATTCCATTCAATGGCAAAAAGAACATAAAGAAGAAAGATAAACCAATTCCTTAAGGATTAAGTCTTGCTTCCAATCAATGGCAAAAGGAACTTCAAGGAGAATTAGAAACCAATTCCTTTTGAATTGAGACTTGATTCCATTCAATGGCAAAAAGAACATAAAGAAGAAAGATAAACCAATTCCTTAAGGATTAAGTCTTGCTTCCAATCAATGGCAAAAGGAACTTCAAGGAGAATTAGAAACCAATTCCTTTTGAATTGAGACTTGATTCCATTCAATGGCAAAAAGAACATAAAGAAGAAAGATAAACCAATTCCTTAAGGATTAAGTCTTGCTTCCAATCAATGGCAAAAGGAACTTCAAGGAGAATTAGAAACCAATTCCTTTTGAATTGAGACTTGATTCCATTCAATGGCAATGGCAAAAGAACATAAAGAAGAAAGATAAACCAATTCCTTAAGGATTAAGTCTTGCTTCCAATCAATGGCAAAAGGAACTTCAAGGAGAATTAGAAACCAATTCCTTTTGAATTGAGACTTGATTCCATTCAATGGCAAAAAGAACATAAAGAAGAAAGATAAACCAATTCCTTAAGGATTAAGTCTTGCTTCCAATCAATGGCAAAAGGAACTTCAAGGAGAATTAGAAACCAATTCCTTTTGAATTGAGACTTGATTCCATTCAATGGCAAAAAGAACATAAAGAAGAAAGATAAACCAATTCCTTAAGGATTAAGTCTTGCTTCCAATCAATGGCAAAAGGAACTTCAAGGAGAATTAGAAACCAATTCCTTTTGAATTGAGACTTGATTCCATTCAATGGCAAAAAGAACATAAAGAAGAAAGATAAACCAATTCCTTAAGGATTAAGTCTTGCTTCCAATCAATGGCAAAAGGAACTTCAAGGAGAATTAGAAACCAATTCCTTTTGAATTGAGACTTGATTCCATTCAATGGCAAAAAGAACATAAAGAAGAAAGATAAACCAATTCCTTAAGGATTAAGTCTTGCTTCCAATCAATGGCAAAAGGAACTTCAAGGAGAATTAGAAACCAATTCCTTTTGAATTGAGACTTGATTCCATTCAATGGCAAAAAGAACATAAAGAAGAAAGATAAACCAATTCCTTAAGGATTAAGTCTTGCTTCCAAGCAATGGCAAAAGGAACTTCAAGGAGAATTAGAAACCAATTCCTTTTGAATTGAAACTTGATTCCATTCAATGGCAAAAAGAACATAAAGAAGAAAGATAAACCAATTCCTTACGGATTAAGTCTTGCTTCCAATCAATGGCAAAAGGAACTTCAAGGAGAATTAGAAACCAATTCCTTTTGAATTGAGACTTGATTCCATTCAATGGCAAAAAGAACATAAAGAAGAAAGATAAACCAATTCCTTAAGGATTAAGTCTTGCTTCCAATCAATGGCAAAAGGAACTTCAAGGAGAATTAGAAACCAATTCCTTTTGAATTGAGACTTGATTCCATTCAATGGCAAAAGAACATAAAGAAGAAAGATAAACCAATTCCTTAAGGATTAAGTCTTGCTTCCAATCAATGGCAAAAGGAACTTCAAGGAGAATTAGAAACCAATTCCTTTTGAATTGAGACTTGATTCCATTCAATGGCAAAAAGAACATAAAGAAGAAAGATAAACCAATTCCTTAAGGATTAAGTCTTGCTTCCAATCAATGGCAAAAGGAACTTCAAGGAGAATTAGAAACCAATTCCTTTTGAATTGAGACTTGATTCCATTCAATGGCAAAAAGAACATAAAGAAGAAAGATAAACCAATTCCTTAAGGATTAAGTCTTGCTTCCAATCAATGGCAAAAGGAACTTCAAGGAGAATTAGAAACCAATTCCTTTTGAATTGAGACTTGATTCCATTCAATGGCAAAAAGAACATAAAGAAGAAAGATAAACCAATTCCTTAAGGATTAAGTCTTGCTTCCAATCAATGGCAAAAGGAACTTCAAGGAGAATTAGAAACCAATTCCTTTTGAATTGAGACTTGATTCCATTCAATGGCAAAAAGAACATAAAGAAGAAAGATAAACCAATTCCTTAAGGATTAAGTCTTGCTTCCAATCAATGGCAAAAGGAACTTCAAGGAGAATTAGAAACCAATTCCTTTTGAATTGAGACTTGATTCCATTCAATGGCAAAAAGAACATAAAGAAGAAAGATAAACCAATTCCTTAAGGATTAAGTCTTGCTTCCAATCAATGGCAAAAGGAACTTCAAGGAGAATTAGAAACCAATTCCTTTTGAATTGAGACTTGATTCCATTCAATGGCAAAAAGAACATAAAGAAGAAAGATAAACCAATTCCTTAAGGATTAAGTCTTGCTTCCAATCAATGGCAAAAGGAACTTCAAGGAGAATTAGAAACCAATTCCTTTTGAATTGAGACTTGATTCCATTCAATGGCAAAAAGAACATAAAGAAGAAAGATAAACCAATTCCTTAAGGATTAAGTCTTGCTTCCAATCAATGGCAAAAGGAACTTCAAGGAGAATTAGAAACCAATTCCTTTTGAATTGAGACTTGATTCCATTCAATGGCAAAAGAACATAAAGAAGAAAGATAAACCAATTCCTTAAGGATTAAGTCTTGCTTCCAATCAATGGCAAAAGGAACTTCAAGGAGAATTAGAAACCAATTCCTTTTGAATTGAGACTTGATTCCATTCAATGGCAAAAAGAACATAAAGAAGAAAGATAAACCAATTCCTTAAGGATTAAGTCTTGCTTCCAATCAATGGCAAAAGGAACTTCAAGGAGAATTAGAAACCAATTCCTTTTGAATTGAGACTTGATTCCATTCAATGGCAAAAAGAACATAAAGAAGAAAGATAAACCAATTCCTTAAGGATTAAGTCTTGCTTCCAATCAATGGCAAAAGGAACTTCAAGGAGAATTAGAAACCAATTCCTTTTGAATTGAGACTTGATTCCATTCAATGGCAAAAAGAACATAAAGAAGAAAGATAAACCAATTCCTTAAGGATTAAGTCTTGCTTCCAATCAATGGCAAAAGGAACTTCAAGGAGAATTAGAAACCAATTCCTTTTGAATTGAGACTTGATTCCATTCAATGGCAAAAGAACATAAAGAAGAAAGATAAACCAATTCCTTAAGGATTAAGTCTTGCTTCCAATCAATGGCAAAAGGAACTTCAAGGAGAATTAGAAACCAATTCCTTTTGAATTGAGACTTGATTCCATTCAATGGCAAAAAGAACATAAAGAAGAAAGATAAACCAATTCCTTAAGGATTAAGTCTTGCTTCCAATCAATGGCAAAAGGAACTTCAAGGAGAATTAGAAACCAATTCCTTTTGAATTGAGACTTGATTCCATTCAATGGCAAAAAGAACATAAAGAAGAAAGATAAACCAATTCCTTAAGGATTAAGTCTTGCTTCCAATCAATGGCAAAAGGAACTTCAAGGAGAATTAGAAACCAATTCCTTTTGAATTGAGACTTGATTCCATTCAATGGCAAAAAGAACATAAAGAAGAAAGATAAACCAATTCCTTAAGGATTAAGTCTTGCTTCCAATCAATGGCAAAAGGAACTTCAAGGAGAATTAGAAACCAATTCCTTTTGAATTGAGACTTGATTCCATTCAATGGCAAAAGAACATAAAGAAGAAAGATAAACCAATTCCTTAAGGATTAAGTCTTGCTTCCAATCAATGGCAAAAGGAACTTCAAGGAGAATTAGAAACCAATTCCTTTTGAATTGAGACTTGATTCCATTCAATGGCAAAAAGAACATAAAGAAGAAAGATAAACCAATTCCTTAAGGATTAAGTCTTGCTTCCAATCAATGGCAAAAGGAACTTCAAGGAGAATTAGAAACCAATTCCTTTTGAATTGAGACTTGATTCCATTCAATGGCAAAAAGAACATAAAGAAGAAAGATAAACCAATTCCTTAAGGATTAAGTCTTGCTTCCAATCAATGGCAAAAGGAACTTCAAGGAGAATTAGAAACCAATTCCTTTTGAATTGAGACTTGATTCCATTCAATGGCAAAAAGAACATAAAGAAGAAAGATAAACCAATTCCTTAAGGATTAAGTCTTGCTTCCAATCAATGGCAAAAGGAACTTCAAGGAGAATTAGAAACCAATTCCTTTTGAATTGAGACTTGATTCCATTCAATGGCAAAAAGAACATAAAGAAGAAAGATAAACCAATTCCTTAAGGATTAAGTCTTGCTTCCAATCAATGGCAAAAGGAACTTCAAGGAGAATTAGAAACCAATTCCTTTTGAATTGAGACTTGATTCCATTCAATGGCAAAAGAACATAAAGAAGAAAGATAAACCAATTCCTTAAGGATTAAGTCTTGCTTCCAATCAATGGCAAAAGGAACTTCAAGGAGAATTAGAAACCAATTCCTTTGAATTGAGACTTGATTCCATTCAATGGCAAAAAGAACATAAAGAAGAAAGATAAACCAATTCCTTAAGGATTAAGTCTTGCTTCCAATCAATGGCAAAAGGAACTTCAAGGAGAATTAGAAACCAATTCCTTTTGAATTGAGACTTGATTCCATTCAATGGCAAAAAGAACATAAAGAAGAAAGATAAACCAATTCCTTAAGGATTAAGTCTTGCTTCCAATCAATGGCAAAAGGAACTTCAAGGAGAATTAGAAACCAATTCCTTTTGAATTGAGACTTGATTCCATTCAATGGCAAAAAGAACATAAAGAAGAAAGATAAACCAATTCCTTAAGGATTAAGTCTTGCTTCCAATCAATGGCAAAAGGAACTTCAAGGAGAATTAGAAACCAATTCCTTTTGAATTGAGACTTGATTCCATTCAATGGCAAAAAGAACATAAAGAAGAAAGATAAACCAATTCCTTAAGGATTAAGTCTTGCTTCCAATCAATGGCAAAAGGAACTTCAAGGAGAATTAGAAACCAATTCCTTTTGAATTGAGACTTGATTCAATTCAATGGCAAAAAGAACATAAAGAAGAAAGATAAACCAATTCCTTAAGGATTAAGTCTTGCTTCCAATCAATGGCAAAAGGAACTTCAAGGAGAATTAGAAACCAATTCCTTTTGAATTGAGACTTGATTCCATTCAATGGCAAAAAGAACATAAAGAAGAAAGATAAACCAATTCCTTAAGGATTAAGTCTTGCTTCCAATCAATGGCAAAAGGAACTTCAAGGAGAATTAGAAACCAATTCCTTTTGAATTGAGACTTGATTCCATTCAATGGCAAAAAGAACATAAAGAAGAAAGATAAACCAATTCCTTAAGGATTAAGTCTTGCTTCCAATCAATGGCAAAAGGAACTTCAAGGAGAATTAGAAACCAATTCCTTTTGAATTGAGACTTGATTCCATTCAATGGCAAAAAGAACATAAAGAAGAAAGATAAACCAATTCCTTAAGGATTAAGTCTTGCTTCCAATCAATGGCAAAAGGAACTTCAAGGAGAATTAGAAACCAATTCCTTTTGAATTGAGACTTGATTCCATTCAATGGCAAAAAGAACATAAAGAAGAAAGATAAACCAATTCCTTAAGGATTAAGTCTTGCTTCCAATCAATGGCAAAAGGAACTTCAAGGAGAATTAGAAACCAATTCCTTTTGAATTGAGACTTGATTCCATTCAATGGCAAAAAGAACATAAAGAAGAAAGATAAACCAATTCCTTAAGGATTAAGTCTTGCTTCCAATCAATGGCAAAAGGAACTTCAAGGAGAATTAGAAACCAATTCCTTTTGAATTGAGACTTGATTCCATTCAATGGCAAAAGAACATAAAGAAGAAAGATAAACCAATTCCTTAAGGATTAAGTCTTGCTTCCAATCAATGGCAAAAGGAACTTCAAGGAGAATTAGAAACCAATTCCTTTTGAATTGAGACTTGATTCCATTCAATGGCAAAAGAACATAAAGAAGAAAGATAAACCAATTCCTTAAGGATTAAGTCTTGCTTCCAATCAATGGCAAAAGGAACTTCAAGGAGAATTAGAAACCAATTCCTTTTGAATTGAGACTTGATTCCATTCAATGGCAAAAAGAACATAAAGAAGAAAGATAAACCAATTCCTTAAGGATTAAGTCTTGCTTCCAATCAATGGCAAAAGGAACTTCAAGGAGAATTAGAAACCAATTCCTTTTGAATTGAGACTTGATTCCATTCAATGGCAAAAAGAACATAAAGAAGAAAGATAAACCAATTCCTTAAGGATTAAGTCTTGCTTCCAATCAATGGCAAAAGGAACTTCAAGGAGAATTAGAAACCAATTCCTTTGAATTGAGACTTGATTCCATTCAATGGCAAAAAGAACATAAAGAAGAAAGATAAACCAATTCCTTAAGGATTAAGTCTTGCTTCCAATCAATGGCAAAAGGAACTTCAAGGAGAATTAGAAACCAATTCCTTTTGAATTGAGACTTGATTCCATTCAATGGCAAAAAGAACATAAAGAAGAAAGATAAACCAATTCCTTAAGGATTAAGTCTTGCTTCCAATCAATGGCAAAAGGAACTTCAAGGAGAATTAGAAACCAATTCCTTTTGAATTGAGACTTGATTCCATTCAATGGCAAAAAGAACATAAAGAAGAAAGATAAACCAATTCCTTAAGGATTAAGTCTTGCTTCCAATCAATGGCAAAAGGAACTTCAAGGAGAATTAGAAACCAATTCCTTTTGAATTGAGACTTGATTCCATTCAATGGCAAAAAGAACATAAAGAAGAAAGATAAACCAATTCCTTAAGGATTAAGTCTTGCTTCCAATCAATGGCAAAAGGAACTTCAAGGAGAATTAGAAACCAATTCCTTTTGAATTGAGACTTGATTCCATTCAATGGCAAAAGAACATAAAGAAGAAAGATAAACCAATTCCTTAAGGATTAAGTCTTGCTTCCAATCAATGGCAAAAGGAACTTCAAGGAGAATTAGAAACCAATTCCTTTTGATTGAGACTTGATTCAATTCAATGGCAAAAAGAACATAAAGAAGAAAGATAAACCAATTCCTTAAGGATTAAGTCTTGCTTCCAATCAATGGCAAAAGGAACTTCAAGGAGAATTAGAAACCAATTCCTTTTGAATTGAGACTTGATTCCATTCAATGGCAAAAAGAACATAAAGAAGAAAGATAAACCAATTCCTTAAGGATTAAGTCTTGCTTCCAATCAATGGCAAAAGGAACTTCAAGGAGAATTAGAAACCAATTCCTTTGAATTGAGACTTGATTCCATTCAATGGCAAAAGAACATAAAGAAGAAAGATAAACCAATTCCTTAAGGATTAAGTCTTGCTTCCAATCAATGGCAAAAGGAACTTCAAGGAGAATTAGAAACCAATTCCTTTTGAATTGAGACTTGATTCCATTCAATGGCAAAAAGAACATAAAGAAGAAAGATAAACCAATTCCTTAAGGATTAAGTCTTGCTTCCAATCAATGGCAAAAGGAACTTCAAGGAGAATTAGAAACCAATTCCTTTTGAATTGAGACTTGATTCCATTCAATGGCAAAAAGAACATAAAGAAGAAAGATAAACCAATTCCTTAAGGATTAAGTCTTGCTTCCAATCAATGGCAAAAGGAACTTCAAGGAGAATTAGAAACCAATTCCTTTGAATTGAGACTTGATTCCATTCAATGGCAAAAAGAACATAAAGAAGAAAGATAAACCAATTCCTTAAGGATTAAGTCTTGCTTCCAATCAATGGCAAAAGGAACTTCAAGGAGAATTAGAAACCAATTCCTTTTGAATTGAGACTTGATTCAATTCAATGGCAAAAAGAACATAAAGAAGAAAGATAAACCAATTCCTTAAGGATTAAGTCTTGCTTCCAATCAATGGCAAAAGGAACTTCAAGGAGAATTAGAAACCAATTCCTTTTGAATTGAGACTTGATTCCATTCAATGGCAAAAAGAACATAAAGAAGAAAGATAAACCAATTCCTTAAGGATTAAGTCTTGCTTCCAATCAATGGCAAAAGGAACTTCAAGGAGAATTAGAAACCAATTCCTTTTGAATTGAGACTTGATTCCATTCAATGGCAAAAAGAACATAAAGAAGAAAGATAAACCAATTCCTTAAGGATTAAGTCTTGCTTCCAATCAATGGCAAAAGGAACTTCAAGGAGAATTAGAAACCAATTCCTTTTGAATTGAGACTTGATTCCATTCAATGGCAAAAAGAACATAAAGAAGAAAGATAAACCAATTCCTTAAGGATTAAGTCTTGCTTCCAATCAATGGCAAAAGGAACTTCAAGGAGAATTAGAAACCAATTCCTTTTGAATTGAGACTTGATTCCATTCAATGGCAAAAAGAACATAAAGAAGAAAGATAAACCAATTCCTTAAGGATTAAGTCTTGCTTCCAATCAATGGCAAAAGGAACTTCAAGGAGAATTAGAAACCAATTCCTTTTGAATTGAGACTTGATTCCATTCAATGGCAAAAAGAACATAAAGAAGAAAGATAAACCAATTCCTTAAGGATTAAGTCTTGCTTCCAATCAATGGCAAAAGGAACTTCAAGGAGAATTAGAAACCAATTCCTTTGAAATTGAGACTTGATTCCATTCAATGGCAAAAAGAACATAAAGAAGAAAGATAAACCAATTCCTTAAGGATTAAGTCTTGCTTCCAATCAATGGCAAAAGGAACTTCAAGGAGAATTAGAAACCAATTCCTTTTGAATTGAGACTTGATTCCATTCAATGGCAAAAAAGAACATAAAGAAGAAAGATAAACCAATTCCTTAAGGATTAAGTCTTGCTTCCAATCAATGGCAAAAGGAACTTCAAGGAGAATTAGAAACCAATTCCTTTTGAATTGAGACTTGATTCCATTCAATGGCAAAAAGAACATAAAGAAGAAAGATAAACCAATTCCTTAAGGATTAAGTCTTGCTTCCAATCAATGGCAAAAGGAACTTCAAGGAGAATTAGAAACCAATTCCTTTTGAATTGAGACTTGATTCCATTCAATGGCAAAAAGAACATAAAGAAGAAAGATAAACCAATTCCTTAAGGATTAAGTCTTGCTTCCAATCAATGGCAAAAGGAACTTCAAGGAGAATTAGAAACCAATTCCTTTTGAATTGAGACTTGATTCCATTCAATGGCAAAAAGAACATAAAGAAGAAAGATAAACCAATTCCTTAAGGATTAAGTCTTGCTTCCAATCAATGGCAAAAGGAACTTCAAGGAGAATTAGAAACCAATTCCTTTTGAATTGAGACTTGATTCCATTCAATGGCAAAAAGAACATAAAGAAGAAAGATAAACCAATTCCTTAAGGATTAAGTCTTGCTTCCAATCAATGGCAAAAGGAACTTCAAGGAGAATTAGAAACCAATTCCTTTTGAATTGAGACTTGATTCAATTCAATGGCAAAAAGAACATAAAGAAGAAAGATAAACCAATTCCTTAAGGATTAAGTCTTGCTTCCAATCAATGGCAAAAGGAACTTCAAGGAGAATTAGAAACCAATTCCTTTTGAATTGAGACTTGATTCCATTCAATGGCAAAAGAACATAAAGAAGAAAGATAAACCAATTCCTTAAGGATTAAGTCTTGCTTCCAATCAATGGCAAAAGGAACTTCAAGGAGAATTAGAAACCAATTCCTTTTGAATTGAGACTTGATTCCATTCAATGGCAAAAAGAACATAAAGAAGAAAGATAAACCAATTCCTTAAGGATTAAGTCTTGCTTCCAATCAATGGCAAAAGGAACTTCAAGGAGAATTAGAAACCAATTCCTTTTGAATTGAGACTTGATTCAATTCAATGGCAAAAAGAACATAAAGAAGAAAGATAAACCAATTCCTTAAGGATTAAGTCTTGCTTCCAATCAATGGCAAAAGGAACTTCAAGGAGAATTAGAAACCAATTCCTTTTGAATTGAGACTTGATTCCATTCAATGGCAAAAAGAACATAAAGAAGAAAGATAAACCAATTCCTTAAGGATTAAGTCTTGCTTCCAATCAATGGCAAAAGGAACTTCAAGGAGAATTAGAAACCAATTCCTTTTGAATTGAGACTTGATTCCATTCAATGGCAAAAAGAACATAAAGAAGAAAGATAAACCAATTCCTTAAGGATTAAGTCTTGCTTCCAATCAATGGCAAAAGGAACTTCAAGGAGAATTAGAAACCAATTCCTTTTGAATTGAGACTTGATTCAATTCAATGGCAAAAAGAACATAAAGAAGAAAGATAAACCAATTCCTTAAGGATTAAGTCTTGCTTCCAATCAATGGCAAAAGGAACTTCAAGGAGAATTAGAAACCAATTCCTTTTGAATTGAGACTTGATTCCATTCAATGGCAAAAAGAACATAAAGAAGAAAGATAAACCAATTCCTTAAGGATTAAGTCTTGCTTCCAATCAATGGCAAAAGGAACTTCAAGGAGAATTAGAAACCAATTCCTTTTGAATTGAGACTTGATTCCATTCAATGGCAAAAAGAACATAAAGAAGAAAGATAAACCAATTCCTTAAGGATTAAGTCTTGCTTCCAATCAATGGCAAAAGGAACTTCAAGGAGAATTAGAAACCAATTCCTTTGAATTGAGACTTGATTCCATTCAATGGCAAAAAAGAACATAAAGAAGAAAGATAAACCAATTCCTTAAGGATTAAGTCTTGCTTCCAATCAATGGCAAAAGCAAAAGGAACTTCAAGGAGAATTAGAAACCAATTCCTTTTGAATTGAGACTTGATTCATTCATTGGCAATGCAAAAAGCAAAAAGAACATAAAGAGAAAGATAAACCAATTCCTTAAGGATTAAGTCTTGCTTCCAATCAATGGCAAAAGGAAACTTCAAGGAGAATTAGAAACCAATTCCTTTTGAATTGAGACTTGATTCCATTCAATGGCAAAAGAACATAAAGAAGAAAGATAAACCAATTCCTTAAGGATTAAGTCTTGCTTCCAATCAATGGCAAAAGGAACTTCAAGGAGAATTAGAAACCAATTCCTTTTGAATTGAGACTTGATTCCCATTCAATGGCAAAAAGAACATAAAGAAGAAAGATAAACCAATTCCTTAAGGATTAAGTCTTGCTTCCAATCAATGGCAAAAGGAACTTCAAGGAGAATTAGAAACCAATTCCTTTTGAATTGAGACTTGATTCCATTCAATGGCAAAAAGAACATAAAGAAGAAAGATAAACCAATTCCTTAAGGATTAAGTCTTGCTTCCAATCAATGGCAAAAAGGAACTTCAAGGAGAATTAGAAACCAATTCCTTTTGAATTGAGACTTGATTCCATTCAATGGCAAAAAGAACATAAAGAAGAAAGATAAACCAATTCCTTAAGGATTAAGTCTTGCTTCCAATCAATGGCAAAAGGAACTTCAAGGAGAATTAGAAACCAATTCCTTTTGAATTGAGACTTGATTCAATTCAATGGCAAAAAAGAACATAAAGAAGAAAGATAAACCAATTCCTTAAGGATTAAGTCTTGCTTCCAATCAATGGCAAAAGGAACTTCAAGGAGAATTAGAAACCAATTCCTTTTGAATTGAGACTTGATTCCATTCAATGGCAAAAAGAACATAAAGAAGAAAGATAAACCAATTCCTTAAGGATTAAGTCTTGCTTCCAATCAATGGCAAAAGGAACTTCAAGGAGAATTAGAAACCAATTCCTTTTGAATTGAGACTTGATTCCATTCAATGGCAAAAAGAACATAAAGAAGAAAGATAAACCAATTCCTTAAGGATTAAGTCTTGCTTCCAATCAATGGCAAAAGGAACTTCAAGGAGAATTAGAAACCAATTCCTTTTGAATTGAGACTTGATTCCATTCAATGGCAAAAAGAACATAAAGAAGAAAGATAAACCAATTCCTTAAGGATTAAGTCTTGCTTCCAATCAATGGCAAAAGGAACTTCAAGGAGAATTAGAAACCAATTCCTTTTGAATTGAGACTTGATTCCCATTCAATGGCAAAAAGAACATAAAGAAGAAAGATAAACCAATTCCTTAAGGATTAAGTCTTGCTTCCAATCAATGGCAAAAGGAACTTCAAGGAGAATTAGAAACCAATTCCTTTTGAATTGAGACTTGATTCCATTCAATGGCAAAAAGAACATAAAGAAGAAAGATAAACCAATTCCTTAAGGATTAAGTCTTGCTTCCAATCAATGGCAAAAGGAACTTCAAGGAGAATTAGAAACCAATTCCTTTTGAATTGAGACTTGATTCCATTCAATGGCAAAAAAGAACATAAAGAAGAAAGATAAACCAATTCCTTAAGGATTAAGTCTTGCTTCCAATCAATGGCAAAAGGAACTTCAAGGAGAATTAGAAACCAATTCCTTTTGAATTGAGACTTGATTCAATTCAATGGCAAAAAGAACATAAAGAAGAAAGATAAACCAATTCCTTAAGGATTAAGTCTTGCTTCCAATCAATGGCAAAAGGAACTTCAAGGAGAATTAGAAACCAATTCCTTTTGAATTGAGACTTGATTCCATTCAATGGCAAAAAGAACATAAAGAAGAAAGATAAACCAATTCCTTAAGGATTAAGTCTTGCTTCCAATCAATGGCAAAAGGAACTTCAAGGAGAATTAGAAACCAATTCCTTTTGAATTGAGACTTGATTCCATTCAATGGCAAAAGAACATAAAGAAGAAAGATAAACCAATTCCTTAAGGATTAAGTCTTGCTTCCAATCAATGGCAAAAGGAACTTCAAGGAGAATTAGAAACCAATTCCTTTTGAATTGAGACTTGATTCAATTCAATGGCAAAAAGAACATAAAGAAGAAAGATAAACCAATTCCTTAAGGATTAAGTCTTGCTTCCAATCAATGGCAAAAGGAACTTCAAGGAGAATTAGAAACCAATTCCTTTTGATTGAGACTTGATTCCATTCAATGGCAAAAAGAACATAAAGAAGAAAGATAAACCAATTCCTTAAGGATTAAGTCTTGCTTCCAATCAATGGCAAAAGGAACTTCAAGGAGAATTAGAAACCAATTCCTTTTGAATTGAGACTTGATTCCATTCAATGGCAAAAAGAACATAAAGAAGAAAGATAAACCAATTCCTTAAGGATTAAGTCTTGCTTCCAATCAATGGCAAAAGGAACTTCAAGGAGAATTAGAAACCAATTCCTTTTGAATTGAGACTTGATTCAATTCAATGGCAAAAGAACATAAAGAAGAAAGATAAACCAATTCCTTAAGGATTAAGTCTTGCTTCCAATCAATGGCAAAAGGAACTTCAAGGAGAATTAGAAACCAATTCCTTTTGAATTGAGACTTGATTCAATTCAATGGCAAAAGAACATAAAGAAGAAAGATAAACCAATTCCTTAAGGATTAAGTCTTGCTTCCAATCAATGGCAAAAGGAACTTCAAGGAGAATTAGAAACCAATTCCTTTTGAATTGAGACTTGATTCAATTCAATGGCAAAAGAACTTAAGAAGAAAGATAAACCAATTCCTTAAGGATTAAGTCTTGCTTCCAATCAATGGCAAAAGGAACTTCAAGGAGAATTAGAAACCAATTCCTTTTGAATTGAGACTTGATTCCATTCAATGGCAAAAGAACATAAAGAAGAAAGATAAACCAATTCCTTAAGGATTAAGTCTTGCTTCCAATCAATGGCAAAGAACTTCAAGGAGAATTAGAAACCAATTCCTTTTGAATTGAGACTTGATTCAATTCAATGGCAAAAAGAACATAAAGAAGAAAGATAAACCAATTCCTTAAGGATTAAGTCTTGCTTCCAATCAATGGCAAAAGGAACTTCAAGGAGAATTAGAAACCAATTCCTTTTGATTGAGACTTGATTCCATTCAATGGCAAAAAGAACATAAAGAAGAAAGATAAACCAATTCCTTAAGGATTAAGTCTTGCTTCCAATCAATGGCAAAAGGAACTTCAAGGAGAATTAGAAACCAATTCCTTTTGAATTGTGACTTGATTCAATTCAATGGCAAAAAGAACATAAAGAAGAAAGATAAACCAATTCCTTAAGGGTTAAGTCTTGCTTCCAAACATTGGCAAAAGGAACTTGAAGGAGGATTAGTAACCAATTCCTTTTGAATTGTGACTTGATTCAATTCAATGGCAAAAAGAACATAAAGAAGAAAGATAAACCAATTCCTTAAGGTTAAAGTCTTGCTTCCAAACAATGGCAAAAGGAACTTCAAGGAGAATTAGAAACCAATTCCTTTTGGATTGAGACTTGATTCAATTCAATGGCAAAAAGAACTTAAATAAGAAAGATAAACCAATTCCTTAAGGATTAAGTCTTGCTTCCAGTCAATGGCAAAAGGAACTTCAAGGAGAATTAGAAACCAATTCCTTTTGAATTGAGACTTGATTCCACTCAATGGCAAAAAGAACATAAAGAAGAAAGATAAACCAATTCCTTAAGGATTAAGTCTTGCTTCCAATCAATGGCAAAAGGAACTTGAAGGAGAATTAGAAACCAATTCCTTTTGAATTGAGACATGATTGCACTCAATGGCAAAAAGAACATAAAGAAGAAAGATAAACCAATTCCTTAAGGATTAAGTCTTGCTTCCAATCAATGTCAAAAGGAACTTCAAGGAGAATTAGAAACCAATTCCTTTTGGATGTGAGACTTGATTCAATTCAATGGCAAAAAGAACTTAAAGAAGAAAGATAAACCAATTCCTTAAGGATTAAGTCTTGCTTCCAATCAATGGCAAAGGAACTTCAAGGTGAATTAGAAACCAATTCCTTTTTAATTGAAACTTGATTCCATTCAAGGGCAAAAAGAACATAAAGAAGAAAGATAAACCAATTCCTTAAGGATTAAGTCTTGCTTCCAATCAATGTCAAAAGGAACTTCAAGGTGCATTAGAAACCAATTCTTTTTGAATTGAAACTTGATTCAATTCAATGGCAAAAGAAAGATAAACTTAAAGAATGGCAATGGCAAAGGATTGAAACCAATGCTTCCAATCAATGGCAAAAGGAACTTCAAGGAGAATTAGAAACCAATTCCTTTGGATTGTGACTTGATTCCATTCAATGGCAAAAAGAACTTATAAAGAAGAAAGATAAACCAACTCCTTA